>JAAGEH010000006.1:15474776-15498363 GCA_011751065.1 Lasiurus cinereus
ATATGTATAAAAAATTAATAAAAATTAATTAAAAAAAAAAAAAAAAAATCAAGTATTTGTCCACTGCCCATTCTGTGCACTGGTCTATATGTCTGTACTTGTGCCAGTAGCAGGCTGTTTTGAAAACTGTGGCTTTGTGATACAGCTTGAAATTTGGTATTGAGATCCCACCTACTTTATTCTTCTTTCTCAGGATTACTGTGGCTATTCGGAGTGTTTTTTTTTTTTTGTTCCAGATGAATCTTTGGAGAGTTCTTTCTAGGTCTGTGAAATATGCTGTTGGTATTTTAATGTGCAGTACATTGAATCTATAGATTGCTTTGGGTAGTGTGGACATTTTAATGATGTTGATTCTCCCAATCCATGAGCATGATATGCTCTTCCTTCTGTCCTCAGTCTCTTTTTTCAGTGTCCTTTACTTTTCTGCATATAGGTCTTTTACCTCCTTAGTTAATTTATTGCTAGGTATCTTAATTTTTTTGGTGCAATGGTAATCGGGATTGATTTTCTAATCTCTCTTTCTGTAAATTCACTATTGGTGTATAGAAATGCCACAGATTTCTTGGCATTAATTTTGTATCCCGCTACATTCCCAAATTCATTTATTAAGTCTATTAGTTTTTGGATGGAGTCTTTTGGGTTTTTTATGTACAATATCATGTCATCTACAATAAGGACAGCTTTACTTCTTCTTTTCCAATTTGGATGCCTTTTATTTCTTCTTCTTGACTAACTGCAATGGCTAATACTTCCAGTACTATGTCGAACATGAGTGGTGAGAGTCGGCATCCCTACCTTGTTCCTATTCTTAGGGGAAATGGTTTTAGTTTTTGCCCACTGAGTATGATGTTAGCTCTGGGTTTATCATATATGGCTTTTATTATGTTGAGTATGACCCTTCTATTCCCATCTTGTTGAGAGTTTTTATCAAGAAAGGGTGTTGGATTTTGTCAAATGCTTTTTCTGCATCAACTGATATGACTATGTGATTTTTATCTCTCAATTCATTTATGTGATGTATCATGTTTACTGATTTGCAGATATTGTACCATCCCTGCATTCCTGGGATAAATCCTACTTGGTCATGGTGTATGATCTTTCTGATGTACTGCTGGATCTAATTTGCTAGAATTTTGTTGAGGATTTTGGCATCTATGTTCATAAGGGATATTGGCCTGTAATTCTCTTTCATTGTGTTGTCTTTATCTGGTTTTGGTATTAGGGTGATGCTGCCTTCGTAGGAGGAGCTTGGAAGTGTTCCTTCTTCTTGAATATTTTTGAATAGTCTGAGGAAGATAGGTTTTAATTCTTCCTTGAGTGTTTGGTAAAACTCCTCTGTGTAGCTGTCTGGCCCTAGGCTTTTGTTTACTGGAAGCTTTTTGATGACTGCTTCAATTTCTTCCATAGTTATTGGCCTATTGAGATGTTTAGATTCTTCCTGATTGAGTTTTGGAAGGTTATATTTTTCTAGGAATATGTCTATTTCCTCCAGGTTGTCCAGTTTGTTGGAAAAGAGTTGTTCATAGTATTTTTTAACAATTCTTTGTATTTTGATGGTGTCTGTTGTTATTTCACCTCTTTCATTTCTGATTTTGTTTATTTGGATCCTCTCATTGCTACTTGGTAAGCCTAGCTAGGTTGGCAAAAACGGGATACCATGTTCTCATACAGCAACATGAAGCTTCCTGTTTATCCTTTCAAAGAACCAGCTCTTGGTTTTGTTGATCTTTTGAATTGTTTCTTTGGTTTCTATGTTGTTTATCTCCATTCTGATCTTTACTATTCCTTCCTTCTGCTTACACTGGGCTTTTCTTGTTGATCTCTTTCTAGCTCTTTTGAGTTGTAGGATTAGGTAATTTATTACCACTGTTTCTTGTTTTTTGCAGTAGGCCTGTACAGCTATGAACTTAAGACTGCTTTCACTGTGTCCCATAGATTTTGAATTAGTGTGTTTTCATTGTCATTTGTTGCCAGGATGTTTTTTATTTCTTCCTTTATCTCTCTAGTTACCCAGACATTGCTTAATAGCATGCTATTTAGTCTCCATGTGTTTGATTTTTTTTTAATATATTTTATTGATTTTTTACAGAGAGGAAGGGAGAGGGATAGAAAGTCAGAAACATCGATGAGAGAGAGACATCGATCAGCCGCCTCCTGCATGCCCCACACTGGAGATGTGCCCGCAACCAAGGTACATGCTCCCGACCGGAATCGAACCCGGGACCTTTCAGTCTGCAGGCCGATGCTCTATCCACTGAGCCAAACCGGTCTCGGCATGATTATTTTTGTTTTTATTGTAATTGATTTTCAGTTTTATGCCACTATGATCTGAGAAGATGCTTGATATGATTTTATCTTCTTGAATCTGAAGAGACTTTGCCTATGACCCAATATATGGTCTATCTTTGAAAATGACCCATGTGCACTTGAAAAGAATGTCTATTTTGTGGCTTTGGGGTGAAATGTTCTGAAGATGTCAATTAATTCCATCTGGTCTAGTGAATCATTTAGGATTGATGTTTCTTTGCTGATTTTTGTTTAGAGGATTTTTCCAGTGGTGATAGTGGGGTATTAAAGCCTCCTACTATGATTGTATTACTGTCAATCTCTCCCTTGATATCCTCCAGGAGTTTTTTTATGTATTTGGGTGCTCCTGCATTGGGTGCGTATATGTTTACCAGAGTTATTTCTTCTTGTTGGATTGCTCCCTTTAGTATTACGCAGTGGCTTTCCTTATTTCTTGTTATGTCCTTCATTTTGAGATCTAATTTTTCAGATATAAGTATTGCTACCTCAGCTTTTTTTTCATTTCCATTTGCCTGAAAATCTATCTTCCACCCCTTCACCCTCAGTCTGTGGGTGTCCTTTTTTCTGAGGTGGGTTTCTTCTAGACATCAGATATATGGGTCGTGTTTTCTTATCCAATCTTTTACCCTATGTCTTTTGATTTGAGCATTTAATCCATTTACATTTAAAGTTATTGTTGATACTTATTTGTCGCTATTTTTATTCTTTACCACGTGTTCCTTCTTCGCTTCCTATTTCTTTTTTTTAATAGCAGATCCTTTAGCATTTCTTGCATTTCTGGTTTGGTGGTAATAAATTCCCTTAGTCCTTTTTTGTCTGTGAAGCTCCTGATTTTACCTTCAATTCTGATTGATAGCCTTACTGGGTACAGTATTCCTGGATTCAGACCCTTCCTTTGCATAACCTTGTATATAAAAATATTTTTTAAAGCATTTACAATTTAATTGTAGAAAAGGGATGAGTTCTAGAGAAGTTGGATGGAAATTACTGTATTACATTTCAAGACAATGAAAATGCTAACAAATTACACGTGGCAGTACACGGACAGACAGCCATGCCTGCTGCTCAAATGCAAAAGTGGGGACACACTCCTGCTGGGAAGGAAAGAGCTGCACTAATGTGCAGCCACAGAGGTGAAAAGGATTT
Organism: Lasiurus cinereus; assembly: GCA_011751065.1. Taxonomy (NCBI): domain Eukaryota; kingdom Metazoa; phylum Chordata; class Mammalia; order Chiroptera; family Vespertilionidae; genus Lasiurus; species Lasiurus cinereus. Next base: position 15,478,230 of record JAAGEH010000006.1, read on the forward strand.
GAGCACAGCCTTGAAGGAGAAAACAAGTGCATTCTTTCACTGACAATTCCTCCAGGGACAGACTAGAGACAGGCCCTAGACAGGGGTCTGTGGTAGGCTGAAGTCTGATCTCAACGCAAGGAAAATGGAGCCAGCAAAGACTTCAGGAGAAGCTGCAAAGATTAAAGGGTTTGAGAAATATTAAGCAAACCCTGGTATGCAAGACAGAGTACAGAAACCCTTGGCATCAGACCCCATCAGGGGCTATTAGAGTAATTCCAATTTGAGTTCAGCACTGATATAAGAAATGGAAATTCTGCATCCTCCACACCTAACATGGAAAGGCTGGGGTGAAGGGGAGTGAGGCAAGACAGCAAAGCACTGACAGTAGGCCCAGCACAACGAGATCTCCACCAATGTTGGCATCTAATATGGCTTCAATTCTTACCAAGACATTGACAAACAGGCCCTGGCTACAGGTGAGAAACCAGGGACCAAGGAAGAGGGGCAGGTCCCCAGAGCCTGAGCCAATGACAGATCCTATACGTAACAGGGGAAAGAGGAAATGCTAGCACTGACTTACTGTACTTTCAGGCAGAGCTATCTGGCCTGAGGGAGAGGGAAGCACCAAAGACAGACCTTGACCAGAGTGAGATGACCTGCCTACACATACCCAACTCATCAGAAGTAGCCAAGAGACATCCTTCCCACCACCACCTACAGAGACAGCTCTATCACCTACCTCCCCATCATCCAGTCACAAGTCACAAGCAGCTCATTTTGATATTCTATTGTTTTGGGGATATACGTTTATGTGTACAAAAGGGTCCCCTGCTAATAAAGTTTGAAAACAAGTGCTCTACGTGTATCAAGTGCTCCCTGACTGTTAAAGGATAGAGCTGAGCCATCCCAGGTGAGCTGGTCTACAGGGAGACTCCCTGCCTCTGAGATGCTCCTTTGCCAAACTCAGGGAAACACATTTCTGAAAATAAGGAGCCACAGCTGCAAAAATGTTCAATTTCATAACATTAAAGCTGAAAAGGAAGCCTTCTGGTGACCTCATATTCAGCTATAAAAAGGAAAAGCAGAAAAATCTGGAAAAGGGCAAGTAAAGCTATTTCAGTTTCCTTATTAAAAAAAAAAAAAAACAGTGAGCAGTTCAGAAGAGATTGTGGTCTGTGTTAAAATGAGAACTCCATAGCTCTTTTCACTCAATGATTCCACTGTGGCCAGACACAGAAGGGCAGCGACCCAGAGAGTCACATCTCAAGAGATTTGCTGCAGGGCTCAATTTCTATGCCACTGACCATTGACCATCAGAGCGGTGGCTGCCATGAACTCTCTATTGGGCCACAGTCAGAACAGGGCTTTGCCAACAAATGTGGGTCAAGTTGACTTTAATGACAAGGGAGAACCACTAATAGTGCCCAGCCCTGGCTTCCTCACCTCTAAACAATGCAGATTTAGCTGTCATTCTTTGGGGCTTTTGCTTTCACTCCAAAATTCTCACCAAAAATATATCTGCCTGCTCTTTTTTAGAGCTGTTAAGAACTGACCTCACTGTTTACCATCTGTGTATTTAATATACTGACATCCCATAAACAGAAATTCAAGAAAATTCGAAACTTGCCGAAACCAGTTTGGCTCAGTGGATGGAGCATCGGTCTGTGGGCTGAAAGGTCCTGGGTTTGATTCCGGTCAAGGGCATGTACCTTGGTTGTGGGCACATCTCCAATGTGGGGCGTGCAGGAGGCAGCTGATCAATGTCTCTCTCTCATCGATGTTTCTGGCTCTCTGTCCCTCTCCCTTCCTCTCTGTGGAGGACCAATAAAATATATTTAAAAAAGAAAGAAAATTCGAAATTCAAAGCAGCTTGGCAAAACATATCCTACAGTCAGTCAGGTAGCACTCAGCACTTACACCTATAGCAGTATTCCGAAATGTGGTTTTAAATTTTAAAACATAAATTCAAAAATAGATAATAAAAACTTGTACAACAGACATCTGGTATCTTAAAAATATAAGAACATGGACAAACATATGTTGTTCTCTTCAACAGGATACAAGAACCAAACACAGACATTTGTAACACCTTCAGGAAGCTATGTTAAAAGCAATGCTTTTTATTTTCTTAGGAAAGAAAGTTGGCAGCCTCAGACCAAATGTATTAACTGTACACATGTGCAGGCATTTTATTGAGTTGCCCTGGACATCTTTGTACCTGTAAGCATTTCTTATTTGGGATAGACGAAGAATCTAACAATGGCTTTCTGAGGGTCCAAGACTGTGCCAGGTGTCACAGGCAAAACAGCAAAAAAAAGATCCTTCCAGAAGCAGAGGCAAGGGCAGCCCCATCCTGGTAGGGGAAAGAATTGGGCACTCAGATCAAAGGGCACCTTAGAGCCCTGGGAGTGCTGGAGGCTTTCTATAGAAACCTGGCAGGAGTCAGACCCAGGAGCTCAAAAAAAAAATGATTTAGATAAGCAAGTCAATTGGCACTGTTAACAGGGAAGACAGGGTTCACTTTAGGTAAGGTTGATGAATCCATGTCACAATTGCTGAGGATTACCTGAACATGTGGCAGGACTAATAATGAATGCCCTCGTTCAACTGACAAATGTTTAATGAATCAACTACTATGTGTCAGGCACATCCTTTCAAAGGGACTGATAAGAAGGCAACTACGTATCAGCAAGACTTAGCCACATCCAATTCACTAAGCTCCAACACCTCCTCTCTGCCTGGCCATCAGCCGTCCTTCCGCCCTGGTAAGGCTTGTTGGGGTCATGGGACAGCAGAGGTCTCTTGCCTAAGGGAGCTGAGCCCTCCAAAAACTCCGAGGTCTCTGGCCATTTCCTAGAACACCTGTGCTGATGAGAAGCAGGCCCTGATTTAATGGGTACCAGCTGCTGAGAACAAGACACCCAAGGTAATCTTGCTGCAGACCTGCTGCTTTAACAAAATGTGACACATCTGATGGGCTAGGTGCACCGCATGGAAACAAGAGGTCTGGCTTTCTTTTAAAAGGACAATTATAGGCTATCTCTGGCATTCCCACCACCCCAGCCATCCTTCCTTTCCAAATCCACTTAATTAGCATTCTCTCACACCTGCTAGAAGTTGGGGAGCTTAAGCAATGACAAGTGCCTCACAGTGCCAAGTTCAGGCAGAATCCACATGCCTATTGCTTAAAAGAGTGTCCTTCTTCCCAGCTCCTCCCACAATCCACAATTGGAAATTCAGCACAAATCTCCTTTCCGTCAACTCTGGGTTTCATTTATAGAGGTTGGAAACTAATGTACTTTTTGTCTCATGTAATGAAAAAAAATCCTTTGATTAAACATACACCAAAAAAATTTTCATTTTTTGAGGCAAACAAAACTATTTTCCATGTTGTTTTAAAAGAAAATTAAGACAAAGTACATCACTGAAGTATACCAAACTCTGCTAAAGGATGATAGAAAGAGTGAAGAAAACTATAACAAGAAGATGGTGGAATCAAACTAAAAATCAAATGAAAGAGGAAATAAACCAATTTTTCTTAAAGAAGAATTCCAAAGAATTAGGGTTGCCAGATTTAACAAATTACAGGAAAACCAGTTAAATTTGAAGTTCTGATATCTCAAAGGACAGACTTATATTACAAAGTTTTCTTCGCGCCAAACCTGGTCTGGCTCAGTGGATAGAGCGTGGGCCTGTGGACTGAATGGTCCCAGGTTGGATTCCGATCAAGGGCATGTACCTTGGTTGCAGGCACATCCCCAGTAGGAAGTGTGCAAGAGGCAGCTGATGAATGTTTCTCTCTCATCGATGTTTCTAACTCTCTATCCCTCTCTCTTCCTCTGTAAAAAATTAATAAAATATATATTGTTTTTAAAAAAAGTTTTCTTTGACCTGAAACCGGTTTGGCTCAGTGGATAGAGCGTTGGCCTGCGGAGTGAAGGGTCCCAGGTTCGATTCCAGTCAAGGGCACGTACCTTAGTTGTGGGCACATCCCCAGTAGGTGTGCAGGAGGCAGCTGATTGATGTTTCTCTCTGTCCTTCTCCCTTCCTCTCTGTAAAAATATATTTTTTAAAAAAAAAGTTTTCTTTGCTTATCTGAAAATCAAAGAGATATGGGTGTCCTACAAGCCTACAAAAATAATGCATGTAGATACTTCTACCTGCAGGAGGTTGAACTTAATCTTCGCTGAACCCCCTCCAGGGCTGTGCTTAGGGATTCACTTCCAAGAACAAAGTAAAGAAAAGGAAAAACAGTAACTCTCTGTGGAGAGACCTGCTCACACAACATTAACCAGGTGATCAAGGTGCCCATTACCAGAAAAGTCACATGGGTGTCAAATATTCCCTGAGATGATGAGAAAGAAAGGACACTTCACCTCTGTGTGCTCTTCCTAAAAAGTCATAATAACCTGCCCTAGCCAGTTTGGCACAGTGGATAGAGTTTTGGCCTGGGACTGAAGGGTCCTGGGTTCAATTCCAGTCAAGGACACATGTCCTGTTTGTGGGCTCAATCCCCAGTAGGGGGTATGTAGAAGGTAACCAATCAATAATTCTCTCTCACCATTGATGTTTCTATCTCTCTCTCTTCATCTCCCTTCCTCTCTGAAATCAATAATTTTTTTTTTAATTTTTTAAGCCATAACCCCAGTCTAACCACAAAACAGATGAGACAAACCCATATTTGGGAATTCTACAATGTACCTGGCCAGTACTCCTCAGGACGGTTAAGGTCATGAAAAATGCTTCTTTTTTTTCTCCGTTAACTGTGAAAGACTGAGAAACTGTCATAGATAATTAAATTCAATGTGCTGCCCTGGATTGGATCCTGAAACAGAAAAAGGATATAAATGGAAAACCTGGTGAAATCCAAATAAAGTTTGGAATTCGGTTAATGGTAATGTACTAATGTCAGTTTCTAATTTTGACCAATGTGCCGTGGAAACGTTTAAGATGATAACAATAGGATGTGCTGGGTAGGGGTTATTCAGGAACTCTGTCCACTCTTGGCAACATTTTGAAAATCTAAAATTACTCCCAAATAAAAGATTACTTCAAAAAAAATAAAACGTAAAGAAGTGAGAGGATATGAGGGAAGTGCTTCAAAATTCTTCAGCAAAATATAAGGAGTAGATAGAACAATAATAATAAAGTGTTGGTAATCATGATTAAAATAAGTATTTATTTCAAAAGGGACATGAACAAATGACAAAAGATGAAGACTAGAAACTTCACACTGGGAATCTTTGAGGTCTCCCTAACCCACCACTTTCTGTTCCATGTAGGTCCTTCAGAAGCTGAATAGCCATCCTAGTTTGCCTGGGCCTGGCCCGGTTTTAGCACTGAAAGTCCCACATCCCAGATAATCCCTTAGTTATCTCAATCTCTATCTCTCCATGTGTGTTTGTATGTGAGTATCTGCTTCAAAACACACACACACACACACACACACACATACACACGTGCACGCATACACGCACACACACGCGCACACACACACAAACACAGTGGGATTTTTTTTATTATTACAAAATGGTATCTCGAGATACGAGTTTAATTTGTTCCGTAACCTTGAGGCGTGGGAAACTATGAGACACTCGAGTCGCGGTAAACTGGTGGGTCATGTGCAGCCGGCCGATCTGCGCGATTACTCCTATCTCAAATGTTGCTCATATTTCAAAACAAAATCACTCGCTCGACAGCTCGTATCTCAAAAATCTCGTATGTTAGGGCACTCGTATCTCGAGGTACCACTGTATTTCAGAGAGGAAGGGAGAGGGAAAGAGAGACAAAAACATCAATGAAAATCATTGATCGTCTGCTTCCTGCACACCCCCCACTGGAAACTGAGCCCATAAGCCAGGCATATGCCCTTGACCAGAATCAAATGCAGGACCCTTCAGTCCACAGGCCGATGCTCTATCCACTGAGCCAAAGTAGCTAGGGCCACAGTGGGATTCTTGAGTTAAATAAAAAATTATGTACAACTTTAGAGTCCAGGTAATTACCACTTTTACAAAAAAAAAAAAAAAATTCTAAAATAAAACAACCTTCCCTCCTCTCTGCCATCCACCTATCACCACTATATATTTATGCCCAATATCAAGGCCAGAAGGAAAGGAATGACTTGCTATAGTCTGTAAACACCAAATGCCACCTTTGCACATATCCTTCCACAGCCTTTCATGTGTTTCGAGAGCACCCAAAGGGTTTTGAGAAGGTCACTCTATAAGCAGCCCAGCTACCCAGAGGTGATTTACTGTGCACAAACTTAAACAGTGAGATCTGGGCTTTTTCAGGCTTGACATGGATTTGCATGAGCACCAAGAATCTGTAAGAGAGAACACTAACTAAGCCAGCCCCTGCTACTGCACTAGACGTCCTGAGACTGAAAACAGCTGCTCCTGGCACTTTCCTATCTCAAACCTGCATTTAGAAATCTACATTCCAGTGAACTGAAAGCATTTCCCCACAGATGCCATGTAAGGTGTCCAATGATGAGCTCTTCTGTAAGTAAGTAAAGATTGCTGGTGGCATTACCGATGACCATGCCTCCCTTATGATTAAAACCATAGCAGCTACTATTTACTGAGCAACTATTATGTGCCAAGTACATGAATGGCTGTGACTCAGCAGAAGAAGCCAGGTCATAGCTGACGGCAACAGGGCCTGAGAAGAAAAAAAAATTATGTCCAAAGGATTTGTACACACTTAGATTTACACATTTTCAAATAGATAACATGAAGACTCAGGCACTGTGCCAGATTGGAGGGGACCAAAGAGACATGACAAGAGCAATATGAGATCCTGGATTGGATCCTGGAAAAGAAAAGGCACATTTTTAGAAAAAGTGGGAAAATTCAAATAAGGGTTGAAAATTAATGGTGGTTACCAGGCTCATATCTTACTTTTGATAATTGTGCTATTCTCATGTGAGATGTTAACATGAGGGAAAGCCAGATGAAGAACATATGGATACTTGTTAGTACTATTTTCATAATTTTCTCTGCCTAAAATTATTTCAAAATGAACATTTTTAAAAGATGCATTTTTTAGTAACATGCAAAGTGTTATAAAAATAAACCTGGTAGATCAGATGCATTCTTTTGTAATGATATTTCAAAGTTATTGAAAAAACTATGAAAACTGATTTTTCAAAAAATTTCGGACTACAAAGTAACCCTTGTAAACAAAGGCTACAAAGGATGCGTACTTCATCAAACACTGGACTGCTACCCTTCAGAAACAGAGGTCCCAAATGCTAAGGACATTTCACATTCTTATCAAAGCTACTTGTCATGGTTTTAACTCAGGGGCATCATTCAAACAGCATGTGTGTAACCAAGTTGGGTAAGCTAGGATCTACCTATAATTCAATTTGTTATTGAGTCCCCTCACAACCCCGGCCCCAAGCCTAAATGAGGGCATAAAGGTAGCCCCCTGAAGTCCTCACTTAGGACACTATCAAGGCAGAGTTAGTTTGTATTGACCCATTGTATAAAAAATGGGGTACACGAAGGCAAAAGAATATTGTGTGAGGCCTTTCCATTGAAGCACCCTACACAGAGGGACCACCCTTATTTTATAAAACAAGAGGGGCCCTCAGAGAAACTGAATGAGCAAAACCACAAGCACTTTCTGAGCCGTATGTGAATGCAGGTCTGACTCCAGCCAGCAGTGTCACTCACAACAGGTAATGCCTGAGGGTATCTTCCCAAAAGTGATCTGGGTCAAGAGGGGCAGTCACTGAATGAAGGCCAGGCAGGGCAGCCACCACCAGAGGGCTAAGTAGGCACCCTGCCAACAGAGATCTTCTGAGAACACTGCTGCAGGCAATACCAGGGCCTCTATTAAAGTGACCAGTCATGGAAGGAGACACTCTCAACTCTGCCACCCCACATCACCAGCCTCTCTCTTAGCAGCAGTCTCCAAACTCATTAATCATACATTCCATTGGTAAAAAGACATGGGGCATGTACCCCCAGTAATGAACATCACTTACTTATAAATTATATACATCTTCTATTGTATTCACACCACACACTAATGACATGATAACACAGCCCTAAGAGTAGAAATGTTTAAAAATGAGATACATATAAATAAGAGTGGTAAGATTTACATTCTATACAGGCTTTTTTTCTGGATACCACTAGTTTATTAAGTCTCTAGGCCCTCCAGCCTGTGTTTCCGAGGTCTGCCTTATGGAAGAAGAAGTAAGGGGAACTGGGGACTTTAAATCAGTTCCAGGTGCCCTGGGAAGGGTGAGGGAAAGGATCTATAAACTGACCACCACTAGCAGCCCCAATGCACACCACGCCTCTACCAGAGTTGTAAATTGAAAAGACAAATTTCCCTCTTCAATATCCTTAAAGGGAAGACTTTGAAGAAAAAGTAGGAAGTGCTTAAACCAATGTCCAAAGCCTGTATCAAGCTGCTCAGCCAAATCCACTCCTCCAGTCAACTGGCCCCCATCATACAGACCGGCTTATAGATGCTGGGCCATACTATGGCAGCAATTTCCAAGAGAGTCCCAATAATCCTTTGTAGACAGCGCCTGGGAAGGCACATGGGCATTCTTTAAATTCTTGTCAGTTAAACCCAAGGAGCCAGGCAGAGTCACATCCTGGATATACATCTTGCCAAGAAGGCAGATGTGTTATCAATACTGACTTCTTACCTTTGCCCAGGTGTCTGGTAGTGGGTCTTTGATATGTAAATCCAGTCAAGCACTAGGAATTCTTGGGCCTACTAAAGAATGCAAATAATCTCCTTTGATCCTAACTTTTGGTGAAACTTCCTGGTATTTGGAGGTATAAAATAAACTTGCTGTATCGGCTCTGGATCCCTGTCCCTCCATCAGAGAGGACGGTGGTCCCACCAGGCCCCAGCTTTTTCTTTCCATTTTGGGTCTTGTTGCTTTCTTTTATTTCTCAATCCCCAGCCACCTCCACTCAGAACGGGTTCATCTCTCTTTCCCTGCGGGACACGGAAAAGGGAGATCCCCGCCACATCTGGCCCTCTGCCATAATCCTTGCCTCCTGGTATTCATGCCTTTATGTAGTCCCCACCCCCTCACAGTGGACAGGGCTGACCTGTGTGGCCAATAGGACACTGAAATGGAGCTTTCAAAGCTATGTCATAGAAGATGTTGCAGCTTCCACCCTGCTTTCTCTTGGATCACTCCCCTGGGGAAGCTGGCAGCTTGTTGTGAGGACATGCAAGCAGCTCTAGGATAGCTGGTATCAATTTCTAGGCCACATGAGTTAGACTCTTGGGAAGCAGATCCTCCAGCCCCACCTGAGCTTTCAGATGATGGTGGTGGCCATGAGCTGAAATCTTGGTTGCAATATCATGAGAGACCCTCAGCTAGAACCACACACCTAAACTGTTCCTGACTTTTTAAAATTAAATTTATAGGGGTGACATTTGGTTAATAAAATTTTTAAAAAACATATTTTATTGATTTTCCACAGAGAGAAAGGGAGAGGGATAGAGAGTTAGAAACATCAATGAGGGAAAACATCCATTAGCTGCCTCCTGCACATCCCCCTGCTGGGGATATGCCCACAACAAGGTACATGCCCTTGACCGAAATCGAACCCAGGACCCCTCAGTCCGCAGGCTGACACTCTATCCACTGAGCCAAACCAGTCAGGCTGGTTAATAAAATTTTATAAGCTTCAGGTGTTCAATTCCAGAATATATCAACTGTATATTATATTGTGTGTTCAAGTCTCCTTCCATGTGAGACAATTATATTGTTACTAAAGGCTCAGTGCACAAATTCGTGCACAGGTGGGGTCCCACCAGCCCAGCCCCAATTGGGGTGAATCAGGGCCAGGCCTGCTGGGAGGAGGAGATGGTGGAAGGTTGGCCAGCCGGCCCACCATGATCAGGGTCCAATAAGGGCCAAGCCAGCTTGGGGGAGGGGCTGAAGGCAATTGGCCGGTAGGCCCCACCCCATTGGGGTGGGGGAGCCATTTGGGGGCAGGACCAGCCATAGGGAGGGACTATGGATGGTGGGCCAGCCAGCCCTGCCCCCAAATAGAGTGTGGGGGCCACTCAGGGGTCAGTGGCTGGGGAGGGGCCATGTGAGGTTGGCTGGCCAGCCCCATCCCCAATTGGGGGTGGAGCTAGCTGGAGGGAGTGGCTGTTGGCCAACTGGGGTGGTGGGAAAACATGGATGCAGGGCTGGCCAGGGGGTGGGGCTGTAGGAGGTTGGCTATTGGCCCCGCCCCCTACTGGGGTCGGGGGATGACAAGGGGCATGGCCATCTGGGGGGAAGGGCTGCAGGTCGATCAGGGGCAGTTTGGCCTGGGGGAAGGGCCTCGGGGGAGAAAGGGGAAGGGGTTGGCTGGCTTCCCAGCCCTTGATTGGGATGGGATAGGCCTATCAGAGGTGGGGATGGCTGGGAAGAGGGGCCACAGGAGGTTGGCCAGCCAGCCCCACCCTCGACTGGGCATTTGCTGGCCACAGTGGGTATCATAGCAACCCGTAGTTCTGGTTGTTATGGCAGTCCAGCTACTGGCTTTTTATATATTTAAGCCACTATTTTAAGCCACTAAGTTTTGAGGTATTTTATCATCCAACAATAAATATTTAATATGCTATGCTCTCTCTCCCTCCATGTATTTGCAAAAGCTTGTCCCTCAGCTTAGAATGTCCTGTCCTATATCCTTCTTCTCACTTACCAACACATATATCCTCTCTCCCTCTTTTTCAGTCTCTCTCTCCGTCTTTGTCTCTCTCTGTGTGTCCCCTCTGTGTGTCTGTCTCTCAAACATACACATAAACATACACATACACAAATGTGTGCTGCCATAGCACCCTTGATACTCCTCTCTTAGATAAACTCTGGAAATACCTATTTCTCTCTCCTGAACACTGGAAGCAACTTGTGGGTAGAGTAGGTCTACAAGAACACCTTTACCCAGACCAAGTCACTTACAAAAACACATGCTCTTTCACCCACTATTTCCAGCTCCTGAGGTCGACTTGTAGTGCATTCACCACCCTGAGGCCTTCGCCAGCAAGAACACACTGCTCACCCACATCCACCAAGCCCACACCAATCAGAAACATAAGTGGCCCATATGCCTGAGCAGCTCTCCTTGGTAGAGGGCATCTATGGCCATCTAGACAGTCCCTGGCAGCCCGACTCCAACAACCAAAGCATCAGTCTCAACCCTATGCTGGAGAGCATGGCCTCCATGAGCAGTGCCATGCCATACTCAGCATCTCTGTGTAGCGTGGCTCTGTCCCAGACTCTACCTTGAAGCCACTGCAGGGCCACAAGATAGGTAGGGCTGGTCCAAGGTAGTCTATAACTACTTTTATGACTCTACATAGGACTTCAACAGCCTGGTCATGTTAAACACACAACCATAGCACAGTAGATGCTCACAGAATATTAATTCAATGAAGGGCTGCCAGGATGAATGGATGGGCAGGTGGGTGGGTGGTTGGATGGATGGATGGAGGGAGGGAGGGACAAATAAGTGGGAAAACAGGGAAGCAGATGAAGAAACAGACCAGCTATGGTGTCCTGTAAATGAATTAAGAGGCTCACCAGCTCACCTAAAGGTACCAATACTGCAATTGTGTTTGCAAGAGCAGGGAACAGCTTCCTATAAACTTTATATTAAACTAGAGGCCCAGTGCACAAAATTCACCCAGCCTGCACCCTCTCTAATCTGGGACCCCTCAAGGGATGTCATAAACCAGCAGTTGGGACTGCTGGGTCCTAACCACTCGCCTGCCTGCCTTCCTGATTTCCCCTAACTGCTTCTGCCTGACAGACTGATCACCCCTAACCACTCCCCTACTGGCCTGACTACCCCCAACTGCCCTCCCTTGCTGGCCCAATGGCCTCCAACTGCCCTTTCCTGCTGGTCCAGTCGCCCCTAACTGCCCTCCCCTGCCAGCCCGATCACCCTTAACTGCCTTCCTTTGCTTGCCCAATGGCCCCCAAATGCCCTACCCTGCCAACCTGGTCACCTCCCCTGCAAGCCTGATCCCCCCCAACTGCCTTCCCCTGCAGGCCTGGTCGCCCCCAACTGCCCTCCACTGCCGGCCATCTTGTGGTGGCCATCTTGTGGTGGCCATCTTGTGACAACATGGGGGTGGCCATTTTGTGGTGGCCATCTTGTGACAACATGGGGGGATGGCCATCTTGTGACCACATGAGGTCGCGAGGGCCACCTAGGCTTTTATTAGTATAGATACTAAAGTTCATTACATAGGATTCAAAACAGCCATTTTCTCAGCCTAGTCTCTTTCCCAGCACTGAGCCCTGCCTGCTATAGATGTGGACAAACAGGGGACACTACAAGAAATGGTAAACCATTGAACCCCAGATACCAATAATAAATCACTAGCACAGGGGCATTAAAGCATTAGCACAGGAGCATTAAAATGGCCAGTCCTTCCTTACTGGCACATCTTCAAGAAACTACAAGTGAAAAGAACACTTTCTTATGCTGAGAGGTGGATGTGCCAGTGTTTACTGCTTATTCCTTCTTATTTGTTTGTCTTAAGTAATTCACAATAAAATGTTTTAACTGGACAAGAATATACAGAAAATGAGCTCTGCTGAAATTTTTAAAAATATTTTTGATTTATTAAATATAATGAAGAATTCATTTTGATGGGAATATAATGAAATTTAATCAACTATTATATGGATACTTTTTATGAAACTATTCTCCTGAACTGGATCGTGAAAATAAGACTTCCTCAAATGCAACCTAGTAAAAGAAAAGCCATTCCTCAGCGAGGTTAGCAATGCCCTTCTGACCCAAATAAGGTAACAAAAGACCAAGAAACTGAGAGGATAAGACCACTAGGCAGAGCCAGAGACACACTGTTCCTGCCTGAGCATGACCCTTCCCCCAGTCTTGGACATTTATTCTCCATTGCTGGTACACAATAAAAGCAATAAAAATGACTTTAAGATAAGAGCCATAAAAAGAAAGTTAATTTATCAGTAACTTAGCATCCCTGAGCCATAAGAGAATTATCTGAAGCAGCTGTGTCAATTCAATATGTGACAACAAAGTCAGAGTTGATCAGATGGCTGTTTTATATCTGTTTAAAAGGAAAGTAGAACCAGAGGGATGGGGGGAGTATAATGAACTTCTCGCACATTCTTATCTGATTCGAAATCTCAGCACACATAGGTCACCCTCATTCTTTTTAACTGGTGCACAGTATTTTACATATAGATAGACATAATTTGTCTAACCTTTCCTCTACTGATTAGCATTTTAGTTGTTTCCCCAAATGCAGTACTGAGCACTCTTGAACCAATATCTCTGTGCATATGAGCACAGATTTTTGTATGAGAGATTCAAAGAATTGGAACTGCTCAGTCAAGTTATGTCCGGTTCAATGTTGATCAATATTACTAAATGCCTTCAAAAAAGGCTTCACCAGCTTGCTCCCACCATCTGTGTATCACAGTGTCCTTTCCTTGCACTCTCATCAATTGATAATATTGTCAATTTTTTATTTTGCCAATCTAATAGGAAAAACCCTGGATCTTATCATTTGAAATTCCTGCAATGTCAGTGAGATTGAGCATCTTTTCGAACTTGAGTGGCCATTTGTATTTCTTCTGGGAATTGCCTTTTCCCTGTTTTCTATGTGTTTTGGGCTATTTTTGTTACTGATTTATAGATACTGTTTATAGATTCCAAGTATTAGTTCCTTATTTGCATGAAAGAAAATGTTTCATAAGTGGAGAAACATACCATATTTATGAATTAGGAAATCCAACATAGAAAAGAAGCAAATTCTCTGTAAAGTGATGTACATAGGTTTGTTGGGGTTTTTTTTTTTTTTTGGTTTTTTAAATATATTTTATTGATTTTTTGCAGAGAGGAAGGGAGAGAGATAGAAAGTCAGAAACATCGATGAGAGAAAGACATCAATCAGCCGCCTCCTGCACGCCCCACAGTGGAGATGTGCCCGCAAGCAAGGTACATGCCCCGACCGGAATCGAACCTGGGACCTTTCAGTCCGCAAGCCGACGCTCTATCCACTGAGCCAAACCGGTCTCAGCTATACATAGGTTTTTAATGTAATTCTTATCAAAATCCCATCCTAGTATTTTGAAAACATAGACAAGCTTATTCTAAAATTTATATGGAGCCGAAACTGGTTTGGCTCAGTGGATAGAGCGTCGGCCTGTGGACTGAAAGGTCCCAGGTTCGATTCCAGTCAAGGGCATGTACCTTGGTTGCAGGCGCATCCCCAGTAGGGGGCGTCCAGGAGGCGGCTGATTGATGTCTCTCTCTTATCGATGTTTCTAACTTTCTATCCCTTTCCCTTCCTCTCTGTGAAAAATCAATAAAATATATTTAAAAATAAAAAAATAAAATTTATATGAAAGGGCACAGCCACCTCTAACAACTAAAAGGAATCTGACAAAAGAGAAAAAAGTGGGAGTAAGCCAATACTAAGGTTTACTCTATAGCTACAGTAATAAAAACTGTGGTGATGGTGGAGGACAGGCACATAGGTCAATGGAACAAAATAGAGAGCCCAGAAATAAACCCATACAAAAAAGTCCAACTGGCTTTTGACAAAAGTATAAAAACTGAGGTAAGAAAACCTTCCAACAAATTATGCTAGATCAATTTGACATCTATAGACTAAAGAAATAAAGAAATAAATCCTGACCTAAAGATAGGGGAACTGGGTCATGTCAATGTCCTGGTTGTGATATTGTGCTATACTTTTACAAGATGTTACCATGAGGGGAAACAACATGAAGGGTACACAATACCTCACTGTGTTATTTCTTACAATTAATTCCATATGAACTCTAATTACCTCAATTAAAAAATTCAATTAAGTAATGCTGAAAATATTTTCTCCTAGTCTATCTTTTATCTTCTGGATTTCTTTAAAGTATGGGAAGGTTAATTTTATCTATTAAATTTACTTTCCTCTTTATGTCTCCTGGATTTAGTTTTCTAAATTATACTCTGCAAATATTTGCACCCCCATGTTCATTACAACATTATTCACAATAGCAAAGACATGGAAACAACTAAGTACCCACCAAAAGATGAATGGATAAAAATATGTGATATACACACACATATACAATGGAATATTATTCAACCATAAAAAAGAAACAAATCCTGCCATTTGCAATATGAATGGACATTGAGAGTATTATGCTAAATAAGTCGTACAGAGAAAGACAAATACTGTATGATTTCACTTACATGTGAGGATTTTTAAAAAGCCAACATCATAGAAACATAGAGTAGAATGGAAAGTTTCCATAGGCTGGGGAGTAAGGGAAAAGGCAAAAATGTTGGTCAAAGGATACAAAACTTACGGTTGTAAGATAAGTTCTGGGGATATAATGTACAGCATGGTGACAATATTAACAATACTGTATTGTACACTTGAAATTTGTTAAGAGAGTAATCTTAAATGTTCTCATCACACACAAAAAAGCTTACAATTATGTGAGGAGATGGAGGTATTAACTTTTTTTTAATATATTTTATTGATTTTTTTACAGAGAGGAAGGGAAAGGGATAGAGTTAGAAACATCGATAAGAGAGAAATATCGATCAGCTGCCTCTTGCACACCCCCCATTGGGGATGTGCCCACAAACAAGGTACATGCCCTTGACCGGAATCGAATCTGGGACCTGTCAGTCCTCAGGCCGATGCTCTATCCACTGAGCCAAACTGGTTTTAGCAAGGTGTTAACTTTAATGCTGTAATCATTTAACAATATATATCTGTATTAAATTGTCACACTATATACCTTAAACTTATACAATGTTATAGGTCAATTATATCTCAATACAGGTAGAAAAAAAACACTGAAAAGAAAAACAAATAGTAAAGCCATGAATCTTCCTCTTTTTGTACTCACAGTAACCATATTACCTGTGTATTTATCTGGGGTGGCTGAACCCAAAATAAAAATCTTTAGTAGCCAATGAGAAATGAAACAATTCCTTCATTTTAGAAAAGAAGTCAAATTTCATATCTATAGCAAAGACATAAAGCAAAAGACACAAGCACTTAGTTATTAGAAATCTGTATTATAAAAGGCCATTGGCCATAATGCTGAATGCCAGAACCACCAAATGACTGGTCACCAGGAGGTGCATGGAGCACCTCTCGAACCCTTTCCCCACCGCCCCCCGCGGGGAGCCAGCAGTGTCAGTGGAGCATCGTGGGGTGCCAGCAATGTCCCGGGGCCTTGTGGGGCACTGGCAGCACCCAGAAGCATCACGGGACGGTGGACATGGCCCTGATGGCAGTCTAGGTCGAGGGGACCCTACACACATATGATTTAATTGTGCGCTGGGCCTCTAGTTAAGTATAATAGAAGAAAGACTGGCTACATACAGTTTGATATTTAAACCTATAGTTAAGACCTTTAAGAAAATACACACTCAGCCAAGACCTTTATCCTCTCCCTGGAATGTTCTTCCTCAAGATATTTCTGGAAAGGTTTAACAAATAATAGCTTTGTGTATAGAGACATAATACAAATGCAGAAACCTTATTTTAAAACACTGGGCACCAGGAGAAACAAGATGGCAGCATAGGTGAACACCTAAAGTGTTGCCTCGCACAACAATTTCAAAATTACACCTAAAAGACAGAACGGACAACATCCAGAACCACAGGAAAGCTGGCTGAGTGAAAATTCTACAACTGGAAGTAAAGAGAAGGACTCACTGAGACTCAGAGGAGCTACAAAGAGCTGAGGTACAGACACACACACATGGAGAGGACGGGCAGAGGAGGGTCTGGATGGCTTCCTCTAGTAGGAGGGAAATGAGAAATCCTGACTGCACTGACCCCCCACTTCTGATTGCACTGAACCCCAGTTCCGGGTTAGACTCATATGGGGGGAGTCTGGACTATTGTGAAAAGGGAGGAATGCACAGAAACTTAAGGGAGCCACGAAAGGCGGGAGGTGCATACAAAGAAGACTGACTGCTAATTGTGCCACTGGCTTTCCCTAGCAGGGGAAAAAACAGAACCTCCCAACTGCACTGAAATCCAGGTTTGACTGCACTAAACCCCAGTTTCAGGCAAGACCCTGGGGATTCAGACTCATAGGGTCCTTAGAGGGCACAGAAACTCAGGGGAACCAGAAAGGCAGAGGTTTGGAGACATGCACGCGTGCACATAGACAGGGCTGCAGCGATTACCTGGGGGCACTGAGACCCAGGGGCTGCTGTGTAGGGCAGGGCTGATGGAAAGCCAAGGCTGTCTGTTCAGCCCTGAGACTCCACCACAGCCAACCCCAGCACAGAGACTGTTGCAATCTTGCAAGTCTAAAAACTGAGTCCAGCACAGAAGTTCTCTAGGCGCAGACTCAGTTGATTATCACAACCAATTGGCTTGGAGGTCAATTCCCCCCAGCAACACCAACAACAATCAAGAATTAACTACAACAAGACTGTGCACACAGTCCACAAAGGGGTGCACCAAGAGTGTTCACTTCAGGTAACCGGGAGACAGAGCTACTGGGCCATACAGGACACCTAGCACACAAAGGCACTCTACCAACTCAGGGAGGCAGCGAAAATGCGGAGACAAAGGAACAGATCACAAACAAAAGAAATGGAGGAAAACAAATGACTGGATATAGAGTTCAAAACCACAGTTATAAGGTTTTTTAAGAATTTCCTAAAAAAGATGGATAAATTTAGAGAGACCCAAGAGGAGATGAAAAAGGACCCACTACAGAGAAACCAAGATGGCGGCATAGGTGAACACCTAAACTGCTGCCTCACACAACAATTTCCAAACTACAGCTAAAAGACAAAACGGACATCATCCACCTCAGGAAAGTTGGCTGAGTGGAAATTCTACAACTAGAAGGAAAGAGAGGGGCTCACAGAAACTCAGAGGAGCTGTAAAAAGCTGAGCTATGGAGACACGCGCATGGAGAGAGCAGGCACCAGAGTGCCTGGCTGGCTTCCTCTGGCAGGAGGGAGACAGAGACTCCCAACTGCACTGAACACCTTATCTTACGGCTCTAAACCCCAGTTCCAGGCGAGACTCATATGGTGGGAGTCTGGCCTGTGAAAAGACAGGAGTGCATGGAAATTTAGGAGAGCCGCAAAAGGGCAGAGGCCTGGGAGCACATACACAACTGCACGCAGAAGACAAACTGCTGATTTTGCTGCTGGCTTTCTCTAGTGGGCAGGAGACAGAGCCTCTCAACTGTGCCACTACTAACTGCACTGAGTCCCAGTTTCACGCAAGACCCTGGGGACCCAGAATCATACGGGTCTCAGAGCACAGGGGAGCCAGAAAGGCAGCAGTCTAGAAACACATGCGTGTGTGTGCGCACAAAGATGGCTGCAGCAATTACCGAGAGACACTTGAGACCCAAAGGCCGCGTAGGGCAGGCCTGACTGAAAGCCAAGGCGATCCAATGAGACTCCTCCCAATCCAAGCTCAACAGAGAGGCTTTTGTAGTTTTGCAAGTCTTATATCATAAGGCTGATTCCAACACAGAAGTCCTCCAGGCATAATGAAAATGTGGAGACAAAGAAACAGATCACAAACAAAAGAAATGAAGGAAAACAATCGACTGGATATAGAGTTCAAAACCATGATTATAAGATTTTCTAAGAATTTCCTAGGAAAACTGGATAAATTTAGCAAGACCCAAGAAGAGATGAAAAAGGACCAACTAGAAATTAAACATACCCTGACTGAAATAAAAAATATTATTCAGAGACCCAACAGCAGACTAGAGGAATGCAGGAATTAACTCAAAGATGTGAAATACAAAGAAGCAGAAAACACTCAACTGGAAAAGCAAAAAGAAAAAAGAATCCAAAAATGTGAAGATAGTGTAAAGAGCCTCTGGGACAACTTCAAGAATACCAACATCAGAAAAAGAGAGAGAGCAAGATAATGAAAATCTATTTGAAGAAGTAATGATTGAAAACTTCCCCCACCTGGTAAAGGAAATAGACTTACAACTCCAGGAAGTGCCCAGAACCCCAAACAAAAGGAATCCAAACAGGACTACACCAAGACACATCATAATTAAAATACCAAGAGCAGGAGGAATCCAAGATGGCGGCATAGGTAAACACCTACACTGCTGCCTCGCACAACAATTTCAAAACTACAACTAAAAGACAGAACGGATATCATCCAGAACCACAGGAAAGCTGGCTGAGTGGAAGTTCTACAAATAGAGAGAAAGAGAGGGGCTCACGGAGACCCAGAGGAGCTGCAAAAAGCTGAGGTACGGAGACGGAAATGCGCGCGAGGAGAGAGCGGGTGCCAGAGTGCCTGGCTGGCTTTCTCTGGCGGGAGGGAAACGGAGACTCTCAAAGGCATAAAACCCCTTATCCTACGACACTAAACCCCTGATCCAGCCGAAACTCATATGGGGGGAGTTTGGACTGTGAAAAGGGAGAAGTGCACAGGAATTTAGGGGAGTGGCAAAAGATCAAAAGCCTGGTGGTGCGCACTCCGCGCAGGACAGACTGCTGATTGTGCCGCTGGCTTTCGCCAGTGGGCGGGAGGCAGACCCTCCCAACTGTGCCACTTCTGAGTCCACTAAGCCCCTGTTTCAGGCGAAACCCTGGAGACCTAGACTCCTGTGGTCCTGGTGCGCAGGGGAGCTGGAAAAGCAGCGGTTAGAGGCACTGCGGGCACGCGCACAAGGACCGCTCCAGGGATTACCCAGTCACGTGAGACTCAGAGGCCGTGGAGGGCGGGGCCGACTGGAAGGCAAGGCGGTCCCTTAAGCCCTGAGACTCTACCCATCCCAAGCTCAACAGAGACTTATGCGGCTTTGCAGTCTGGTATCATAAGGCTGAATTCAACACAGAAGTTTCCCCAGCATAGTGAAAATGCCGAGATAAGAGAAGGGATTACAAACAAAAGAAATGGAGGGAAAAAAAAACGACTGGATATAGAGTTCAAAACCACGCTTATAAGGTTTTTCAAGAATATGCTAGAAAAGTTGGATAAATTTGTGAGACCCAAGAGAAGATGAAAAAGGACCAACTAGAGATGGAAAAGGTCCAACTAAAGATGAAAAAAGACCAACTAGAAATTAAACATACACTGACTGAAATAAAAACTATTATACAGAGTCCTAACAGCAGACTAGAGAAAGGCAAGG
>JAAGEH010000006.1:15498763-15539100 GCA_011751065.1 Lasiurus cinereus
TAGATAAGTGATCAATCAAAGGACTTGTATGCATGCATATAAGCATAATCAATGATCACAGACACTGGGGGGGTCGGGGTATGCCTGGGGGGGAGGGTGGCAATGGGGAGATATGTATAAAAAATTAATAAATAAAATAAAATAAAAATGAAATACCAAGAGCAAAAGACAATGAGATAATATTAAAAGCAGCAAGAGAGCCAAAACTGGTTTGGTTCAGTGGATAGAGCAGGCACCAGAGTGCCTGGCTGGCTTCCTCTGGCAGGAGGGAGACAGAGACTCCCAACTGCACTGAACACCTGTGGACTGAAAGGTCCCCGGTTTGATTCTGGACAAGGGCATGTACTTTGGTTGCGAGCACATCTCCAATAGGGGGTGTGCAGGAGGCAGCTGATTGATGTTTCTAACTCTCTTCCTCTCTGTAAAAAATCAATAAAATATATTTTAAAAAATTAAAAGCAGCAAGAAAAAACAGTTAATTACCTCAAGGGAGCAGCCATTCAATTGTCAGCTGATTTCTCAACAGAAACTATGCAGGCCAGACGGGAGTGACAAGAAATATTCTAAGTGATGAATAGCAAGAACCTACAACCAAGATTACTCTACCCAGCAAAGCTATTATTCAGAATTGAAGGTCAGATAAAGAGCTTCATAGATAAGAAAATCGTAAAGGAGTTCATCAGTACCAAACCAGGATTATATGAAATTGTGAAAGGCATTCTTTAAGAAGAGGAAGAAGAAAGCTGTAAAGGTAAAAATTATGAACAAATATAAATCTATCAAGTGAACCTAAAAATCAAGTGAATTAAAAACCTCATGAACAGAATAAACTGGAGAATATAATAGAATTAGGGGCATAAAAAGGGAGTGGACTCAGGGGGAAAGAGGTTTGGGGAATGTTTCCAGGGAGAGACTGGATAAAAATCATACACCTATGGATGAGGACAATGGGGGGGAGGTAAGGGCAGAGAGTGGGGTGGGAGCCAGGTGGAGGGGAGCTATGGATGGGGGGGGGCGGAAAAGAGGAAAAATGTAATAATCTGCAGAATAAAGATTTATTTAAAAAAAACTTTAATGATACTAAATCCATTCCTTGAAGGCTCCAATGCTAGTGTTCTAGAGCATGCTTGGAAAAGTCATTCTAACATGGCCCTAGTTGAGGAAGGTGCTAAGACATAAGGAGCGTCGAAACTTTATTGACAAACTCCTTTTCCTTAGTGGGCAAAGACTTCAAGTGTTTTGGTGTGTGTTATGTGGGATTGGAGAGTGAGGACAGTCAAATATACAATGGCCTCTTCCTTAATGACTGCAGGATAGTGCAGACAGTGCCCACTCAGAATCCAAGTGCTCCCACAGCATTCTCAGCCTGCCATGAAGTGAGTGGTTGAGATGGGAACATGAACAAAGGGATGCATAAGAGCTGGTGAGGTGTCTCCATACCCCTCCTGCCCAGGAAGCCAGTATTACAAGCTAGATCCGCCAACCCAAAATGCACTTTGGTGAGAATAACTGTAATTGTGGTAAGTCACAGAGACTTCTAAGTGTTGCTGTGACAGGTAGCATTTCTTAAAATAATCCCAATAAGGTTATTTCCATTGAGGATACTTAACCCAGAACTTCTAAGAAAAAAGCAAAAGAGCAATATCTTCATAAGGGGAATAAAAATATTCAAGCCCACTTCATATTGGGATGTTCCTTCCATTATCCTACAGAAATACACAAATAGACAAAGATTTACAAACAAACATGTTTACTGCCAGGCTGCCTATTTGTTTTAGAAAAAAAATGAAAACCAGCTAAATGACCATCAAATAGGGAAAGCATATAGGCATTCAATGAACTATTCTGTGTCATCACCACACATTCCCTCTGATGTGTACTCTGCCCACACTCTCTAGCTGGACTCCTCAACCACCGGTGCCCACAGTTGAGCTATGCATTGGGATACCCAAAAATGTGCATTTTCTGTGATGGATAATAGCACTGATACAAGATGATGGATACATGGTAGTTTTTTGTACTACCCTCTTTGAGTGAGTTTGATGTTCTTTCTAATTATTAGAGTCTAATATAAAGTTTTCAAAATGTGTACTTCAGAAAAATTGCCATAATTAAAACTGAATAACCCTTGCTATAAACAGAAATGATTATACTCACTAAAAAAGGCAAAAAAAACTAACCCAGGTAGATAAATCAAATGGTCTAGTATATTGATGGTTAGAATTGGTTGCTAACTGATTAACTCATTAGTCTACTATAATCATTAGCATAAATCCAGTGGTAATCGAAGCTATTTTTTTTTTGTTGCTATTTTTGTCTTGATTAATTTTAAAAAGCCCATAGCCTTGCTTGAAAAACAAAAATGTTGAATAAGAAGCATTCCTTGTGCATTCTCATTTCCAGGGCTGTGTTGTTGACACTAAAATTCAAGATTCTTGTTTTATTGTTACTGAAATTAACTTTAAATGGACTATAACATAGCTAAACATTATAATCAAAAACACTCTTGGAAACAACTTTATGTTTTAAATTACAGATTAAAGTAATACAGAAATACGATCTATAAACATTTATTTTATGTCATGATTACTTTTTAAAATAAGAATGTAATCTTACTGTTAATAGTAATGCTTAAAAAGGAAGTTCTCTTAACGTAAGATACTTTATTTGCATATGTATAAAACTGAAGTTTCCTTTATTAACCTAACCTCTTACTCAAAATTTCTTTTACAACTATTTTTTATCATCACCCAAGGATATGTTTTATTGATTCTAGAAGAAGAAGAAGAGAGGGAGAAAGAGAGAGAAACATCAATGTGAGAAACACAGATCGATTGCCTCCCATATGTGCCCGCAACCTAGGTCTGTGCCCTGATCAAGATCAAACTTGCAACCTTTTTGGTGTATGGGACAATACTTCAACTAACTGAGCCACCAGCCAGGGCTCAAATTTTTTTTTCAGCCTGTCAAACATAGACAATGCTTCTAACTGTAAGATACACAGGTTCTGGAGATAGCAAGCCAGGCTTATTCCTAGAGTCTTGGCCTGGAGAAACATAACTGATTGGGTAAACTTTGCAAGAAGGCCTTCTCATCAATACGATCCAACCTTTAAGGAGAAAAGGAACACGCAGACCCATAAATCTCAGTGCAACTCCAGAGTGAACTTGGCAAGAGGAACATGAATACATTTCTAGAATAGCTGACTCTCGGAGGACCAAGTGCCAAATCTTGAGACTATTTGTTTCAACAGATCATATTACAAATCAGAAAGATGGTACTTAAGGAAGTTCAGTCAGGAGAACTCTTGATCTGCAAGATTGTCTTCTGTTGGAACTTAATTCTCCTACAAGGTCATGTCATGTGCTCTTGAACAAGTCCTTTAAGGAGAGAAATGAGTTTCTCTCCTCTCACGGGTGCTGTGAAGGTCACCCCCATGAATGTGAAAAACTAAGGAAACCGTTAATTCCCAAATTTGTTTTTATTAACAATGAAAGTCTGCTATTATTATAATCTTCATTCATGTACATTAATTTCTTTTTCAAATGCAAGGTTTACTTTTAAAGTTATACTTTTCTAAAAAGTTTCTCAACATTTCACATTTAAAAAAAACAAGAATGGCCGAAACTGGTACGGCTCAGTGGATAGAGCGTCGGCCTGCGGACTGAAAGGTCCCAGGTTCGATTCTGGTTGGGGGCATGTACCTTGGTTGCAGGCACATCTCCACTGTGGGGCGTGCAGGAGGCAGCTGATCGATGTCTCTCTCTCATCGATGTTTCTGACTTTCTATCTCTCTCCCTTCCTCTCTGTAAAAAATCAATAAAATATATTTTTAAAAAAAAGAATGTTTTGAAAAGATCACCAGACCTACTATATAAAGAGAGAAGGCAGATTAGAAGTTATGAATTAGCATCTAACTTTTTAAAAAGCAGGCTATATGTCTGTTTAGATGACTTGATTATAAGCCAATAATAAATAAAATTAGATTTCATAAGCTGCTTTAATTTTCTAAAGTATTTTTATTTCACACTCAAAAACAAAACTCAACTAATATTTTCACATATTTGTATGCTTTAGGTCAATAATTAAGTTCAAACAAAGATACTTTATGAATCTAGTCATTATTCTTTAATTAACATTAGGTAACATGATATTTGACCACAATATACTTGTTGAAAGCCACATCCCCAACTATATGACACTTTTTTGCTTCAGGTAGCTTCACACACATAGGCAAAATTATACAGGGATAAGTAAAAGTAGGTTAATAATAATAATCCTATATAATAAAAGTATAATATGCAAATTGACTGAACAGCAAAACGACCAGTCAGCGGGGGCAGGACGGGCGAGCAGGCAGCACAAGGCCTCCAAGGCGTGGGCCAGTAGGCAGAGGGAGAGGATGGTGATGGGGGGATGTGCCAGCCAGTACCATTCCCTGATCGCCCACCCAGTCACCTCCCACAGAGGGAGGCTAGACTGTGGCTAAGACATGCTTGTGGGGAGTGAGCCTAAACCATCAGTAGGACATCCCCTGAGGGCTCCTGGACTGTGAGAGGGCACAGGCCGGGCTGAGGGACTGACCACCCCCCCCCCGCCCAGGGCACGAATTTTTGTGCACTGGGCCTCTAGTAATACAATAATTAATAAATAATACAGAAATAAACTGTCTTGCATACTCACAACCACACTAGTAAACCTACTTTTGCCCACTCCTGTATTTTTTAAAGTGAGTCAGCCAACACCTCTCCTGAGCACCTGCCCTCTGACTCCCAATGCCATTCTGTCTCTTACACCTGAGGGATGCCTACACTGGAAGGTGAGAGTGCTCTTTCGGAAGTGAGATGCAGGTCCCCACAAAGGTTGGACCTGGAAGGGATCCTTTTTGTGGGCATCCCTGACCCATGTCCATCAAGACTACACACAAGACAAGATAGCAGCCGAAACTGGTTTGGCTCAGTGGATAGAGCGTCGGCCTGCGGACTGAAAGGTCCCAGGTTCGATTCTGGTCAAGGGCATGTACCTTGGTTGCAGGTACATCCCCAGTAGGGGGCGTGCAGGAGGCAGCTGATCGATGTTTCTCTCTCATCGATGTTTCTAACTCTCCATCCCTCTCCCTTCCTCTCTGTAAAAAATCAATAAAATATATTTTTAAAAAAAAAAAGACAAGATAGCAGCACCAGGACACACTTCACAAAACTGGAACCAGGAGGTTAGCACACGTGTCCATGGAAGGATGCTCCCCCTTGTCCCTCACCCTTGCTACCTGCTGATTCCTCCTGGCTGCACCTGGCTTGCTTCAAAAGCTGTATAGGCCTAACTAGGCTCAGCCTGCCATTCCCAAATCAGAGCTAAGTGTTGCCTAAGGATCTGGTTGACTTTTAATCCTCCTAGGAGCTACTCTACCAAACTGAAAACATAAAATAGAAATAGGACTTTTCTCTCACTGCTTCAAAGAATATTTCATTCTTTCAATTATTATTTTTCAGGTAATATTTATTGGGAAACCCCCAATATGCCTAGAAGTGCACTTAACTTAGAAGATGGGGTGCATAAGGATATGCCAAGACTTAAATGCAGACCCTTTTGAATGCCCGCATGCCACCCCCTTGGCCCACCTCTAATGTGAGCCCCAGCTGCTGCAGACAGTACCATACACGCTTCCAACTCAACTAACAACCTGGACTCCACAAGAAAGCACTGAGGGTCTTTTTCCTCAGAGCCATCTCAGAAGCCATGGGAGCTTGCTTGCCTGCCTGCGCAGCCAATGGAGGCAGGAACCAGTGGCTAAAAGCCCCACCTCCCATCCTCTAGACAGCAAACTCTGGAAGGCATTCTGCACACTTTAATGGACCGGTTAGAAATGCTGCAGATGCATCTGCATCCCTATACAACTATATGAATCTAATGAGCCCCATGCCCTGACCCTTGGGAATGGCATTCTTAGCCGAGATCCTGTGTTATGCCCCAAGAGGAGGAATTCTTACCAGATCAAACTAGAACAGTTGGTTCTAAGCATTAGCTGAATGTTGGAATCATATGGGGAACTTTGAGAACTCTCAATGCTCAGTTCATCCTTTAGAAAAAAATTACACTGGCCTGTCTCAGAGTAGAGCTGGCTGCCCAGGGCTCTCCCTAAAACTGGGACCCAAGAGTTCCAGCGCTGGCCAGGAGCACAGTCAGTTGAGCCCTACCAACAGGGCCAAAGACGCAGTGAGGCAATTCTCAAGGGGATCAGTCATTTGGGGTCTAAGATGAATCCTCTCTTTTCTGAAAGTTACTAGAGACAGGTCCATATGAAGTGGTAAGCAAATAAACAAATTACACATCAACAGATAGTCTTTGTTTTTCTATAACTGAAATCATAGCACAGGTATGCTTTGGAGATTACTTATTTCATCTAATAATACAGCTACTGTTTTTTCTACATAAGTGCATATATCTCTATTGTATTCAATTTTTAAAACTAACCAATTATCATAACTCCTTTGTTGAAAATCTGTCTCTGTCCCATTGATCTAAGATGCTATCTTTATTATATACCAAACTTCTTATAAATAACCGGGTTTTCTTTCAGGTCTCTCATCTAGTCTATCAGTAGGTTTCTCTCTCGCTCTGCCAGCACCATCGGTTTTCATTACTGTCGTGTTGTAATGCACTTTGATTTCTAGGAAGGCCAGTCCCTCCAGGAGATTTTTTAGAATTACATTTATCTCTTTAATTCCATTGGAATTTACTTTAAGTGTGGTATAAAGTAAGGATCTAAAGTGATTAATTTTCTATAATTGACAACCAATTACCCAATTACTGCTTACTGAGAAACCCTTTCATCTGCCATTAATTTGTAATGCCTACTTTATAACATGATATTCTTAGACAGCAAATATCACATATTCAATTCTAAACTGCTTACAGCCTTCCTTTCATTGGTCTAAGATACCTGCCTTTGGGGAACTTATATCCTAGCATGGAAATAGACAATTTTTAAAAGGAAATAACCACCAAAACCAGTTTGGCTCAGTAGATAGAGCATCGACCTGCAGACTGAAAGGTCCCAGGTCCGATTCTGGTCAAAGGCACGCACCTTGGTTGCGGGCACATCCCCAGTAGGGGGTGGGCAGGAAGCAGCTGATTGATGTTTCTCTCTCATCGATGTTTCTCTCTCATCGATGTTTCTAACTCTCTCTCTCCCTTCCTCTCTGTCAAAAATCAATAAAATATATTTAAATAAATAAATTAAAGGAAATAACCAATACATACCATTGTAATGTCTTACAAAAGTATTAAGAAGTGTAGCAAGGTAGGGGTCCAGAAGTACTGGTACACACCCGAGATGGAGTGATTTAGGGTGATCGGGAGAGGAAAGTCAGAAGTACAGGGAGGAAGGACAGACTCTATTATGAAGAAAGGTGGCCAGAATAGACGGCTGGGAGTGTGGGATGTTGGGGGGAGGCAGAAGAGGAACAGGCTGCAATATGACAGAGGATGGTAGGGATGACCTCATGGGCAGGTGACCTGAGCAGGTACACAAGGCCTCTAGATCAAAGTGTCTGCACTTGGTTTAATGTTCTGCTACCGTCATCTTGAAATTCTTAATAAGTTTATTTTCGAGTATGTGTTTTGTGGGTGAAGTCCTACAATGAAGCATGCACATAGCAGAGGATATATATACAATATGTATGTCCATTGCCATTCCTTACTGCCCCATTCATAGACAGCATTCCAAGAGCACAATTCACAGACGGCTCTCTGAGAGCACAGTCTTTACAGATTGCATTCTGAGAGCACAGATTCACAGACGGCATTCTCAGAGCACAGAATTCACAGATTGCATTCTGAGAGCACAGATTCACAGTCGGCATTCTCAGAGCACAGAATTCACAGATGGCATTCCAAGAGTACAATTCACAGACGGCATTCTGAGAGTACAGACTTTACAGACGGCATGCTGAGAGCACTGATTCCACAGACAGCATTCTCAGAGCACAGATTCACAGACGGCTTTCTGAGAGCACGGATTCACAGGAAATATTCTCAGAACAAATTCGCAGACAGTATTCTCAGAGCACAGATTCACAGACCACATTCTCAGAGTACAGATTCACAGATGGCATTCTCAGAGCACAGATCCACAGACAGTATTCTCAGAGCACAGATTCACAGTCAGCATTTTCAGAGCACATAATTCACAGACAGCATTCTCAGCGTACAGAATTCACACAGCATTCTGAGAACTCTGAATTCCATGGACTACAGTGTGTGGAAGTTCAGAGCACTCAAAGGAAGCAAAAAATAAAGTGTGTTTATGTCTAGGACTGAGCAAACAAGGATGCTGACAGCCCCAAGTGGTCAGCCTTTGCATTGAACCAGAACTTGCTTTGAATGCTGAAAGAGCAAAAACTATCTTTTTCCTTTCCTTCTTTATTCATTTGTAAACCAAAGGCAGAGTGCTACCAGAATGTACCTTTATCAATAAGCAAAATAAAAATAGGTAAATTAGTTTTGTTCAACATTTCCACTGTCCTGGTAAGAACAAAATATGCATGTACAAGCCACAAAATACAAATTGTATTTTGGTTAGAATGGCTTTAAATCCTATCTAGTAAAAGAGTAATATGCAAATTGACTGTACCACCAGCCATGACCACCAGCCCATCAGAGCTAGTATGCAAATTAACCCAAGATGGCTACAGCCACAGAAAGAGCAGGAGAGAGGCTTGGGTTGCCCCTGGTGATGGAGGAAGCCA
This sequence comes from Lasiurus cinereus, assembly GCA_011751065.1. Classification (NCBI taxonomy): domain Eukaryota; kingdom Metazoa; phylum Chordata; class Mammalia; order Chiroptera; family Vespertilionidae; genus Lasiurus; species Lasiurus cinereus. The sequence continues at coordinate 15,507,511 of JAAGEH010000006.1, forward strand.
AACTTTCTGCAGACCCTGGCAGGCAGGCATCTGCTTAAGACAACAAAGTTTCAATGGCTGTGGGAGCAGAAGGCTTGGCTATCTCCAGGCTACAAAGTTTCAATTGTAGAAAATAGATAAATCCCAGATACCAGGACCTCCACTTGGGTTGCCAGGGGGCGTGGCCGGCCTGCAAACCACCACAGACCCCTTGCCCAGGCCACCCCATACCCCAAGGGAATACCCACCCTGATCCAGGACACCATTCAGGGCAAACCAGCTGGCCCCCATCAATATGCAGATTGACCATCACTCCAACACACAAGATAATTGTCCCCATGTGGACACGAGATGGCCACCACAAGATGGCCAGCAGGAGAGGGCAGTTGGGAGGGACCAGGCCTGCAAGGGAGGGCAGTTGGGGTTGATCAAGCCTGCAGGGGAGGGCAGTTAGGGGTGACCAGGCCCATAGGGTAGGGCACTTAGGGGCAAACAGGCTGGCAGGGGAGCAGTTAGGCAGGCATCAATCAGGCTGGCAGGGGAGTAGTTAGGGGATGATCAGGCTGGCAGGCAGAAGCAGTTAGGGGCAATCAGGAAGGCAGGCGAGCAGTTGGGAGCCAGCAGTCCTGGATTGTGAGAGTGATGTCCAACTGCCCATTTAGGTTCATCCACCTGCAGTCCCAATCTTGGCTATAGACTGGAACAACCTCTGGTCTCATCCTCAGAGAATCTGGTATCATGAGTCGAAGGTAGAACCTAGGCATGAGGAGTTTTTATAGGTGATTCTAATGTGTATCCAAGATAGGATCAGGCCTAAACGGGCAGTCAAACATCCCTCAAAGGGTCCCAGATTTGAGAGGGAGCAGACTGGGCACAAATTTCATGCACTGGGCCTCTAGTTGTAAATACAAAGTATCATCACCAGTCCAAAGATAGACCCCAGAAGAAAGGAAATAATTCTATGTTGTAATACCTTTAAAGGTAATTTTTCCTTCTTTTTGAATAGGGTTTGGCATTTCATTTGGCACTGAGCCCTGAAAATTATCTAGCCAGACCTGCAGATGCCCTAGGTAAAAGACTCCCACCCTGGCAATGGGCCAGGACAATGGCCTATCCTCCTGGTCCATCCACCTGCAGTCCCAATCTTGGCTACAGACTGCAACAACCTCTGGTCCCACCCTCAGAGAATCTGGTATCATGGGTCTAGGTATGGGGAGTTTTTATAGGTGATTCTAATGTGGATCCAAGGTGGAGATATAGCAGCCTGGATTGAGGCTACAAGGTACAAGGCACATACACCAAAAGACAATTACAGATCCTGTGGTTGGCACTTTCAGCAAAGCCTGACATGGTATCAGATGAGGAAACTGCACCACTTTCCTACAGTAAACAAAGTGGTCATCAACTACCAAGGTCCATTGGGCCAGAGGAAAATTAACAGCACCAAAGAGATGAGATAAGATGTACAAATAGAGCAACTTGTAAGACACTCAATAATTCAAGAAACAAAAAAGACCTATTAAAAGCAATCTAGGATAATGATACCAACCCTTAGTCCAGAGATTTTCAACCCACATGCTGCAAGAATTTTTAAAACATGCGTACCTGACTATTTAGTCAGGGGCACTGGCCTCTTTTCCCTTAGACTGTCAGATTTAAAAAATAGCAACAGCCAACACAACAATAACCATCTGGTGTAAATGAATCAAAATTATACCTATTTTTTGTCAGATTGGCAAAAAATACATATTTTTGGGTGTGCCTCAGAATTTTAGTAATTAGTTTATGTATGCCATGAGATGAAAATGGTTGAAAATCACTACCCTGGTACTCCTCCAGAAATCCAAGCCACATTCTTGACCATCCTCATCCTCTACAATTGCTCAATCCCTTCTCCATAGCTCCTTGTCACTCGTTGTCCATCTGCTCCCTTCTATTCTGGCCCAGTGCAGGGCTGACCTCTTAGGTCTGCTCCCCTTCCTTTCTTGTCTTCCCCAGTCCAATCTATCTGCCATCCTGCTACAAGAGGATCATAGCTAACAAGCAAACCTAAACTTCTCATCCTGCTGAACTCTCTATAGTGGCTGCCCATTGCCAAAGGAACAAGCCCCAAGCTCCTTAGCAGGACACTAAACACTGCCATCATCTGCATACCTCTCCAGGCTCATTGTCCTCATCTCCACTGGCACCTTCTAGCCCCACGAGCCTCAACTGCTTGTTATCCACCAGGCAGGTTCAAGCCTCCCACCCCTTTTTTACACTCTTCCAGGAATATGCCAGCTGCTATCTTAAGCTTTCAGACCCAGCAATTTTTCCTAACCCTTCAAGACTCAACTCAGATGTTTGGACACCTGCTCTGATGACCATCCCCCCCTCCAAGACTCTATGCATTCCACTAGTTCCCTCAGCAGCAGGTCAATAATGTCCCCTCAGAACCCTCCCAGAATGATTTCCATATCACTGAAGTACAGCCTTTTGAAGAAAACATGCCTTACTTCTCTTCTTGTATGCATGACTAACACAAAATCTGGTGCATGAAAAGTGGTCAACAAATACTTGTGAAAAGAAAACAAAGAGAGATAACTGATTCAATTTTTAAATATACAGTTATGGATCAAGTATAGAAATTAGCTTACTCAAAGCCAATAAAAACACCAATACAGCTGGAAGATAAAGATTTTTAGTACAAATATTAAGTTATCTGCATTTGTTATTTCTGAAATACTTGGCCTTTGAAAATTTTAAATTGATTGATTAGAGGAGCAAAGGAATTCCTTTTCCCCACTCTTAGGGCTTTACTTTATTCTGTAGAACTGAAGTTAAAGCCAAATGTAACTGATTCGCGGCAGGTCAGAACTGAAAAGCCTGAAGCACAACGGGCCCATATGGCTTCATTAACATGCCCTCCTCTGCTGCCATCTGATTTCCATCAAGGTACACAAAGATCACTGCCTGCACGGTTCCTAAAAACTACCTGGGGTTGTGGATTTCTTCTGGAGAATAAATCCCTAAGGAAAAACAGTGTCAACAGAGAGAATCAATAAGGACAGATGAGGAAGGAAGTCCTACACATGGTCAACCATCAACACTACAGAATCACAGATTTCTAGAGCTAGAAAGGCCCTAACGATCATCTGGCCCAACCTTTTAACACCAAAACCAAGGGGTTCTCAATGTGGCCAAAGTCACCAAGTAGCAGGCAAGCCAGAGGTCCCAGGCACCCAGCTCCCAGTCCTGCTCTGAACCACTCCTCTTTTCCTTCCTTCACACTCCTCAAGGGCCTTCAGGAAGGAAAATCAAGAAGGAAAAAGCTATACTCTGCATTTTATGTATCCCCCAGTCTTTAACAAAGAGGCAGATGGGGTGAATGGTAAACATGAGGCTCCAAGAAGGCCTAGGAACAACCCTGCCCTCCATGGTGAGATCTGACTACAAGCTCACCAGTGTGCACCTGCAGCACAAGCTCATACAACATTCTTCTTCTATAATGGGTACTTAAGCTGCTTGTAAAAAAAAAAAAAATGCTGCCAGCTTATCATGGATCTTGTTGGCCATAAAAACAGTACACGGTAAAGGTCTGATGTGGTTGTCCTAGAACTCTGGGATCGATCCCAGAGTTCTAGGGGCATGCAGGAGGCAGCTGATTAATGATTCTCTTTCATCACTGATGTTTCTATCTCTCCTTCTCCTTTCTTGTCCAGAGAGGGCTCATTATTGCTTTGGTCTCTCTCAGAGCCTTGAAACTCATTACAGTGGCACCTACAGGTTTCCAAGAACTACAGCAACAATCTGAGGCCCAAGACAGCATCACATCCAATGCCAAATACTCTGCATCCCAGAAAGGAAGCAGAAAAACCCCTCAGAATTACTACCTATGCCAGAATTCTAAACTGATTACTGAAACAAGTTACATCCACTCTGCTGTATGCTAAAATACAGATACTCCATTTTTATAGCCATAAAATATATAGTACTTCAAACACTGTGGACAGTGAATCCATAAAAGACCCAAAGTAGTTCCTGGGTGTGGTTACTGTTATTGTTGTTGTCTTTCACGGGGGAGGCCACAGACTTTTTCTCCTTAGCTCTGATACAAGCAGAATAATTCAAAAACTGAAAGATGCCATATTGGCCAGGAACAGGATTCTAGAGCAGTGAATATTAAGAAACCTCTATGGTTCCTTTTATTCAACTATCAATAGACAAGCCAAGAGGAATTCTCCTGGGGGTGCTATTAAGCATTTAAAGCAAAATCCATGAAACACCATCATCAGGAACACGAAGACTTCACTTCTAGGTATCAAGCCTATGTCTCCAAAGCTCAAAATGGATAATATTTTCCTGGACTGGGGAGAAGACAAACTGGCCACGTTCCTTTGCTTCTGGCAGAGACCTCCAAGCGATCTGTAGACCCTGTAATCCAGAGACACAGTGATCTCTCCCTCCAGGCTTATGAATTAGGATCCTCCTCTGTTGCTCCATTTCCTCATGTTAAAAAATGAGCAGTTCCAATAAAATTCCTGATGGCACCTATTCATATCATTTCTCTCTAAGTCCTGAATTTATATATTTATTTATCTTTAGAGAACTGTTTCCCATGGCTTGGTGAAATAAGCTTCTTCTTCCCTTGACTGCCCTAATATCACATATGGGTACAGAACTGCTTTATCAAAAGTCTACTCTGGGGCCCAGCTGGTGTGGCTCAGTGGTTGTGCATCAACCTATGAACCAGAAGGTCAAGTTTCAGTTCCAGGTTAGGACACATGCCTAGGTTGTGGGCTCGATCTCAGAGTTCTAGGGGCATGCAGGAGGCAGCTAATTAATGATTCTCTTTCATCACTGATGTTTCTATCTCTCCCTCTCCTTTCTTCACTCTGAAGACAATTAAAAAAAAAAAAGTTTTTTAAATATCTATCCTGGGTACTGAAATAGTCTTGGAAGGAATTCCTGAACATTCTTCTCATCTCACCTCACACCAGAGCCAAGGAATGGATCCATAATGAGAAATGAGTCTACACCAGTTTTCTGAGCAGGGCTTCCAGGTCTATTATTCTTAACCATTTGTAATTCCTCCCCCTGTCTCATTTTATTAAATTATATTAAGAAAGGGATGAGGAAAGACTAAAATAAAAGTTGGCTAAGTCTACCTGGTATTTTATTTACTGTTCACATCTGAGTGATAAGCCTAATACTTTCTGTTCTTTAAATCTGATGGTTTTCCCGAAATATCTCTCTCTTGAATAAAGCTACACACTTTTGAGGCAATTTCATCAACAATAATTCTAACTCAATAAGACACTAACTTTCAACAAGCCACAGTAAAACTCCCATTTATTTTATGGGACAAAAATTTACCAAATTAAAAAATCCTAGAGCCAATATTAACATTTACTAAAGTTTGGTTTGTTATATTATTCTCTATACTTTTACTTTTTTATTGATTTTTTACAGAGATGAAAGGAGAGAGATAGTTAGAAATATCAATCAGCTGCCTCCTGCATACCTCCTACTGGGATATACCCTTAACTAAGGTACGTGCCCTTAACCGGAATCAAACATGGGACCTTTCAGTCCACAGGTTGATGCTCTATCCACTGAGCCAAACCGGTTTTCGGCTTATTCTCTATACTTTTAGTATATTTGAAATATTTCAAATTTTTAAAATAATAATAAAAGCCTATTGCCTAGAAAATTTACATCCACAGAAAGAAATATAAATAAGGGTGATTTTGGCCCCATTGTTAGTAACAGCAAAAAACTGACAACTCCATAAATTAATTTAAAAAAATAATTACTAAGCAAAATATAGTATGTTCATATGACAGAATCTTATCTTGCAGGTAAAATGAATAAACAAGCTATAGACGTAACAAAACAAATGACATTGTTAGGTAATGGGGGAAAAAATGTTTCAGAACAGCATATGGTACTAGCCAGCTTTGCACAGTGGATAGAGGGCTGACCTGCTGACTGAAAGGTCCCAGGTTCGATTCTGTTCAAGGGCACATGCCCGAGTTATGGGCTCGATCCCCAGTGTGGGGAATGCAGGAGGCAGCCAATCAATTATTCTCTCTCATCATTGATGTTTCTATCTCCCTCCTTCTCCCTTCCTCTCTGAAATCAATAAAAACACACTTTTAAAAAAAAAAAAAGAATGGCATATGCAATACAGTATCCTTTAGGTTAAGAACATATGCACACATACACATAGATATGTGTATACACACACTTAATCCAATGGCTAAGAAAACCCAAATTGGGAAACATTTTTCAAAATAACTGGACTGTACTCTTCCATAGGGCCATGGTCATGAAAGTCAAGGAAAGTCTGAGGAACTTATCTAGAATGAAGGAAACTAAAGACAATTAAATGTAACACGTGATTCTAAACCACTATAAAAGACTAGTTTCTGGGGAAACTGCTAAAACATGAATAGGCCCTGAAGACTGGATAGTACTAAAATCCAATGATATTTTCTGCTTTTAATACGTATTTTGTTGTTTTGTAAGAAATGCATTTGTGCCCTAGCTGGTTTGGTTCAGCAGATAGAGCATCAGCCTGAGGACTAAAGGGTCCCAGGTTCGATTCCGGTCAAGGGCACATGCAGGAGCATGCAGGAGCAGCCAATCAACGATTCTCTGTCATCATTGTTGTTTCTATTTCTTTCTACCCTCTCCCTTACTCTCTGAAATCAATAAAAATATATTTCAAAAAAAAGAAATGCATTTGTTTGCAGGAAATATGCATTAATGTTTTTAGGGGTGGTGAGGTATCAGGTATGCAACTTTTTCTCAACTGGTTCAGGAAAAAAGTCCATTGGGATGGCTATTATAAAAAACAAAAAAGTTAAAGTGTTGGCAAGGATATTGGGAAATGAGAACCCTGTGCATTGATGGTAGGAATGCAAATGATGTGGCCATAGTGGAAAATAATAGGGCAATTAGTCAAAAAATTTAAACAAACAATTATGAATATGATCCAGCAAGTCCACAAAATAACTGAAGGCAGGGACTTGGAGAGATATCGGTACACCAATGTTCACACCACCATTATTCACAATAGCCAAAACTGGAAACTACCCAAAGGTCCATCAACAGATGAACAGTTAAACAAAATGTGGTTTATACATACAATGAAATATTATTCAGACTTACAAATGAAATTCTGATACATTCTACAACACAGATGAACTCTGAAGACATTATGCTAAGTGAAATAAGCCAGATACAAAAGGACGAATAGTGTATGAAACATCGAATGGCTGCCTCCATTAAGTATTTGAGATACCTAAAGTAATCAAATTCACAGAGACAGGCTGGAAGGAGAGGAATAGGCAGTTAGTGTTTAATTAATAGAATATCAATTTAGAAAAATGAGAAAGTTCTGGACATGGATGGTGATGATGGCTACACAAAAACATGTCCTTAATGCCACTGAATTACAAACTTAAAAATTGCAAAATGATTAGCCCAGCTGGTGTTGCTCAGTGGTTCAGCATCAACTCATGAACCAAGAGGTCACTGACTCAATTCCCAGTCAGGGCACATGCCAAGGTTACAGGCTTGATCCCCAGTAGAAGGTGTGCAGGAGACAGTCAATTGATGTTTCTCTGTCATCATCAATGTTTCTATCTATCTCTCTCCCTTCCTCTCTAAAATCGATAAAAACATATTTTTAATGGTTATAATGGTAAGTTTTATTTAAGGTATATTTTACTACAATTTTTAAAATTTTATTATATACATACTCCCAGAGATACCTTATATTTTCTATGAGTACATGTAAATATGGGTAAACATTTTTTTAATAAGTCTGGAAGATAATACACAGAACTTATTAATGGTGTTGCCTCTGAGAATGAGAGATTATAGTTAAAAGCATCTTTAAAGTACCTTAAATTTTTACTTTTTAAAAATAAATCTTTATTGTTCAGATTATTACAATTTTTCTCCCCAGAGCTCCCCTCCACCTGGTCCCAGCCCTCCCTCTGCCCTCACCTCCCCCAAAATTGTCCTCATTCACAGGTGTATGATTTTTGTCATCTCACCCTGCACCTCCCTCAGCCCTTTCCCCCTGAGATTTGTTAATCCACTCCTCTTCTATGCCCCTGATTCTATTATATTCACCAGTTTATTCTGTTCATCACATTTTTTTTATTCTCTTGATTTTTAGACTCTCTTATTGATAGATATGTATTTGTCGTTCATAATTTTTATCTTTACCTTTTTCTTTTTCTTCCTCTTCTTAAAGAGTACCTTCCAGCATTTCATATAATACTGGTTTGGGGTTGATGAACTCCTTTAGCTTTTTCTTATCTGTGAAGCTCTTTATCTGACCTTCAATTCTGAATGATAGCTTTGCTGGGTAGAATAATCTTGGTTGTAGGTTCTTCCTATTCATCACTTTCAATATTTCTTGCCACTCCCGTCTGGTCTGCATAGTTTATGTTGAGAAATCAGCTGACAATTGATTGGGTGTTCCCTTGTAGGTAATGAACTGTTTTTCTCTTGCTGCTTTTAATATTCTCTCTTTGTCTTTTGCTCTTGGCATTTTAATTATGATGTGTCTTGGTGTGGTCCCCTTTGGATTCCTTTTGTTTGGGGTTCTTTATGTCCTGGACTTTAAGTCTATTTCTTTCACCAGATGTGGGAAGTTTTCATTCATTATTTCTTCAAGTAGGTTTTCAGTATCTTGCTCTCTCTCTTCTCCTGGCACTCCCATAATTCTGATGTTGGTATGCTTGAAGTAGTCCCAGAGGCTCCTTACACTAGCTTCATATTTTTGGATTCTTTTTGCTTTTTGCTTTTCCATTTAAGTGTTTTCTGCTTCTTTGTGTTTCAGATCTTTGAGTTGATTCTTGCATTCCTCTAGTCTGCTGTTAGGTCTCTGTATAGTTTTCTTCATTTCAGTCAGTGTATGTTTAATTTCTAGTTGTTCCTTTTTCATCTCTAGTTGGATCTTTTCCATCTCTAGTTGGTCCTTTTTCACCTCTAGTTAGTCCTTTTTCATCTCCTCTTGAGTCTCACTAAATTTATCCATCTTTTCTAGGAAATTCTTATAAAACCTTATAATCATGGTTTTGAACTTTATATCCAGTCATTTGTTTTCCTCCATTTCTTTCATTTATGATCTGTTCCTTTGTCTCTGCATTTTCGCTGCTTCCTTGAGTTAGTAGAGTAGCTTTGTGTGCTTAGGCATCCTATATGGGCTAGTAGCTCTGCCTTCCCAGTTACCTAAGGTTAATTCTCTTGGTGCACCCTTTTGTGGACTGTGTGTACAGCCTTGTTGTAGTTAAGTCTTGACTGTTGTTGGTATCACTGGGGGGGATTACTTCCAAGCAAATTGGTTGTGAGGATCAGCTTTGTCTACACCGGGAGAATTTCTGTGCTGGAGTCAGCCTTATGATATAAGACTTGCAAAACTGCAAAAGTCTCTCTGTTCAGCTTGGGTGGGGTGGAGTCTCAAGGATGAGCAGAGACAGCCTTGGCTTCCTGTCAGCCCCACCCTATGTGGCCCCTGGGTCTCAGTGTCTCTCGGTAATGGCTGCAGCCCTCTCTGTGCGCATGCGCATCTCCAGACCTCTGTCTTTCCGGCTCCCCTGAGTTTCTGTGCACTCCAGGGACCCTTATGAATCTGGGTTCCCAGTGTTTCGCCCAAAACAGGGATTTCAGTACAGTTGGAAGTGGATTTCAATGCAGTTGAGAGGTTCTGTCTCCCTCCAGCTAGAGAAAGCCAGTGGCACAATCAGCAGTCAGCCCTCTGTGAGCGCACTTGCATGCCTCTAGATGTCTGCCTTTTCGTGGCTCCCCTAAGTTTCCATCCACTCCCCCTTTTCACAACAGTCCAGAGTCTCACCCAGAACTGGGATTTAATACAGTTGGATCTGGGGTTCAGTGCAGTCAGGAGTTTCAATCTCCCTCCAGCTAGAGGAAACCAGCCAGGCACTCCGCCATCCATCCTCTTCATACACATCTCTGTACCTCAGCTTTTTGCAGCTCTTCTGAGTCTCCGTGAGCCCCTCTCTTTCCTTCTAGTTGTAGAATTTTCACTCAGCCTGCTTTCCTGTGGTTCTGGATGATGTCCATTCTGTCTTTTAATTGTAGTTTTGAAATTGTAGTGTGAGGTAGCAGTTTAAGTGTTCACCTATGCCACCATCTTGGTTTTCTCTTAAATCTCTAATTTTTAATGGATATTGAGTTTACCTATTATATCTAATAAAAAATTGATATAAAGATGTTATTTTTTGGACTCATGAGAAAAATAAAAGACAGTAAAAGAACTGTCTCTATAAAAATACCTTTCTACACAGGACTATTATAAAAAACTTATGAATAAAAAAGATTTCTAAACTAGCACTTCTAAGTTAACACATTACTTGCATGACTCTTCCCAGGAGAAAGTGAAGGAGGCAAAGGGACAACATGAAACAAACAGACAAAAAAGAATACACAGAGCATAAAGTCAGATCTAGACTGGATTTTGAAATGAAACTTTATAGAAAATGTACTTATCTGCTCAAGATTCCATAACCCAACAGTGACACCAGGAGTTAGTAACAGCCTGTGCCCTCCTTCTGCAGTCCAACTGTGCAGTGACTCAGAGTAGAGCCACTGCTGGGCATATTCTGTGGGCAGTATGTTCCCAACTGAGCAGGAAGAATGGAAAATAAAAACAAGGCCACAAACTCAAATTTTTCCATTCCACAGAAATTGAGACTTCTGGGATTCGTTTTCAGGATTAAAAATAGAAAAAGAAATTACCTTCACATATTATGGAAAATAGTCAAAGTAAAACACTCCATGTAAAGAATCTTTGTGGGAGTGCTATTCTGCATTTCAAACTAACAAAATGACTAAGGTGATGAAATAAGGCAGTTAGCAATTGTGAGACCTTTGGCCTTCCACCAGCCAAAGGCACATGGCATCCAGGCACAACCATCTCCTCCAGCCCTGGATTTCTGCTCTGCTCAGGAGCTGCTACCACCCTTCTGACAATTATTTCCCAAAATCTCCAAGTTCAATGAACATCAGGAAACATATTCTTCCAAAAAGAAATCCATTTTTCCCTCTGACAAGCTCCAAATACTTAGATTTAGAAACGAACAATAAAATATGAACCCTTAACAATGTCCCATGTGTTTAAATGTAAATGCTTAGCCAGCTGCCCATGAAGCCTTGACATTTATACACTTCAATAAATTGCAATTCTCCAAACAAAACTTAAGTGTTGATCATCCTGAGTTCTTGTTCTAGTCCCATCAATAAGTCAACCGATGAACAGGGTATTCCATCCGTGTCTGGTACCAAAAAAAACTAAGAGATTTATAAATAGCCTTTCAACTAAAAATCTCAAAAGGCTATACCACTGCAATCTCACCCCACCACTGGGGAACCCACTCAGTGAGTTCATCTCTCTTAAGAAACAAGTTATTCCACTAGCACATGCCTCACTGCCACTTAGCACAGAGACCCATCATCAGTCACTAACGTATTGAGCTGTTGTTGTCTACCAGCTCTTCCCTGACACATCTGTAATTGTATCAGGAAGGCTTTGGGAATACTTATATCGCTGCTGTGTGTACAGGGGATGGGGTGATTAAGGGGCCAAGGGGCATTGATGAATAAGAACAGCCTCACATATGACTAAATAATCAAGCTTAGACATTTTGCTTCCTGGTAGCAGCATTAATACAAATTATAAAGTACAAAGTACTTTTAGACATTTCAGCTGAGGGTAGAGGGAGCAGAGGATAGGGTAGTCCAGAGGAGACCAACACCTAGAGCAGATAAACATCGTGATCTCCAGTTTCCTTAGGTCCAATGGTTCTCAAACATCAGTGAGCTTGTGAAGAACCAGTGAAAAACATAAATCAGCTACTCTTCTGCCTTCCACATCCTGACATGCCAGGAACTGTGGTTCAGAAAACCTGGGAGTAGGGGACTAGTGCCAACACTCTACATTTTAATACACAATCTCAGTGGCTTGAAGCCAATGGTCCTCAAACAGCCCTCTGAGGACCACGAACACTTTCTGAGTGAATCTGGAGAGTGTGAAATCCCTGCACACAATAGTCCCAAACCACCAGCACCTTCACTTTTTGGGGCCTTCCAAGAATCAGATCCAAGTCCTAGATCCTCCCAGAAAAGGGCTTTCACACAGATACACAAAAAATTTGAGGACAAGCCCAGAGCTGTTCATGATCCCCTAAAAGTCCACTTGACCCAATTCACACCTCACTTACCTATCCTTCCCTTCTCTTAGATACCAATTTACTAAAAAAGATAAAGCCCTTTCAGTCAGACTGCACCTAAACTAGGGTATGCTGGCAAAACACTTCTGTGCACTTGAGTGTTTTATCTATTGGCAGTCCTTTTGAAAAAAAAATATTTTTATTTCTATCACTCTGGATCATTCTTCCCTCCCCATGTTAGTAAAGCATATGTTTGGACAAGGCTTCCTACAAAACACCACTGACTTACCCAATAATTTTTTACATTTGTCTGAGGCTAGAAAGCGCCTAATAAATTAGCTAAAAAGCTGAGAATCCCAAATTTAAACCTTTAGTCTGTCTAATTAAATTATTGCTGTGTTCAATATACAAATCCACAGAGGATAAACTTTACCTCCTTCCTCTGGGAATAAAATAAGATGCTAACTAATCTTCAGCAGGTCAAGTCAGAAAGGTAAGAAGTTTCCTTCTCTTAGAGACTAACTTTTTTAACATATCCACCAATGAGATTAGAAGATTAAAATAATTTAGAATCTTCCCAAAACACATACACAGGAACAAATAAATAAAGCCCTTTAAATGCATTGACCCATTAGTGCCCTGGGAGGTATGTTAAAAGGAAAACGGGTGTTTTCCTCTAGTTGGAGATTAGAAATGCTTTAGGTGTCAAAGGTAGAAAGGGAGATCATAGTTTTTAATTTATCAGCCATATTCCAATAGCAGGGAACAAACTTCAACATTTGCAATTTTGGTAACATGCTATGGATTTAAGAAGGTCAGATGAAGGTCAATCGAGTATCAATCTATCAGGCAGAGAGGCACAGGCACATATCTCGTGGAAACGCTTCTTTTTAAATCTGCGTTATACCAGCTGGGACAATTGTCTATATGGAAACAAATTAAAATGCTGGAATAAAAGCAATCCGTTTTCCTCCCCAACTACATCTACAAGAATCCCAATTTTCCTGCCAGCCAGATATGCATGCCCCAGGCAGGGTACCCCCACTAGCAAGATACACATTCTGGCTGCTAGTGGGCAGAGGTCAGGGCTGAGGGAGGTCAGGAGTCAACCCGCCTGCACATCCAATCCTCTCTGAAGAGGGCTATGCTGTTTCCTAATTCAGGAAAGTGGGGGTTCACACTGAAGAAAAATCAGGGGTGATTGCCACAGCCCAAGAGGTCTGGCTGGTGGTAGCCCTGACATGCTGGAAAGCCCTCTGTGCAGCAGATGAGGATCCAGGACCCAGGATCACCGCCATGCCCAGCAGGACACTATGACCAAGATGAACAAGAGCAATAACAGCCGAAACCGGTTTGGCTCAGTGGATAGAGCGTCGGCCTGCAGACTGAAAGGTCCCAGGTTCTATTTCGGTCAAGGGCATGTACCTTGGTTGCGGGTACATCCCCAGTGGGGGACATGCAAGAGGCAGCTGATCGATGTCTCTCTCTCTCATCAATGTTTCTGACTTTCTGTCCTTCTCCCTTCCTCTCTGTAAAAAATTAATAATATATATATATTTTTTTAAAAAAAAAGAGCAATAACAAAAACTCTCATGAATAAGCTCTTGCTAAGTGTCCACTTTTGTTTTAATGACACTACAGGACAAACAAACTGAACCCTCAATCAATGTGTTCAATAAATCAATGCAACATAATGAACTAATCATCAGAATAAATCAAAGAGCTCAGTATCATTTTGGCAATAAAACTCAGAAGCACACACTCGTGGCAAGTTGGCTCAGGCCACACAAAAACTGAGTTGAAACCAACAGAAACTGAGGAACTAGCATCTGGAGTTCAACTCTAAAAACAAAATTTAAAAAAGAGAAAACCTATATTAAATAAAAATTCTTCTATGAAGAAATTTAACCTGGCAGTATGACTTAGTAGTTGAGCCTCAACCTATGAAGTAGGAGGTCATGGTTCAATCCCTGGTCAGGGTATATGCCTGGGGTTGTGAGCTTGATCCCCAGCAGATCAGTGATTCTCTCTCATCATTGATGTTTCTCTCTCTCTCACTCCTTCTCCTTTCCTCTCTGAAATCAATAAAAATATACTTTTAAAGTTTTTTTTAAAGAAATGAAAACATATGGGTATCAACATAATTCTTATTTATATGCAGAATACTGCTCATTAGATTTGTCCCTCAAACTGAAATGTATAGGAATTGTGAGCCCATCTTTGTGCACCTACGATGGGGCTACCACCTGTCCTAATCTGAAATCCACAGCAAGTATCACTGAAAAGGCTGCCCCTGTCACTAGAAGAACAAATAAATGAAATCAAAAGGACTTCTTTTCCACTTCACTATCTACTCTACTTCTTTCTTCACAACCCTACAGAAATCACAACTGTCTTGATCTGGACATTCCACAGTTTCCAGTCATAATGATGAATGCTGATGATAAGATAAGTGTACAGAAAGGAGTGTAAGAGTGATGGCAATATTCAGAGAATCATAAAATTAGAAACCAGATACCATTTTTCACTGGTCAACTTGCCCCAGTGATTTACCAACAACCACGTAAGCTAATTCAAAGAGTATCTGAAAGTTTATTTCTTCATCCCTTCCAGCATTTCAATTTAGAGAGTCTTTCAATTCCATTAAATAAATGATAATATGAATTATTAATGGCAACACTATAAACTAGGTGGGGCCTGTGCTCCAGGAACAGCCCTTCACTTATAAATGCCCTTCCTGACCAGGAAAACCCCCATCTGCTCTCCTATACATGTAACCCCACCCATGTGAGACCCAGGCAACCTCCCACCCCAACTAAAGAGAAAGCATTTAAAATTAAACAAGAGCAAGAAAAAGTTTCTACTGTCAGGAATGGCTGACCAGGGTATTGAAATCTCCCAATACCTAGTTACCCACGGAAGAATTCACATTCAGTAATCTTTTCTAAGTAATAATCAGAATGTGCCTACCATAAAAATGCAGCCATAGCTGGTTTGGCTCAGTGGATAGAGTGTCAGCCTGTGACTGAAGGGTCCCGGGTTCAATTCCAGTCAAGGGCACATGCTGGGGTTGCGGGCTCAATCCCAAGTAGGGGACATGCAGGAGGCAGCCAATCAATGATTCTCTCTCATCACTGATGTTTCTATACCTCTCTCCCTCTCCCTTTCTCTCTGAAATCAATTTAAAAAAAAATTTAATGCAACAGAGAGAACAGCTTCTGTCTGGTGGTTCTGCTACTGCTTCTACTTCCTATTCCCTTTAGAAGTACATCCTTCAGAACAAGAATGTAATCTCTTCCTCCAACTTCTCACTATCAGGGTGCATGATGGGACCACACAGCAGCCTGTAAGTGCTCTGGACAGTGTGATACAGCTATGGTAAAATGGCAGAGGCATCAGCAACCAACTCCGAAAACAGATCTGGCTAGGACAAGCAAACAACTAGCTACCTTCACCAGTCCAGTCTTCACAGCAGTAGCTGCCTCACCAGAATAGAGCTCTGGGACTCTTACAAACAAGGACCTACTCCTATGTGCAGCACAAGCTTGGAAACAGCAACTGAGATGCCACCTCTCCTCAGCATCCTTAAAGATCAGCTAGCACCTCCAGTCCCCGGGGCGTCTCTCCAGCTTGGTGGTGACAGCAATGGCACCAGCCTTCTCAGAACTCAGGGCATTCACAGATGTCACAGTTCACAGGCCCATGACACATGATTCCAAAACCAACTACACCCAGGCTCACCTCCTGGGGCAGGCACAGCAGCAGACAAGACTCAGGAAGCTTAAGTGTTAGGAGGGTGTGGACAGATGAGGAGTGTGGAAACAAGCAGATAACAGATGGTGCTAAATGCTATGACATAAATCATCAGAGCAGCATGACAGAGTAGCCGGCAGGGGCTCGCTGGAATCAAGGGGGTTAGAAGACCTCCTCTGAAGAGGAGACACTGACATTGAGCCCAGAGCCCAGAGGTAGGAAAGAGTTCAACCTGTTCTTGGAGGCAAGATTAGGTAAAGCATAAGAGAGTGAGGAACTGCTGGCTGTAAAGCAGGTAACAGAGAATCACAGAAGGCTGCTTGTCTACCTATCACTAAAAAGAATTTGGCTGCTGAAGAGATAGGGGAGGAATCCAAGATGGCGGCATAGGTAAACACCTACACTGCTGCCTCGCACAACAATTTCAAAACTACAACTAAAAGACATAACGGAAATCATCCAGAACCACAGGAAAGCTGGCTGAGTGGAAGTTCTACAACTAGAAGGAAAGAGAGGGGCTCACAGAGACCCAGAGGAGCTGCAAAAAGCTGAGGTACGGAGACGCGCGCGCTAAGAGAGCAGTTGCTGGAGTACCGGGCTAGCTTTCTCTGGCGGGAGGGAAACGGAGACTCTCAAAAGCATTGAACCCCTTATCCTACGACACTAAACCCCAGATCCAGCCGAAACTCATACGGGGGGAGTTTGGACTGTGAAAAGGGAGAGGTGCACGGAAATATAAGGGAGTCGCAGAAGATCAGGTCCGGTCTCGCATGCGCACGGTGCTGCATGGAGGACAGACTGCTGATTGTGCCGATGGCTTTCGCGACTGGGCGGGAGACAGACCCTCCCAACTGTGCCACTTCTGAATCCACTGGGCCCCTGTTTCGGGCAAAACCCTGGGGACCTAGACTCGTGTGGTCCTGGTGCGCAGGGGAACTGGAAAGGCAGCGGTTAGAGGCACCGCGGGCGCGCGCACAAGGACCGCTCCAGCCATTACCCAGTCACGTGAGACTCGGGGGCCATGGAGGGCGGGGCCGACTGGAAGGCAAGGCGGTCCCTTAAGCCCTGAGACTCCACCCCTCCCAAGCTTCTGCAGCTTTGCATCTGCTATCATAGGGCTGAATCCAACACAGAAGTTTCCCCGGCATGGTGAGGATGCCGAGACAAGGGAAGGGATCACAAACAAAAGAAATGGAGGAAAAAAAAACGACTGGATATAGAGTTCAAAACCACGCTTATAAGGTTTTTCAAGAATATGCTAGAAAAGATGGATAAATTTAGTGAGACCCAAGAGGAGATGAAAAAGGACCAAATAGAAATTAAACATACACTGATTGAAATAAAAAATATTATACAGAGTCCTAACAGCAGACTAGAGAAAGGCAAGAATCAAGTAAAAAATTTGAAATATAAAGAAGCAGACAACATTCAACTGGAAAAGCAAGAAGAGAAAGAATCCAAAAATGTGAACATAATGTAAGGAGACTCTGGGACAGCTTTAAGCGTACCAACATCAGAATTGTGGGGGTGCCAGAAGAAGAGAGAGAGCAAGATACTGAAAACCTATTTAAAGAAATAATGACTGAAAACTTCCCACATCTGGTAAAAGAAATAGACTTACAAGTCCAGGAAGCACACAGAACCCCAAATAAAAGGAATCCAAAGAGGACCACACCAAGACACATCATAATTAAAATACCAAGAGCAAAAGAGAAAGAGAGAATATTAAAAGCAGCAAGAGAAAAACAGTTTATTACCTACAAGGGAGCACCCATACGACTGTCAGTTGATTTCTCAACAGAAACGATGCAGGCCAGACGGGAGTGGCAAGAAATATTCAACATGATGAACAGCAAGAACCTACAACCAAGAATAATCTATCCAGCAAAGCTAACATTCAGAATTGAAGGGCAGATAAAGAGCTTCACAGATAAGAAAAAGCTAAAGGAGTTCATCAACTCCAAACCAGAATTATATGAAATGCTGAAAGGTACTCTTTTAGAAGAGGAAGAAGAAAAAGGTAAAAGCCAAAAAATTATGAACAACAAATACATATCTATCAACAAGTGAATCTAAAAATTAAGTGAATTAAAAATTTGATCAACAGAATAAACTGGTGAATATAATAGAATCAGGAGCACAGAAAGGGAGTGGACTGATAATTCTAATGGGGAAGGGGTGAGGGGTGTACAGGGAGAGACTGGACAAAAATCATACACCTATGGATGAGATCAATGGGAGGGAGCTAAGGGCAGAGGGAGGGGTGGGAGCTAGGTGGAGGGATGCTATGGAGGGGAAAAAAGAGAAACAAATGTAATAATCTGAATAATAAAGATTTAATTTTAAAAAAAAGAATTTGGCTGCAATCTGTCTTCCTACCAACATAGAAATAAACAAATTAATTTTCTGACAAAAGGAGTCCCTTCTTATTGAGAATGGAAAGGCAGGGAAAGGCCATAGGTAAGGCCAGCAGCCACCATCACATGAGCCCCTTCCATGCCTACTCATCGCCACCTGCTGGACAGCCAGAGGACAGAAATGGTTTTCCAGGGTCTGAGACTTCAGGATCAGCTAACTTGTATAAATAACTGAAACGGACACAGGACAATTGAGAAAAAGGGCTTCCAAAAGATTTAGAATAACTAATAAAAGACTTTCTTACCCTAATAAATTAGGTTAGCATACCTCATTAGAAGTTTAAAAATTTGTGCCTATTTGCTTTGTTTTAAAGAAAGAAGAGAGTCCTAGTTGGGCAGTTCAGTTGGTTGGAGCACTATCCTGTACACCAAAAAGTTACGGATCTGATTCCCAGGCAGGGCACATACCAGGTTGCAGGTTCAATACCGGGTCGGGATGCATAAGGGAGGCAACCAAATGTTTCTCTTTCATCCTCTCCCTCTAAAATCAATTTAAAAAATATCCTCTGGTTAAGATTAATAAAGGGGAGAGGGGAATGAAAAGAGGAGGCACTAGTTGAAAGAAAGTTGAAGATCCTAAAGATATGAAGTATTACCATACTCTACCACTTCTAGAAAAATATTTAGAATGAACAAAAACTTGACTACATTTTTTATTCAAATACTACTGAAGCAGAACAATCAATCAAAACTATAGAATAATGAAAAAATAAAACCAGAGGGAGCCACCAGAAGCAAGAGGAAAACTGGAAGAGAGCAGTATCTTAGAAAACAAGGTCCAAGACAGTTTCCAGGGGCAAGAGGGCAACAGTGACAAGAGCTGCTGAATAGTCAAATCAGGTGCGCCTTCAAGTCCACAGTGATGACACAGCAACATGGAGGTCGCTAGGGAACTCAGTGAATGTCTCAGTTAGATGAGAGTAGTACAATGAAGAGGCAGCAAGAAGGAAGAAAATGGAGGTACTTCTCAATTGGAGATTCCTGGAAATATTTAAAAGACAATGGGCCCTGCCGGGACCGGTTTGGCTCAGTGGATAGAGCGTCGGCCTGCGGACTGAAGAATTCCGGGTTCAATTCCCATCGGGGGCATGTGCCTTGCTTGCAGGCACATCTCCGGTGTGGGGTGTGCAGGAGGCGGCTGATCGATGTTTCTCTCTCATCGATGTTTCTGACTTTCTTCCTCTCTGTGAAAAATCAATAAAAAAAATAAAAAATAAGCCAATGGGCCCTAGTGGATTTGGCTCAATGTATAGTGTTGGCCTGCGGACTGAAGGGTCCCAGGTTCAATTCTGGTCAAGGGCCCATGCTCGGGTTGTGGGCTTGATCCCCAGTGTGGGGCTAGCAGGAGGCAGCCGATCAATGATTCTCCCGTGAAACAGGAAATTATGGTTCACTTCCCAGTCAGGGCACATGCCTGGGTTGCAGGCTCAATCCCCAGGGGGGGGCTAGCAGGAGATAGCCAATCAATGATTCTCTCTCATCATTGATGTTTCTCTCTCTCTCCTTCTCCCTTCCTTTCTGAAGTCAATTAAAACATATTTTTTTTAAAATGAGTGAAAGGAACAAACTGACTTGACAAGAGGACAAATGGCTTATTGTAGATTGCTGAGAAGGCAGAAGGGGAAGGTGGAAAGGGTGAGAAGAGCTCCATGGCCCTCGTTCATCTGGCTCTACAGGTACACAACCTGTGCAATCAAACAGGCAGGGCCCCCATACAGAACAGCACCATTCTTGTTTAATGCTCTGCTGTTACCATCTTCAGATTCCTTAAAATTTTTGAACAAGGGGCTGCCTCAGTTTCATTTTGCCCTGAGCCTCACAAATTATGCACCAGTCTGAGGGGTTTAAGAAGGGATGCTGGCCTCAGCACCAGGAAAGACAGCTCAGCTGCGAGGGCAGGAAGAGGGAATGGAGAGGCAGAGGTGGAGCCAACCATAGCTTCTTTCTCTGTGAAACAGAAAAAGAGGCAACTGCTCTGAACAAGCAAGAGGGCAGACAGAGGAAGAGAGGTTGAAATTCATTATAGAGTGGGAAAATCTGGCAGACTCCACCTTAATCAAAAAATCAAGGTTCACATCACCTGTAATAAAACAATTCAATATCATGTACCTCCTATGACACACTAAAAGGACACTAGAGGAGGAGAAACCAAGATGGCAGCATAGGTGAACACCGAAATTGCTGTCTCGCACAACAATTTCAAAACTACAACTAAAAGACAGAACAGACACCATCCAGAACCATAGGAAAGCTGGCTAAGTGAAAATTCTACAACTAGAAGTAAAGAGAGGGACTCACGAAGACTCAGAGGAGCTGTAAAAAACTGAGGTATGGAGACACGCTCATGGAGAGGACAGGTGGAGGAGGGTCTGGCTGGCTTCCTCTAGTGGGAGGGAGATGGAAAATCCTGACTGCACTGAACCCCACTTCTGACTGCACTGAACCCCAGTTCTGAGCGAGACTCACACAGATGAGTCTGGGCTGTTGTGAAAAGGAAGGAGTGCAGGGAAACTTAGGGGAGACGCAAAGGACAGAGGTCTGGGGGTGCACGAAAGTGCACGCAAAAGTGTGCACACAGAGCACTGACTGCTTATTGTACCACTGGCTTTCTCTAGCGGGAGGAAAACAGAACCTCCCAACAGCACTGAAATCCAGGTCTGACTGCACTAAATCCCAGTTTCCAGCAAGATCCTGGGGACCCAGACCCATACGGGACCCCAGAGTGCATGGAAACTCAGGGGAGCCAGAAAGGCAGAAGTCTGAAGGCTTGAGCATGCACAAGGCAGAGATCAGAGGACTGCAGTGATTACACAGAGGCACTGAGACCCAGGGGCTGCTGTGTAGGGCAGGGTTGACAGGAAGCCAAGGCTGTCTGCTCAGCCCTCAGACTCCAACACATCCAAGCCAGCACAGAGGCTGTTGCAATCTTGTAGGTCTTAAGGCTGAGTCCAGCACAGAAGTTCTCTGGGTGCAGACTCAGCTGATTATCACAACCAATTGGCTTGGAGGTCAATTCCCCCCAGCGATGCCAACAACAATCAAGAATTAACTATAACAAGACTGTGCACACAGTCCACAAAGGAGTGCACCAAGAGTGTCCACTTCAGGTAACAGGGAGACAGAGTTACTGGGCCATATAGGACACCTAGCACACAAAGCTACTCTACCAACTCAGGAAAGATGCAAAATATGCGGAGACAAAAGAACAGATCACCAATCAAAGAAATAGAGGAAAACAAATGACTGGATATAGAGTTCAAAACCACGGTTATAAGGTTTTTTAAGAATTTCCTAGAAAAAAATGGATAAACTTAGTGAGATCCAAGAGGAGATGAAAAAGGACCAACTAGAAATTAAACATACCCTGACTGAAATAAAAAATATTACACAGCCGAAACCGGTTTGGCTCAGTGGACAAAGCATCGGCCTTCGGACTGAAAGGTCCCAGGTTCAATTCCGATCAAGGGCATGTATCCTGGTTGTGGGCACATCCCCAGTAGGGGGCGTGCAGGAGGTGGCTGATCGATGTCTCTCTCTCATCGATGTTTCTAGCTCTCTATCCCTCTCCCTTCCTCTCTGTAAAAAATCAATAATATATATATATATTTTATATATATATATATATATATATATATATACACACACACACACACATATATATATGTATATATATATATATTACACAGAGACCTAACAGCAGACTAGAGGAACGCAAGAATCAACTCAAAGATTTGAAATACAAAGAAGCAGAAAACACTCAACTGGAAAAGCTAAAAGAAAAAGAATCCAAAAATATGAAGATAGTGTAAGAAGCCTCTGGGACAACTTCAAGCATACCAACATCAGAATTATGGGAGTGCCAGAAGAAGAGAGAGAGCAAGATACTGAAAACCTATTTGAAAAAGTAATGACTGAAAACTTCCCCCAACTGGTGAAAGAAACAGACTTACAAGTCCAGGAAGCGCACAGAACCCCAAACAAAAGGAATCCAAACAGGACTACACCAAGACACATCAAAATTAAAATACCAAGAGCAAAAGACAAAGAGAGAATATTAAAAGCAGCAAGAGAAAAACAGTTCATTACCTACAAGGGAGCACCCATACGACTGTCAGCTGATTTCTCAACAGAAACTATGCAGGCCAGACAAGAATGACAAGAAATATTCAAAGTGATGAGTAGCAAGAACCTACAACCAAGATTACTCTACCCAGCAAAGCTATCATTCAGAATTGAAGGTCAAATAAAGAGCTTCACAGATAAGAAAAAGCTAAAGGAATCCATCACCACCAAACCAGTATTATATGAAATGCTAAAAGGTATTCTTTCAGAAGAAGAAGAAGAAAATGGTAAAGGTAAAAATTATAAACAACAACAGCATATCTATCTAAAAATCAAGTGAATTGAAAATCTGATTAACAGAATAAACTGGTGAATATAAGAGAATTAGGGGCAGATAAAAGGAATGGACTGATAATTCTCAGGGGGAAAGAAGTGAGGGGGGATGCAGGGAGAGACTGGACAAAAATTATACACCTATGGCTGAGGACAATGGGAGCAGAGGGTGGGGTGGGAGCCAGATGGAGGGGAGCTATGGGGAGAAAAAGGAGGAACAATTGTAATAATCTGAACAATAAAGATTCATTTAAAAAAATAAAAAGGGCACAAGATCACATCTGTGCTATTTGCTATTCCTGTCAAAGTACAACATCTCAATGCAATTGCATAAAACCAAACTGAGGAACATGCCTCAAAACAGCAGACCAATAAACTTGAAAAATGTCAAAGCCATGAAAGAAAAGGAAAGACAGAGGGATTGTTACAGACTGGAGAAAACTACTTGGATACAATGTGAGATTATCCTGAAACAGAAAAAGGACATTGAGGAAACTAGTGAAATTTAAATAAGATTTGTCGTGTAGTTAAGAGTATTGTATTAATTTCAATGTTTTGATCAGTGTACTATGACTATGAAAGACAGCAAAATTCAAGGAACCTTGCTGAAACCGGTTTGGCTCAGTGGACAGAACAACGTCTGTTTTCGGACTGAAAGGTCCCAGGTTTGATTCTGGCCAAGAGCATGTACCTTGGTTGTGAGCACATCCCCCAGTAGGGGGCATGCAAGAGGCAGCTGATCGATGTTTCTCTCTCATCAATATTTCTAACTCTCTATCCCTCTCCCTTCCTCTCTGTGAAAAACCAATAAAATTTTTTAAAAAAAAAAATTCAAGGAATCTGGGTAAAGGGTTTATGAGAACTCTGACTCCTTTTTCAACTTTATGTCTCAAATTATTTCAATATAAAAAGTTCAAATTTCATGTGGATGTTTTGTGATTTCTTTAAAGTTATCTGTAATTCCAGGAACCTCAATTATCACCTCTGAAGTCTAGCACTGCTGCATCAGACATGTTCCTACTTCTCTGCCAAGCCAAGAATCAGTAACAAAAGAGAAAGGTGATGTTCCCTGTGAAAATTATAACTTTGAACAGGTCATAGAGCTTTAAGTTCATATAATGCCTCCCCGCATTTATTGCATCATTCTGCTTCCCAGCCACTTAGCTAGAAGGGAGGCAAGAACAGAAATGTCCCTTCAGTTCTCACTCCTCTTCATTCCCACTCCCCTGTCTGTAAGGCTATTAAGTGTTTGTGTTAATTAAAGCCTCTGAGGGAATCATGGATTACATGGACAATCACAGAGCTCCTTTCTCAAGTTTAATTTTAATATTTTCTGAAAGCTTACAGAGTTGGCAGCAAATCCAGGTCAGATATTGCGTTAGAAAAATTACATTTTACATAGAACCTTAGCTGACACATATGCTTACACCTGGGATAAAACTCACTCCAGGTAGCCGTTCTGAATAGGCGAACCTGCCAATCCAGAGCCAAAGGGAGTTGTGCCGCTACTCTGCTGCCACCCAGTGGTGTGTGGGTAAAAAAGCACCTTGCCAGAGAACAAAGAACCGGGCTCTCTGTAAAGAGCATTTTCTCTGGATTCCAAAGTCAGGAGAAGGCAAGGCAGAAGTGCTGTCCCTGCCTGCCACAGCCCTATGGGGGCAGGTGTGAGCAGATGAGAAGGGATGTATTAAAATAAATTCTGTAATGAAGTATTGTGTCCACCAGATTGAGAACTGCTCCAGGGACTAAGTTAAAGCCAAAAGATGTTACAGGCACCCAGGGAACAAATCCCAACGCCAGATTTACCTGTTTTGGCTCGGAGGTAGCAGCGCCAGGAGTTGGAGATTCCAGTTCTATGGTCACAGGACCATCGTTCTGAATGTGGACTTGCATGTAGGCACCAAACTTGCCATCTGAAAGAGCAATTCAAACAGTTACAAGAGATGAAGACTCCAGATTACCCATTGATAAAGCACACCTATCTCAGTATAATCAGAAGCCTAGGGTGTAGGAATGGTCCACCCCCACTCCCCACTGAGGTAAATGCAAAATTAAACAGAAGAGGTACCACATCATATACCCTACAGACTTGGCAAGAATGAAAGTCCTGGTAACATGAAGAGTGGGGAAAATGTGGGTTAGAGGACTGAAAAATAACAGGAGAATAAACTGGTATAAGTACTTAGAGGGCATTTTGGTGCTGTACCCAGTAAAGTTCAAGTTAAATGAAGCCTACAATCTTGAAATTCTTTGATGAGACTACCCTAGAAACTCTTAAACAAATGGAAACACTCAACGGTTCATTTTGGCAGTGTTTATAAAAGAAAGAAATGGACCAATCTGACTGTCGTCTCAGTAGGGGAAGGAATGCATAGACACTACCTCAATTTCTCAATGGAATATTGTAAGGCAGCCACATCTGTCAACATGGCAAATCTCAAAAACATAATGCAATCTTTATAAAGGAACTTGTAAGAAAGACATATCATTATATCATTTATATGATACTTTTAAACATCAAAACAAGTTATATTATTTATGGATGTATATATCTGTTGGGTGTGTGTGTGTGTATGTGCGTGTGTGTGTCAAAAAAACATGGGCAGGAAAGACAAATGCAAATACAGCATTCATACTGAAGAGAAGGTAGAAGATGGTGGGATTTGAAAGAGATCTGAAATAAATATGACCACCTGGGTAGTGAGTACACAGGTATCCATTTTCTGTACGTTTCATAATTTTTAAACAATCTACACTAATAAATGAGAAACATGCAAATTGACCATCACTCTGCTACAACCATCAGCCAATTAAGACGAAGCATGCAAATTAGCCCACAAAACGCTATCGGTGTCCATAGAGCTGGAGCAAGCAGGTGGCTTGGGTTGCCCCAGCAATGGAGGAAGCCAAGCTTCCTGTCCACTCTGGCTGGTCCTGGCCTCCACTCAAACCTATAAAATTTCAATTATAGAAGATAAATAAATCCTAGATACCTGCTTCCAGTAGGCCCTGGCCTCCACTTAAGAAGGCACTGAAAAAAAAAAGGGGGGGGGGTCACAGCCTGGATTGCCAGGAGGCGTGGCCAGCCTGAAAACAGTCCTCAGCTCCACACCTAGGCTGGCCACATCCCCCATGGGGTGAGAGTCCCCGCTGGGGGGTTTGACTAGCCTGCAAACAGCCATCAGCCCCTCACCCAGGCTAGCTAGGCACCCCAGTGGGGATCCCAACCCTAAAGGGGATGTGGTCAGCCTGAAAACAGCCCTCAGCCCCTCACCCAGGCTAGCCACACCCCCCAGCAGGGATCCCCATCCCATAGGAGTATGGCCGGCCTGCAAACCACCACAGGCCCTTCTCCCATGCCACCCCACGCCCCAAGGGAACCCACCCTGATCCAGGACACCCTTCAGGGCAAACCAGCTGGTCCCCACCCATGCACCAGGCCTCTATCTATACTAATAAAAGGGTAATATGCTAATTAGACCGAGAGACCCTCCAGGAGACCTTCCAGATGTTCTTCTGGACAAAGCCATTGTGACAGGCCTGAGGTAGAGGCAGTTAGAGGCCAAGAGGGGTGGGAAGTTGTGGGTCATCAAGCCAGAATGGGGCAGCAGTTGTGGGTGATCAGATGGGAGTAAGCAGACCAGCAGGGGAGCCAGCTGGGGGCAAGCAGGCTGTCAGTAGGGGTCAGTTAGAGGTGATCAGGATAGCACAGGGGGGCAGTTAGGAGTGAGCAGGCTAGTAGGGAGGGAAAGTGGGGGTGAGTAGGCCAGCAGGGGAAGCAGTTGGGGGTGAGCACACTGGTACGAGGAACAGTTGGGAGGGGGCATTTGGGGGCAAGCAGGCTAATGATGGGGGGGCAGCTGGGGGCGAGCAGGCCAGCATTCAGAGTGGTTAGGAGCAATCAGGCAGGCAGGCAGGCGAGCAGTTAGGAGCCAGCAGGCCCAGATTGCGAGAAGGATGTCCAACTGCCGGTTTAGGCCCAATCCCTGTAAACTGGCAATAGGACATCCTCCAAGGGGTCCCAGATTGGAGAGGGTGCAGGCCAGGTTGAGAGACACCCCTCTCCCCCACCCCCCATGCACCTGGCATCTAGTTTAAATATAAAGAAAAAGACAGTTTAGGAGGATCCCTCAAACAATCTCATAAACATCCCTGTAACTGGCCCACAGGTCCACATGGTGTAAGGTAGGAAAAAAAGTCCTGCTCCTTCACTGTGGGGTCAAAAGGCCAGTCAACCTATAGATGGCTCCTTGGGGAAGAGAACTGAGAAGATACCTCACTGCTCACAGGATGGGACTGCTGTGAGCTGCGGGCCACCCATCACCCCCTGCCCCACATCCCCTCCTGACCCACTGAGGCAGCAGAATGATCCTATTTCCAGAAAATGCAGTCAAACTGGCCATAGGCTGCCCCAAAGCGGCACTTCTGTGCATTCTATTCCCAATTTTCTGTTTTAACACCCAAACCCATTCAATTGTGTCTGATTAATCCCCAAAGGCTGATTTACATTTATAAAGAAAACCAAGAATACGCTTTGAAAGATGTTGTCATAGAATAATCAGAACATCAACTCCATCCATCCAAGAAACTGTGTTAAGCGCTGGGCCTAAACACTGCTAATTATTCTTAGAGTAGGGAACACACTGTTTTTGACATGTAGGGAAAGTTATTTGCATAATACCTCTGATAAACTGAAAATTAAGAAAAAAGTTGGGAGAAACCAAGATGGTGGCATAGGTAAACACCTGAACTGCTGTCTCACATAACAACTTCAAAACTACATCTAAAACACTTGAGAGCGGCTTTCTCTCAAAGGTGCTTGCAGCGATTACCAAGAGACACTGAGACCTGGGGGCCTCTTAGGGCAGGGATGATGGGAAGCCATTGCAGTTTGTTCCTGAGACTCCAACCCACCCAAGCTGTGTGCAGAGGCTTTTGCATATGAATGACCTGGTCCTTTGAAATCTAAACTTACCTAAAAAACTGAAGCTGAGTCAGAGATGCAGGACATACCAAAAGCCTCACAGCAGTGTGCATTGCTTCACAGCTTGGCCTCATCTAGGCACCTCCAAAATCCAAAAAAAAAGAAGAATTTTCACATCTCTCCATAGCTCCCGCTGGGTGGCCTCAGGCAGAGCAAAATTGGCACCTCCTTGAAGATCCAAGAGCCAGTGTACCCAAGAGTCAGAGTAGGACCATTCAGATTACAACTCCTCAGATCCATAAGGGACACACTCAGGGGGCAAACTCAGTGAGCACCAAAGCCCCACTGAAGCAAGTCTTGCCTCATAAGGATGTCTCTAGCACAGAAGTTCTCCCCCTATAGACATCGCTGATCCTCACAGCCAATTGGCCTGAAGGTCAATTCCTCCCAGTGATACCAACAACAATCAAGGCTTAACTACAACAAGACTATGCACACAACCCACAAAGGGGTGCACCAAGAGTGTCTACGTTAGGTAACTTGGGAGGCTGAGCCACTGGGCCCAAAAGGACACCTAGCACACAAAGCCACTCTATCAATTCAGGGAAGCAGCCAAAATGCGGAAAAAAAGAAACAGGTCACAAATGACAGGAATGGAGGAAAGCAAATGACTGGATATAGAGTTCAAAACCGCAGTTATAAGGTTTTTCAAGAATTTTCTAGAAAAGGCCGATAAATTTAATGAGACTCTGGAGGATATGAAAAAGAACCAACTGCCAAAACCAGTTTGGCTCAGTGGATAGAGCATCGGATTGCAGACTGAAGGGTCCCAGGTTTGATTCTGGTCAAGGGCATGTATGTTGGTTGTGGGCGCTGCCCCAGTGGGGGGGGAGCAGGAGGCAGTTGATTGATGTTTCTCTCTCACTGATGTTTCTAACTCTGATTCCCTCTCCTTCTCTCTTCCTCTCTGTAAAAGATATATATATATATAAAATAAAAAGAAAGAACAAACTAGAAATTAAGCATACACTGACTGAAATTAAAAATAATATACAGAGATCCAACAGCAGACTAGGGAATCGCAAGAATCAAGTCAAAGATTTGAAATACAAAGAAGCAAAAAACACACAACCAGAAAAGCAAAAAGAAAAAATATGAAGGTAGTGTAAGGAGCCTCTGGGACAACTTCAAGTGTACCAACATCTGAATTATGGGGGTGCCAGAAGAAGGGAGCAGGATACTGAAAACCTATGTGAAGAAATAATGATAGAAAACTCCTGCCACCTGGTGAAAGAAAAAGACTTACAAGGCCAGGAAGTGCACAGAACCCCAACAAAAGGAATCCAAAGAGGACCACACCAAGACACATCATGATTAAAATACCAAGAGCAAAAGACAAAGAAAGAATATTAAAAGCAGCAAGAGAAAAACAGTTCATTACCTACAAGGGAGCACCCATACGACTGTCAGCTGATTTCTCAACAGAAACTATGCAGGCCAGACAGGAGTGGCAAAAAATATTCAACGTGATGAATAGCAAGAACCTACAACCAAGAATACTCTATCCAGCAAAGCTATCATTCATAATTGAAGGACAGATAAAGAGCTTCACAGATAAGAAAAAGCTATATGAAATGCTGAAAGGTATTCTTTAAGAAGAGGAAGATGAAGAAGAAAAAGGTAAAGATAAAAATTAAGAACAACAAATACATATCTATCAACAAATGAATCTAAAAATCAAGTGAATAGAGGAAAATCCAAGATGGTGGCATAGGTAAACACCTACACTGCTGCCTCGCACAACAATTTCAAAACTACAACTAAAAGATAGAATGGACATTATCCAGAACCACAGAAAAGATGGCTGAGTGGAAATTCTACAACTAGAGGAAAAGAGAGGGGCTCATGGAGACCCAGAGGAACTGCAAAAAGCTGAGGTACAGAGACGGGCACATGGAGAGAGCAGGTGCTGGATTGCCTGGCTGGCTTTCTCTGGAGGGAGGGAGACAGAGACTCCCAACTGCACTGAGCCCCTTATCCTATGGCACTGAACCCCAGGTGCAGCCGAAACTCATACGGGGGGAGTTTGAACTGTGAAAAGGGAGAAGTGCACAGAAATTTAAGGGAGCCGTAAAAAGGGCAGAAGTCTGGTGGCGCGCACAGCACTGCGCTCAGAAGACCAATTGCTGACTGTGCTGCTGGCTTTCACAAGTGGGAGGGAGACAGAGCCTCCCAACTGCGCCACTTCTGACTCCACTAAACCCCAGTTTCCGAAGAGACCCTGGGACCCAGACTCATATGGTCCGGAGTGCAGGGGAGCTGGAAAGGCAGCAATCTAGAGGCACTACGTGCGTGCACAGGGACTGTTCCAGCGACTAACCAGAGAAACATGAGACCCAGGGTCCACGGAGGGTGGGGCCAACTGGAAGGCAAGGCGGTCCTTAAGCCCTGGAACTCCACTCCTCCCAAGATCAACAGAAAGGCTTTTACAGTTTTGCAAGTCTTGTATCATAAGGCTGAATCCAACACAGAAGTTCTCCCAGAATAGTGAAAATGCAGAGACAAAGGAAGAGATCACAAACAAAAGAAATGGAGGAAAACAAACGACTAGATACAGAGTTCAAAACCTCAGTTATAAGGTTTTTCAAGAATATCCTAGAAGAGATGGATAAATTTAGTGAGACCCAAGAGAAGATGAAAATGGACCAACTAGAAATTAAACATACACTGACTGAAATAAAAAATATTATACAGAGACCTAACAGCAGACTAGAGGATAGCAAGAATCAAGTCAAAAATTTGCAATATAAAGAATCAAAATACTCAACTGGAAAAGCAAGAAGAGAAAAGAATCCAAAAATGTGAAGATAATGTAAGGAGCCTCTGGGACAGCTTCAAGCGAACCAACATCAGAATTGTGGGGATGCCAGAAGAAGAGAGAGAGCAATATACTGAAAACCTATTTGAAGAAATAATGAATGAAAACTTCCCACATCTGATGAAAGACATAGACTTACAAGACCAGGAAGCACACAGAGCCCCCTATAAAAGGAATCCAAAGAGGACCACACCAAGACACATCATAATTAAAATACCAAGAGCAAAACACAAAGAGAGAATATTAAAAGCAGCAAGAGAAAAACAGTTCATTACCTACAGGGGAGCACCCATAGGATTGTCAGCTGATTTCTCAACAGAAACGATGCAGGCAAGACAGGAGTGGCAAGAAATATTCAACGTGATGAATAGCAAGAACCTACAACCAAAAATATTCTATCCAGTGAAGCTATCATTCAGAATTAAAGGGCAGATAAAGAGCTTCACAGAGAAGAAAAAGCTAAAGGAGTTCATCAACCCAAACCAGTATTATATGAAATGCTGAAAGGTACTCTTTAAGAAGAGAAAGAAGAAAAAGGTAAAAGATAAAAAATTAGAAACAACAAATAAACAAGTAAATCCAAAAATTAAGTGAATTAAAAATTTGAACAATAGAATAAACTGGTGACTATAATAGAATCAGGAGCACAGAAAGGGAATGGACTGATAATTTTCAGGGGGAAAGGGGTGAGGAGGTGCAGGGAGAGACTGGACAAAAATCATACACCTATGGATGAGGACAATGATGCGGAGGTAAGGGAAGAGGGAGGGGCGGGATCTGGGTGAGGGGGAGTTATGTAAGGGGAAAAAGAGAAACAAATGTAATTATCTGAATAATAAAGATTTAAATAAAGAAAGAAATAAATAAAGAAATAAATAATCAAGTGAATAAAAAGCTGATGAACAAAATAAACTGAGGAGATCCAAGATGGCGGCATAGGTAAACACCTACACTGCTGCCTCGCAAAACAATTTCAAAACTACAACTAAAAGACAGAACGGACATCATCCAGAACCACAGGAAAGCTGGCTGAGTGGAAGTTCTACAACTAGA
>JAAGEH010000006.1:15578594-15595378 GCA_011751065.1 Lasiurus cinereus
CTGTTCATCAGATTTTTAATTCACTTGATTTTTAGATTCACTTGTTGTTAGATATGTATTTGTTGTTCATAATTTTTCTTTTGTATTTAATGAATTTTTATTGTTCAGATTATTACAATTGTTCCTCTTTTTTCCCCCCCATAGCTCCCTTTCATCCAGCTCCCACCCCTCCCTCTGCCCTTACCTCCCCCACATTGTCCTCATCCATAGGTGTATGATTTTTGTCCAGTCTGTCCCTGCACCCCCTCAGCAATCTTCCCCTGAGAATTGTCAGTCCACTCCCTTTCTATGCCTCTGATTCTATTATATTGCCAATTTACTCTGTTCACCAGATTTTTAATTCACTTGAATTTTTAGATTCACTTGTTGATAGTTATGTAATTGTTGTTCCTAATTTTTATCTTTACATTTTTCTTCCTCTTCCTCTTCTTAAAGAATACCTTTCCCATTTCATGTAATACTGGTTTGGTGTTAATGAACTCCTTTAGCTTTTTCTTATATGTGAAACTCTTTATCTGACCTTCAATTCTGAATGATAGCTTTGCTGGGTAGAGTAATCTTGGTTGTAGGTTCTTGCTATTCATCACTTTGAATATTCCTTGCCATTCAAGTCTGGCCTGCATAGTTTCTGTTGAGAAATCAGCTGACAGTCGTATGGGCGCTCCCTTGTAGGTAATTAATGTTTTTCTCTTGCTGCTTTTAATGTTCTCTCTTTGTTGTTTGCTCTTGCCATTTTAATTATGATGTGTCTTGGTGTGGTCCTCTTTGGACTCCTTTTGTTTGGAGTTCTTTGCGCTTCCTGGACTTGTAAGTCTATTTCTTTCACCAAGTGGAGGAAGTTTTAGTCATTATTTTTCAAACAGGTTTTCAGTATCTTGCTCTCTCTCTTCTTCTGGCACCCCCATAATTCTAATGTTGGTATGCTTGAAGTTGTCCCAGAGGCTCCTTGCACTATCTTCACATTTTTGGATTCTTTTTTCTTTTTGCTTTTCCAGTTGAGTGTTTTCTGCTTCTTTGTATTTCACATCTTTGAGTTGATTCTTACATTTCTCTAGTCTGCTGTTAGGTCTCTGTATAATATTTTTTACTTCCGTCAGTGTATGTTTAATTTCTAGTTGGTCCTTTTTTATATACTCTAGGGTCTTGTTACATTTATTGAACTTTTCCAGGAAATTCTTTAACCATGGTTTTGAACTCTGTATCCAGTCATTTGTTTTCCTCCATTTCTTTTGTTTGTGAGCTGTTTCTTTGACTCCACATTATCGCTGCTTCCCTGAGTTGGTAGAGTAACTTTAGGTGCAAATTGTCCTATATGGCCTAGTAGCTACGCCTCCCCAATTACCTGAGGTGGACACTCTTGGTGCACCCTTTGTGAACTAGGTGTACAGTCTTGTTGTAGTTAAGTCTTTTTTTTTCCAACCTATTAATGTTTTGTTGTTTTTTGTCTTTTGTTTTTAAATTTAATAAATTATTATTATTCAGATTATTACAATTGTTCCTCTTTTTCCCCCTATACCTCCTTTCCAGCTGGTTCCCACTAAACCCTCTGATCTTACCTCCCCCACATTATCCTCATCCATAGGTTATACGATTTTTTTCCAGTCTCTTCCTGCAACCCCCTCAACCCTTTCTCCCTGAGATTTGCCCACTCCCTATCTATGCCCCTGATTCTATTATATTCACCAATTTATTGTTCATCAGATTTTAATTCACTTGATTTTTAGTTTTTATTCTATTTTTCATTTTTTTTATTGTGTTACATGTATACATATCTCCCCAATGCCCCCCCCTTCCCAGGCATACCCTAACTTCCCAGTGTCTGTGTTCATTGGTTATGCTTATATGCATGCATACAAGTCTTTTGGTTGATCTCTTATCTACCCCACCTCTCCTTAAACTTCCTGCTGTAATTTGACAGTCTGTTTGATGCTTTACTGCTTCTGTGTCTATGCTTTTGTTCATCAGTTTATAATGTTCTTTATTATCCACAAATGAGTGAGATCATGTGGTGTTTCTCCTTCATTGACTGGCTTATTTCACTTAGCATAAGGCTCTCCAGTTCCATCCAGGTTGCTGCAAATGGTAAGAATTCCTTCTTTTTAATGGCAGCATAGAATTCCATTGTGCAGATGTACCATAGTTTTATGATCCACTCATCTGCTGACGGGCACCTAGGCTGTTTCCAAATTGTAGCTATTGTAAATTGTGCTGCTATGAACATAGGGGTGCATAAATCCTTTGTGATTGGTGTTTGTAATTTCTTCGGATATATTCCTAAGAGTGGGATTGCTGGGTGAAGTCAGAGTTCCATTTTTAATTTTTTAAGGAAACTCCATATTGTTCCCCATAGTGGCTGCACCAGTCTGCATTCCCAACAACAGTGCACAAGGGTTCCTTTTTCTCCGCATTCTCACCAACACTTGTTGGTTGATTTGTCGATGATTGCCATTCTGACAGGTGTAAGATGGTATCGCATTGTTGTTTTGATTTGCATCTCTAGGATAATCATAATTCACTTGATTTTTAGGTTCCCTTGTTGATAGTTATGTATTTGTTGTTCCTAATTTTATCTTTACCTTTTTCTTCTTCTTCCTCTTCCTAAAGAGTATCTTTCGCATTTCATATAATACTGGTTTGGTGTTGATGAACTCCTTTAGCTTTTTCTTATCTATGAAGCTCTTTATCTGACCTTCAATTCTGAGGACAGTAATCTTGGTTGTAGGTTTTTATTATTCATCACCTTGAATATTTCTTGCCACTCCTGTCTGGCCTGCATAGTTTCTGTTGAGAAATCAGCTGACAGTCGAATGGGCACTCCTTGTAGGTAATTAACTTTTTCTCTTGCTGCTTTTAACATTCTCTCCTTCTCTTTTGCTCTTGGCACTTTAATTATGATGTGTCTTGGTGTGGCCCTCTTTGGATCCCTTTTGTTTGAGATTCTTTGTGCTTCCTAGACTTGTAAATCTATTTCTTTCACCAGGTGAGGGAAGTTTCTAGTCATTATTTCTTGAAATAGGTTTTCAGTATCTTGCTCTCTCTCTTCTGCTGGCACCCCCATAATTCTGATATTGGTACACTTGAAGTTGTCTCAGAGGCTCCTTAAACTACCTTCACATTTTTGGATTCTTTTTTCTTTTTTGCTTTTCCAGTTGAATGTTTTCTGTTTCTTTGTATTTCAAATCTTTAGTTGATTCTTGCATTCCTCTAGTCTCTGTTAGGTCTCTGTATAATATTTTTTATTTCAGTCAGTGTATGTTTAATTTCTAGTTGGTCCTTTTTCATTTCTTCTTGGATTTCACTAAATTTATTGACTTTCTCTAGGAAATTCTTGTAAAACCTTATAACTGTGGTTTTGAACTCTATATCCAGTAGTTTGTTTTCTTCCATTTCTTTTCTTGGTGATCTGTTCCTTTGTCTCACATTTTGCTGCTTCCCTGTGTTGGTAGAATAGCTTTGTGTGCTAGGTGTCCTATATGGCCCCCATAGCTCCACCTCCCCTGTTACTTGAGGTGGACACTCTTGGTGCACCCCTTTGTGAACACTGTGCACAGCCTTGCTGTAATTAAGTCTTGATTGTTGTTGGTATCACTGGGGGGGATTCACCTCCAGGCCAATTGGCTGTTAGGATCAGCTGTGTCTATGCTGGGAGAACTTTTGTGCTGGAGTCTTATGAGACAAGACTTTCAAAATTGCAAAAGCCTCTGTGCTCGGCTTGGATTGAGCAGAGTCTTAGGGCTGAGCAGACAGTCTTGGCTTCCCGTCAGCCCTGCCCTATGAGGCCCCTGCATGTCAGTGTCACTCAGTAATTGCTGCAGCCCTCTCTGTATGCACTCACACTCATGCACCTCCAGCTCTCTGCCTTTCGTGGCTCCCTGAATTTCCTTGCAATCCAGAGACCCGTATGAGTCTGGGTCCACAGGATCTCGCCCAAAACTGGGGTTCAGGGCAGTCGGAACTGGAGTTCAGCACAATTGGGAGGTTCTGTTTTCCTCCCACAAGAGAAAGCCAGCAGCACAATCAGCAGTAAGTCCTCTCTGAGTACACTCTCGCAAGCCTCCAGACCTCTGCCTTTCGTGGCTCCCCTAAGTTTCCGTGTACTCCTCCCTTTTCCCGACAGTCCAGACTCCCCCTGTATAAGTCTCGCCTGGAACTGGTATTCATTGCAGTCAGAACTGGGGTTCAGTGCAGTTAGAACTGGGGTACATAGCAGTCGGAACTGAGACTTCAGTGCAGTCGGAAGTTTCTGTCTCCCTCTCACTAGAGGAAGCCATCCAGGCACTCCGCTGCCCATCCTTTCCACACACATGTCTCCGTAACTCAGCTTTTTGCAGCTCTCTGAGTCTCTGTGAGCCCCTCTAGTTGTAGAATTTCCACTCAGCAAGCTTTCCTCCTAGCTGTAGAATTTCCACTCAGCCAGCTTTCCTGTGGTTCTGGATGATGTCCATTCTGTCTTTTAGCTGTAGCTTTGAAATTGTTGTGCGAGGCAGCAGTTTAGGTATTCACCTATGCTGCCATATCTTGGTTTCTCCTCTGTACTGC
The DNA here is from genome assembly GCA_011751065.1 of Lasiurus cinereus. Taxonomy (NCBI): domain Eukaryota; kingdom Metazoa; phylum Chordata; class Mammalia; order Chiroptera; family Vespertilionidae; genus Lasiurus; species Lasiurus cinereus. The sequence goes on from JAAGEH010000006.1 coordinate 15,583,134, forward strand.
TCCTCTCTTACTAGACCTACTTGAGGTCCAAAAATCTGCCCAATGATTTCCCTGAGCACAGCAGAGAAGAAATAAAAGTTCCAAAAGATGTGCTGAATTCAGAAGGACAAGGAAACACCAACAAGTCAAGAGAATGTGACTTTTACAGTGAAGCAAAGCTGTCGGCAAAGTTCACACCCTACAGATGGCTGCTGGGCCATTACAGCCTCTACCACTTGTATGCTGAGTGACCTTCTGTACCTCAAGTTTCCTCATCTGTAGAATGAGGGGTAATCCTAGTGCCTCCCTGAAGGGTTTTGTAAGAATGTAATTAAATAATAATCAAGAATGATTACTCTTTCACAGGGCCTGGCACACAATAAGCTCCTAACAGATGTACTTTGGCATGCTTTTCAACAATAATAATTTTAGATGGGAGAATCCAAGATGGCGGGATAGGTAAACAGCTACACTGCTGCCTTGCACAACAATTTCAAAACTACAACTAAAAGACAGAATGGACATCATCCAGAACCACACGAAAGCTGGCTGAGTGGAAGTTCTACAACTAGAAAGAAAGAGAGGGGTTCACAGAGATGCAGAGGAGCTGCAAAAAACTGAGGTACGGAGACATGCGCATGGAGAGATCGGGTGCCAGAGTACCTAGCTGGCTTTCTCTGGCAGGAGGGAGACGGAGACTCTCAACGGCATTGAACCCCTTATCCTACAACACTAAACCCCAGATCCAGCTGAAACTCATATGGGGGGAGTTGGGACTGTGAAAAGGGAGAAGTGCACGGAAATTTAGGGGAGTAGCAAAAGATCAGAGGTCTAGTGATGCGCACGGCACTGCGCGCAGAGGACTGACTGCTGATTGTGCCACTGGCTTTCACGGGTGGGCGGGAGACAGACCCTCGCAACTGTGCCACTTCTAACTTCAATAAAACCCAAGTTTTGGGCGAAACCCTGGGGACCCAGACTTATATGGTCTAGGAGCGCAGGGGAGCTGGAGGGGCAGCAGTCTAGAGGCACTGCAAGAGCGTGCGCGTGAACAGGGACCGCTCCAGCAATTACCCAGTCACGTGAGACTCAGGGGCCGTGGAGGGTGGGGCCGACTGGAAGGCAAGGCAGTCCCTTAAGCTTTAAGACTCCACCCATCCCAAGCTCAACAGAGAGGCTTTTGCAGTTTTGCAAGTCTGGTATCATAGGCTGAATCCAACACAGTTCTCCCAGCATAGTGAAAATGCCAAGACAAGGGAAGGGATCACAAACTAAAGAAATGGAGGAAAACAAACAAATGGATATAGAGTTTAAAACCATGCTTATAAGGTTTTTCAAGAATATCCTAGAGGAGAATCCAAGATGGTGGCATAGGTAAACACCTACACTGCTGCCTTGCACAACAATTTCAAAACTACAACTAAAAGACAGAACGGGCATCATCCAGAATCACACGAAAGCTGGCTGAGTGGAAATTCTACAACTAGAAGGAAAGAGAGGGGCTCACAGAAACCCAGAGGAGCTGCAAAAAGCTGAGGTACGGAGACACGCAAGTGGAGAGAACGGGTGCCAGAGTACCTGGCTGGCTTTCTTTTGCAGGAGGGAAACAGAGACTCTCAACGACATTGAACCCCTTTATCCTACGACACTAAACACCAGGTCCAGCCGAAACTCATACGGGAGGAGTTTGGACTGTGAAAAGGGGGAAGTGCATGGAAACTTAGGGGAATTGCAAGAGATCAGAAGTCTGGTGACACACACGCATTGCGCGCAGAAGATCGGCTGCTGATTGTGCCGCTGGCTTTCGCAAGTGGGCGGGAGACAGACCCTCCCAACTGTGCCACTTCTAACTTCAATAAACCCAAGTTTCTGGCGAAACCATGGGGACCCAGACTCCTATGGTCTTGGAGCACAGGGGAGCTGGAAAGGCAGCAGTCTATAGGCACTACAAGAGCGCGCACACCCAAGGGACTGCTTCAGCGATTACCCAGTCACGTGAGACTAGGGGGCAGTGGAGGGTGGGGCCGACTAGAAGGCAAAGCGGTCCCTTAAGCCCTGAGACTCCACCCATCCCAAGCTCAACAGAGAGGCTTCTGCAGTTTTGCAAGTCTGGTATCATAAGGCTGAATCTAACACAGAAGTTTACCCAGCATAGTGAAAATGCCAAGTCAAGGGAAGGGATCACAAACAAAAGAAATGGAGGAAAACAAATGACTGGATATAGAGTTCAAAACCACGCTTATAAGGTTTTTCAAGAATATGCTAGAAAAGATGGATAAATTTAGGGAGACCCAAGAAGAGATGAAAAAGACCCAACTAGAGATGGAAAAGAACCAACTAAAATTTAAACATACACTGGCTGAATTAAAAAATATTGTACAGAGACCTAACACCAGACTAGAGGAAGGCAAGAATCAAGTCAAAAATTTGAAATATAAAGAAGCAGAAAACACTCAACTGGAAAAGCAAGAAGAGAAAAGAATCCAAAAATGTGAAGATAACGTAAGGAGCCTCTGGGACAGCCTCAAGTGTACCAACATCAGAATTATGGAGGTGCCAGAAGAAGTGAGAGAGCAAGATACTGAAAACCTATTTAAAGAAATAATGACTGAAAACTTCCCACATCTGGTAAAAGAAATAGACTTACAAGTCCAGGAAGCACACAGAACCCCATATAAAAGGAATCCAAAGAAGACTACATCGAGACACATCATAATTAAAATACCAAGAGCAAAAGACAAAGAGAGAATATTAAAAGCAGCAAGAGAAAAACAGTTCATTACCTACAAGGGAGCACCCATACGACTGTCGGCTGATTTCTCAACAGAAACGATGCAGGCCAGACGGGAGTGGCAAAAAATATTCAACGTGATGAATAGCAAGAACCTACAACCAAGAATACTCTATCCAGCAAAGCTATCATTCAGAATTGAAGGTCAGATAAAGAGCTTCACAGATAAGAAAAAGCTATATGAAATGCTGAAAGGTATTCTTTAAGAAGAGGAAGATGAAGAAGAAAAAGATAAAGATAAAAATTATGAACAACAAATGCATATCTATCAACAAGTGAATCTAAAAATCAAGTGAATTAAAAATTTGATCAACAGAATGAACTGGTGAATATAATAGAATCAGGAGCACAGAAAGGGAGTGGACTGATAACTCTGAGGGGGAAAAGGGTGAGGGGTGTATAGGGAGCAGCAACTGGACAAAAATCATACACCTATGGATGAGGTCAACAGGAGGGAAGTAAGGAGAGAGGGAGGGGTGGGAGCCTGGTGTCCCAAGGCCTCTCCTGCCTACCTTTGATGAGCTCCGGCCGGTACGTCTTGCGCAGCTGCTCCAGGAAGCTGTTATAGAAGCTCTCTGCCTGCTCCGTGGACATTGCCAGATGGAAGTCAGGCTTGTTGCCCTTGAGGACGCACTGGAGGGTAAACTGACTGACACAGAGCACCTCATACTGTTTGTCCATCACACTCTTCGACCAGTGCTTTCCACTTTCATCCTCAAACACACGTAGGTTTAAAATCTTTCGGACCCTACAGGGAAAAATAGCAGTGAGAGCTAACTAAAGAATCACAAGCCCCCCAATACATTTTATTCCCTCCAAATGTCACCAGCATCCTGCCAAACAAGAACATAATGCTGACCCCATCGCTTACAGAAAGTGTGACCTTGAACAAGTTATTTTTCTTCTCTGTGCCTCAGTTTCCTCATCTGTAATACAGGGTAATAGTGGTCCTGTCTCACAGGGTAGTTTGGGGATTTCCTATTTTCTTTTTCTTTTTTTTTCTTTTTCTTTTTTGTGTGGGTCCCTCTAGCAGCCAGTGCCAGTTAGAACTGGAGCCTAGAGGACAACCATCCATTATCAAAGCATGGGTCTAATTCTTTTTTTTATATATAAATGAAATTTTGTCTTGAAGCATGGGTAACAGTCCATTTTAAAAATATTTTTTTAATATATTTTATTGATTTTTCACAGAGAGGAAGGGAGAGGGATAGAAAGTCAGAAACACCGATGAGAGAGAGACATCGATCAGCCGCCTCCTGCACAACCCACACTGGAGATGTGCCCGCAAGCAAGGTACATGCCTCCAACCGGAATCGAACCCGGGACCTTTCAGGCCGCAGGCCGACGCTCTATCCACTGAGCCAAACCAGTCTCGGCTAAAAATATTTTTAAATATATTTTATTGATTTGTTTACAGAGAGGAGGGAGAGGGTTAGAGAATTAGAAACATCGATGAGAGAGAGACATCGATCAGCTGCCTCTTGCATGCCCCCTACTGGGGATGTGCCCGCAACCAAGGTACATGCCCTTGACCGGAATCGAACTTGGACCTTTCAGTCCACAGACTGACGCTCTATCCACTGAGCCAAACCGGTTTCGGCTAATTCTAATTATTTATAGAAGAATTCAATCCACTGGAGTAAATGGTACCCCATTTGTACACCCCTTCTTGGAGCTACTCAAAATAGACAATTCAGCAAATACTTGGGAGAGAATTTAGTATTACTACAAATATACAAAAAGATCTGGAGAAAAATATTTTAATAACTATGTCACATGCTCCTTAAGTCCTATATACTGTACTTGGCTACCTTGGCAAGGAAGAGGACTAGGTAACATTTATAAGATCAGATTTCAAGAGTATGACAACAAACATCCTGCATGGAAGTTGAAATTCCACTGAGAGAAAGCCACCTTTTTGGATGTTGTTGAAGATATGTTCAAGGGTTCTACAAATAGTAATTCACTGACTCTTCAGTTGGATCCTCTATATAGTGGGCACTTTTCACCACCTCCTCTCCACAGCCAAGATTTGTCTTCTGTTGAGTTAAATCTCTTAACCACCAAGGTAAGTATTAATTCTCTAGAATATCAGAGACATAAAGAGATTCAGACTCAGAGCCACAGTTTGTAACCACTACACCACTCTTCTGTTTCAAGTATCCAGGGGAGAGCTGTTAAAATACCAACATCCCTGAAGTGGTAATGAACTATCCCTACTAGTCATTAACACCTTAGCAGGACTTGGATTTGCAACCTAAACAAAAGGGACAATTGGGTGGGCTTATACCCAGGCTCTGGGTACCAAAGAGCAGAATAAAAAGATCTGAGCATCTGAGTAAATGTGTCAAGTGGTGCTGGGGTAAACAGGGGAAAGGGAAATTTGCTGTCCTAAGACAGCCATTCGGGGAACAGCAATAACGAACCCCCTACATTAGTAAAAGGAGCACTAGCTTCCAAGTCAAGTAGCCTAGATTCTAATTGGGATTTGGGCTTTTTGCTAACTATGTGTATGTGACTTTGGGCAAGTAATTTAACCTTTCCAAGATCCAGATCCTTATTGCACAATGAACAGCTGAGCATTTTAAAAATGCATTGCCGAAACCAGTTTGGCTCAGTGGATAGAGCGTCGGTCTGAGGGGTCCCGGGTTCGATTCCAGTCAAGGGCATGTATCTTGGTTTCGGGCATGTCCCCAGTGGGGGGCGTGCAGGAGGCAGCTGATTGATGTCTCTCTCTCATCCATGCTTCTAACTCTCTATCCCTCTTCCTTTCTCTCTGTAAACAATCAATAAAATATATTTTTTAAAAATAAATAAATAATAAAAATGCATTAACAGGACCACATCATATTTCTCCAATTACAAAACAGAAACCACTTATAAGAAAAGAAGCTCAGCCCTAGCCAATCTGACTCAGTGGATAGAGCGATGGCATGTGGACTGAAGGGTTGTGGGTTCGATTCCGGTCAAGGGCACATGCCTGGTTTATGGGCTCGATCCCCAATGAGTGGTATGGAGGAGACAGCTAATCAATGATTCTCTTTCATCATTGATGTTTCTATTTTTCTCTCAATCTCCTCTCCTTTCTGAAATCAATAAAAAATATATTTTAAAAAAAAGAGAGATTCAGTTTTTAATTAAGAGACTGGTTCACAGAAGTAGCAGCAAATAGGGATAGAAGCTAACTGGTACTCCTGCTCTGCTGCTCACTTAGTAGGTGACATTTGACAGGTTACTCTTCCTCACCTCCTCATCTGAAATATGAAGATAACCATACTATTATCAAATGTCAAACTGATAAAAGAACAGGGGCTCACTTTATAAGAACAAAATACTATACAAGTCCCTAGTATGTGTATGTGTGTATACATATATCCTATATATAATCCTATATAGTAAAAGTGTAATATGCTAAGTGTCCGACCGATGGGTCACTGTTCAGTCGACCACCCTGGAGCCCTCCTGCAGTCCCTCCCTGGCTGACCAGCCCCGATCCACCCCAATTGGGACTGAGCAAGAGGTCCCCGGTTGGCCCCCCGATCACCAGCCAGGCAGAGGGACCTAAACTGTGCACAAATTTGTGCACTGGGCCTCTAGTAGGACACAACTACCATATATTCCATTCAAAGAGCAATGACTTAGCCCTAGCCAGTTTGGCTCAGTGGATAGAGCATTGGCCTGTGGAATGAAGGGTCCTGGGTTAGATTCCAGTCAAGAGCATGTACCTTTGTTGCAGGCTCCTTCCCAGGCCTGGGCCCTGGTCAGGGCTCGTGCAGGAGGCAACCAAAAGATGTGTTTCTCTCACATAGATATTTCTCTCTGTCTTTCCCTCTGTCATCCATTCTCTCTAAAAATCAATGGAGCCGAAACCGGTTTGGCTCAGTGGATAGAGCATTGGCCTGAGGACTGAAAGGTCCCAGGTTTGATTCCGGTCAAGGGCATGTACCTTGGTTGTGGGCACATCCTCAGTGGGGGGTGTGCAAGAGGCAGCTATTCGGTGTTTATCTCTCATCGATGGTTCTAACTCTGTATCTCTCTCCCTTCCTCTCTGTAAAAAATCAAAATAAATAAAATAAATAAAAATCAATGGAAAAAATGTTCTCAAATGAGGATTAGAAATAACAAAGAACAATGACTTTGCTCTGTGTCTGTAAAAAAGCAAAGAAAAATTCCTTATCTTACATGTGCTCCAGTTCCTTCTGTGTATCTTCCAGAGAAATACCCAGCAACACACAGATGCCCCGTCCAATGGCACTTATCTGCTCTTCTCCAACTAGAAAGGAAACAAAAGATAAAAAAAGACTCATAGGTGACACTTTTAAATAACCACAGGAATGTTCAAATATCACACATACTTTTTATAACTTCTTTGGCAAAGTCAGCAGGTACAGTGGTACCTCGAGATATGAGTTTAATTCCTTCCATAACCTTGCTCGTATATCAAGTTGCTCGTATCTCAAAGCAAATTTCCCCATTGATATCAATTGAAATGCCGTTAATCCGTTCCAGCCCCCAAAATGCCACCCCACTTGTTCTTGTTACATGTTTTTGAATAAGAAAAATGTATTTATAAATGACAAATATTGTATAAACACATAATAAAAGAGAATGTAAAGGAATAAACTGGTTTTATAAAGTGTATTTGCCTACTCGTTACACTCTTAATGCTACACTTTATCCCTAAACTGAATGTAACTTAACTAATCTCCACTGAACTTAATTGCTACTGGTCTTTGCATTTTTGGCCAATTTCAAAAAAACCGCGTGTCCAAGGAGGTTTGCCTCTTTTTCCCTTTCAGAATGTTTCTGAAATGGGTGAGGCAAGTTTCACTGAACAGCTCCGATGCATGACCAGTAGCAACTTTTTCGGGGTGTTTCTTTTCCACGAAGTGTGACACCCTCTCCCACATTCCTAAGATCTCCTTTATCTCACTTGTAGAGATCTCCTCCACCTCTGGCTCCTTCTCGAAACCAATTTCTTGGAGAACCTCCACATGTTGTTGAGACTGCAACTCTTGTAACTCCTCCGTGGTGAGTTCCAGAGAGTGCTCCTCGACCAGCTCATTCACGTCTCTCTCATCCACCTCCAGGCCCATGGATTTTCCCAGAGACACTATCTCCTCCTCCACCGGCACCTCGGGTTCGAATCCTTCGAAGGTCCTTTCGGCTACGGCCTCAGGCAACAGCTTCTTCCATGCAGAGGTCAAAGTCCTCGTTGTAACACCCATCCAGGCCTGATCAATAATTCTGAGGCATATCACGATGTTAAAGTGGTTCTTCCAGAACTCTCGAAGAGTGAGGTTTGTGTTCTCCATCACCTCAAAGCAGTGCCGGAACAGGTGCTTGATGCACAGCTTTTTAAAATTGGAAATCACCTCCTGATCCATGGGCTGCAGGATAGGAGTGGTGTTGGGAGGTAGGTAGACAACCTTTATAAACTTGAACTCTTCGAGGAGTTCATCTTCGAGGTTCGGTGGGTGAGCAGGAGCATTGTCGAGGATGAGGAGGGCTTGCATGGTTAGGTTGTTTTCCTGTAAATATTTCTTAACAGAAGGGCCAAAAACCAGGTTTACCCACTCCACAAAGAACTGCCTGGTGACCCATGCCTTCGGGTTTGCCCTCCACATAACTTGCAGTTTATCTTTTAAAATCTTATGTGACTTAAAGACTCTGGGGTTTTCCGAATGGTATACGAGCAGAGGCTTGATCTTGCAGTTGCCACTCCCATTGGCGCACAGTGCGAGAGTTAGTCTATCCTTCATAGGTTTGTGGCCTGGCATCGCCTTCTCCTCTGCTGTTATATAAGTCCTATTCAGCATCTTCTTCCAGAAAAGCCCTGTCTCATCACAGTTGAAGACTTGCTGGGGGATATATCCTTTGGCTTCTATCAGTTCGGAAAAAGTTTTGAGGTAATCCTCAGCTGCCTTCACATCCGAACTTGCTGCCTCACCATGCCTGACGATGGAGTGAATGCCAGACCTTTTCCTGAAGTTATCAAACCAGCCTCTACTGGCTTTAAATGAGTCTTTTGATGCTTCGTCCGTGGAAGTGCGCGGGGTCTGCTCCAGCAAATCACCGTAAATCGCTCGCGCCTTCTCGCATATGATGCCTTGTATTAATGTATCTCCTTTAAGCTGCTTCTCCATCACCCACACCATCAGTAGATTCTCCATCTTTTCATGGAGAGAGCTATGGAGCTTAGAAATTATTGTAACGCCCTTAGCTGGCGTTATACCCTTTATCGACTCCTTCTGTTTAAGCACAGTGCACATCGTTGAAGTACTACACCCGTACTGCCTGGCCAAGTCAGCCACTCGCACACTTTGCTCATATTTTTCTATGATTTCACGCTTTAATTCAATAGACATCCTCCTCTTCTAAGCACTGACCTTTCCACTCACTTTCTTCGGACCCATGGTTATAAAAAGAAATGTGATGAAGTATGTAAATGCACAAAAGATGCTTCGACAACGAGGTAAACAAGTACACTGACTGAGGCATGGGAAACTATGAGAAGCTCGAGTCGTGGTAAACTGGTGGGTCGTGTACAGCTGCTGATCCACGTGATTACTCGTATCTCAAATGTTGCTTGTATTTCAAAGCAAAAAATCGTTCACTCGATGGCTCGTATCTCAAAAATCTCGTAGGTTAGGGCACTCGTATCTCGAGGTACCACTGTATTCAAAAATGAAAGGAGTTATGTAAATGCAGTAAGACAATCCTAATTTATGTCCATTCTGATTTTATATCTGGAATGCATGTTCTAAAGTGAACAACCACTAAGCAGGGTTTGAGGGCCACATTTTCATCTGTGTGATCTTAGGTAAGACACTTGAAACTTTCTATGATGGAGTTTGCCAATCTATAAAAACAGAAATTTTCCTGCCCAAAGAATCCAGCTCAGCTATATTAATTCTCAGGAGGTGCCTGCTTGTCTTGGAATCAGCAAATCTGGTAACACAATACATAGCACAAAATGGAAAACACATGTCATAAAATAAAGAAATAATTTCTACTCACTCCAGAAAAGAGAAATATATTATACCCAAAACCATGCTTTAAAAGTTTCAAGTCATGCTGAGACTGGTTTGCTCAGTGGATAGAGCGTCGGCCTGTGGGCTGAAAGGTCCCAGGCTTGATTCCGGTCGGGGGCATGTACCTTGGTTGCGGGCACATCTCCAGTGTGGGGTGTGCAGGAGGCGGCTGATCGATGTCTCTCTCTCTCATCGATGTTTCTGACTTTCTATCCCTCTCCCTTCCTCTCTGTGAAAAATCAATAAAATATATTTAAAAAAAAAAAAGTTTCAAGTCTACAAACTATTATTTCTCCGTTTGGTACTAAAGTTGCATTCTAAGCCAATAATTTCCAGATCTTTTTAAAAAATTATTAACTCATTCATAAAAATAATCTCTGGCCGAAACCAGTTTGGCTCAGTGGATAGAGCATTGGCCTGAGGACTGAAGGGTCCCAGGTTCGATTCCAGTCAAGGGCATGTGCCTTGGTTGTGGGCACATCCTCAGTGGGGGGTGTGCAGGAGGCAGCTGATCGATGTCTCTCTCTCATCGATGTTTCTAACTCTCTATTCTTCTCCCTTCCTCTCTGTAAAAAATCAATAAAATATATATATTTAAAAATAATAATAATCTCTGAACATATATTCCTAGTCCAAATATTTGTGTATGTATTTATAGTTAAATGTACACTCTACTAGTGTTGGCACAGGACTTAGGCCAAGATGCATCATTATGAGGAAAATCGAATCTTACTGCAAATACTGATCTTCATAATTTTCTAATCTTTTTGGTCAACTTTTTGCCAAATCTCATTAGATTATTGATGGTTTTTTTACTTTATCATGTACTGACTTAATGTTCTAATCAGAAGAGGGGCAACTCTGCCATTTTCTTGTTTGCTTCTATGGGATAATAATTTCTATAAATATACTTGACAAGGCCAGGCCAGCATAGCTCAGTGGTTAAGCATTGACCTATGAACCAAAAGGTAACAGTTCGATTTCTTGGCAGGGTATATGCCTGATTTCAGATTCGATCCCTAGTAGGGGACATGCAGGAGGCAGCCAATCAGTGATTCGCTCTAATCATTGACCTTTCTATCTTTCTCTCCCTCTTCTTTCCTCTCTGAAATCAATAAAAATATATTTTAAAAAATAAATAGTATTTTATTTTTTTCTCTTTCAATAATTTTTTTATTTTTTTATTACAGTTGACATACAATATTACATTTGTTTCAGTTGTATAACCTTGTGAGTAGACATTTATAGAACTTACAAAGTGATCACCCTGATAAATCTAGTACCTATCTGACATCATATATAGTTATTACAATATTTTGACTATATTCCTTACATTGTACTTTACATCCCCATGACTATTTTGTAACTACAATTTTGTCCTTCTTAATCCCTTCACCTTTTTTATCCACTCCTCCAACCGCCATCCCTCTGGCAACCATCAAAATGTTCTTTATATCTATAAGTCTGTTTCTGGTCTGCCTGTTTGTTTGTTTTGTTTTTTAGATTCCACATGTAAGTGAAATCATATGGCATTGTTTTTCTCTGTCTGACTTATTTTACTCAGTACCCTAGGTCCATCCATGATGTTGCAGATAGCAACATTTCATTATTTTTATGAATAATAAAATGATAATAAATATATATGTATCAATAATTATTTTAACCCTAGCTGGTTTGGCTCAGTGGATAGAGCGTGACTGAACCTATGGACTGAAGGGTCCCAGGTTCAACTGCGGCCAAGGGCACATGCCTGGGCTGCGGGCTCAATCCCCACTAAGGAGCATGCAGGGGCAGCCAATCAATTCCCTCTCACCATTGATGTTTCTATCTCTCTTTCCCTCTCCCTTCCTCTATGAAATCAATAAAAATATACTTTTTAAAAAATTATTATTATTATTATTATTATTATTATTATTGTAAATGTAAATGTAAATGGATAAAATGTTCCAATCAAAAGACACAAGATGGCCAAAACCAGTTTGGCTCAGTGGATAGTGTCAGCCTACGGACTGAAAGGTCCCAGGTTCAATTCTGGTCAAGGGCATTTACCTTGGTTGTGGGCACATCCCCAGTAGGAGGTGTGTAGGAGGCAGCTGATTGATGTTTCTAACTCTCTATCCCACTCCCTTCCTCTCTAAAAAAATTAATAAAATATATATTTTTTTAAAACACACACAGGATGGCAAAATGGATAAGAAAATAAGACCCTTAGATATGCTGCCTACAAGAGACTCATTTCAAATTGAAAGATGCACACAGATTGAAAGTAAAGGAATGAAAAAAGATATTTCAGCCCTAGCTGGTTTTGCTCAGTGGATAGAGCATCAGCCCGCAGACTGAAAGATCCCAGGTTCAATTCCAGTCCACCAGCGGGTAAAGAAGTGGTGCATATATATAACAAACTATCAGTCATAAAAAAGTATTACTTTTTTATAGTATCA
>JAAGEH010000006.1:15601069-15691216 GCA_011751065.1 Lasiurus cinereus
GGCTGAGGCTGAGGCGCTGAGACCCTCGTGCTGAGGCTGAGGCTGAGACCCTCGTGCTGAGGCTGAGGCTGAGACCCTCGCGCTGAGGCTGAGGCTGAGGCTGAGACCCTCGTGCTGAGGCTGGGGCTGAGGCTGGGACCCTCGTGCTGGGGTTGAGGCTGGGACCCTCGCACTGAGGCTGAGGCTGAGGCTGGGCTGAGGCTGGGACCCTCGTGCTGAGGCTGAGGCTGAGGCGCTGAGACCCTCGTGCTGAGGCTGAGGCTGAGGCGCTGAGACCCTCGCGCTGAGGCTGAGGCTGAGACCCTCGTGCTGAGGCTGAGGCTGAGGCGCCGAGACCCTCGTGCTGAGGCTGAGACCCTCGTGCTGAGGATGAGACCCTCGTGCTGAGGCTGAGGCTGAGACCCTTGTGCTGAGGCTGAGGCGCTGAGACCCTAGTGCTGAGGCTGAGGTTGAGACCCTCGTGCTGAGGCTGAGGCTGAGCGGTGCGTCCTCAGCTCTCAAGCCGCCAGGGCATCTGCCCTCAGGGCTTCCGGTGCGGCTTGGACCGGGCCGGACCTGCAGGAGTGAGCGCCGGCGCTGGTTCCCTTAACCCCTGCGACCCCTCGGACCCCCGCCCCCCCGCCACGTGTGTGTGCTGCCGCTGTGGCAGCAGGAGGAGGTGTGCTCAGTGGGTAGAGCGTCGGCCTGTGGACTGAAGAGTCACTCACGGCGGAGCCCGCGGCGGTCTTGCTGCTCCAGACCCACACGTGACTGATAATTCTCAGGGGGAAAGGGGTGAGGGGTATACAGGGAGAGACTGGACAAAAATCATGCACCTATGGATGAGGTCAACGGGAGGGAGGGAAGGGTGGGAGGTGGGTGGAGGGGTGCTATGGAGGGGAAAAAAGAAAAACAAATGTAATAATCTGAATAATAAAGATTTAATTAAAATAAAAAAAAAAAGAAGAAGAAGAGAACTATTTGACAACCCCTTGTGGAGCGGTCTAAATGGAATATTACCCTACCTCCTTCCCTTATTAGGACCTCTGCTTGGCTTACTAATAATCCTATCGCTAGGACCTTTCCTTTTTAATAAATTGATGGCTTTTATTAAGCAACAAGTGGATGCCATTAAGATGCAATCTATACAGGTCCATTATCATAAACTTGAGATGGCCAAAAGGGAAAGTTGCAAACTCCTTGAAAAGAAGAAATACAATAACATTCTATAGAGTAATTGAGGTAATTACTCTAATATTCAAGGAATACGATGACATTCAATAGAGTAATTGAGGAATTACTCTAATAGCAAACTTTCCACCTTGGTGTGCTGGGCTGGTTAGCCAGAGACAGGCAACTGGAACTTATACGTGATACCGACCACTGCCTAAGCCAGGAACTGGGCCTTATGCTGCCCTGCTTTCCAATGACGTGTAAGGTGGGTTGGTACCGTATGGTAGTTCCTGACATAAGACAGGCACAGTCCCCTCAAGGATATTCTGCCTTTTAAAGTTTAAAGAAAAGGGAGACCTGTGGGAAACTTGTTGTGCTTGACAGCCATTTTGTAGTAAGCTCCAGCCACGTTAGCACTAACCTCGGGCTAGGTTTCTATTACCCCAATCCCTATCTCTTTCCGGTAAGCCAGGTGTTTTGCCTTAAGGGCTAGGAATTTTCTCTGTGATTTGGTTGCTTAGCCTCTGGAACTTCCTCATTCCCTGGAATCTCCTCATTCCTCCTTCTCCCTATAACTACCCCGAACTCCTCCTGAATAAACAAGACTTGATCAGAACTTTGTCTTGTCTCCATTCCTTGTGTCTCTTGTCCCTTTCATCCCCACTCCCCCTCTAGGGTCCTAGTTGACTTAACCCACGGGTCGGGACACAAAAACAAAACAAAACAGGCTATAATCTGTTTCTGAGTTCTGAAGGCAGGCAGTTGAGAAGATGTCTAAATATGTCTGGAATCATCTTCAGATTGGGTAAGGACAGGTAGTTCCAGCCTCATAGCTTCTCCTGGTCTGCAGCATGAATGTCTCTGGTGATCTTTCCATGATAGACAGAATGATTGTTTATATATGAGCTGTGGTGATTTCTCTGAACTCTATTACCAAGTTCTTCATCTTCAGCTAACATGGCCCTGGAAAAAGGACAGTTTCAGTCCTCAATAATTCCAAGTCAAAGGATGAAAGAAAAATTGGAAACACTCATTTGGAGAGTCATAGCAGATATAGGAGGGACCTAGGATAATTGAAGATCCAATCCATTTACAAGAAGGAAACAAAAAAATCAAAAAATAGTGAACAGCATCAGAATGTAATATCCACAAACATATATTGTAGTTTCTATTGACACGTAATTTTTTCCTCTAAGATCATTATTTTTCCCAAAGATAGCCAAGTTAAGTCTAATTTATTTGCAAAATAAGTTATTTCAATAAACTTGGCCTGATTATTTGTGTAAGTCCAGCAAGAATAGTAATTAAGCAGAAAGGCTCTTTTAAATCTGCTGGGCTGGAATTTTCCATAAGAAATCTTCAGATTGAACTTAAAAAGGCCTCTTGATGCCAGAAAAGCCATGGCAAGAACTTGCCATTAGACCTTGCCTGCAATACGTATAGATTTAGGTGAGTTCCTCTTTTCTCAAAACTCCTCAAAATATCCTGAAGCTTCTGTACTTGCCAAGAAATGACATTCTTTACTCACCTCCTAAAGCTACTGATGACTTACATAAGCAAGATATTATGCCAATATTTCAAAGGGTTTTTATTGGCTTCTGTCAATCAATATTAAAGCTGTCTGGTCATATCTGAGTCTATGCATGTCTCTCTCAAATATGACATTCCAGTCAAATCCTTGATATATAACTAGTTTCCAACTGTCTTCTGTTATAAGGAGACATAAGTCCAGATTTTTACTGAACTTATGAAAATAACAATATTGCCATGAAAATGAGAACATACGCTGAGAATTTCCAAATTTTGAGGGAATCAAATAAAGAGAAAAGGACAAATGTTTCTATTCTGTTTACAAAGGTATAGTTTACCAAATTGCTCTAAGTCATAGCTAGCTTTAGAAAATTGTTTTCTTATATCTGAAAAAAAAATCCAACAATATTTCAAACAAAAAGTTATATTGTAACCATTCTCATCAGTTCATTCAGCCCCATGCAATTAAAATTTCTGCTTGATTCAGTTTTTCCATTAATTCTCTTAATCTTACCTGATAATTGAGTGATAGGGTCATTGAAAATTCCAAGTGTTCAAGTGTGTCCATCAACGTTCATTATAATTTATACTCGGCTGGTGTTGATCCATGAAAGAAGAGGTCCCCGGTTTGTTTTGGGTCAGGGCACATGCCTGAGTTGTGAGCTCAATCCCCAGTAGAGGGCTTGCAGGGGGCAGCAGATCCATGTCTCTTTCTCATCATGGATGTTTCTCTCTCTCTTTCTCCCTTCCTCTCTCTCTAAAATCAATAATTTTTTTTTAATTCATATGATTTGCTCAGAGATTGTTGAAGGCATACACTAAGTGGGAAATACATTTTCAAACACTGTCTTTGCTACTGTGAGGGTATTAGCCTTTCAGTAGGGGAAGGCTTTAACCCATCTGGGTAACATACACCATTTACATATTGATAATCAACTAAAAGTCAGTTGAATAAAGTTCAGTTTAAAAGTACTATAGTGGTCCTAGCCAGTTTGGCTCAGTGGAAAGAGCTTTGGCCAGTGGATTGTCAGCCTGATTCCACTCAAAGACAGTACTTTGGTGGCAAGTGCAGTCCCCACCGAGTCAGGGCGAGTGCAAGAGGCAACCAATCAATGTGTGTCTCTCACATCAATGTGTCTCTGTCATAGATGTTTCTCTCTCTCTGTCTCTTCTCTTCACTTCCACTCTCTCTAAAAATCGATGGGAAAATATCCTTGAGTGAGGGTTAACAACAATAGAAAAGTACTAGGGTGATGAAGAAATGCAGTAAGAGAAAAGGAAAAAAATGGGGTTTGACAGGAACCTGAAAGAATCAAGTGGCCCATCTTGGGTTTCCCATAAACTATTCACTTAATTTACAGCCATTGTTTACCTTTATAATATACCCTGAAAGTTTATCACCACTTATTTTATAACTAGCAAAACTCCACAGTGAAATTTGCATATATGTAAATGTACTAGATAGAAAAAAATTATATTCAAGAGTAAATTCAAGCTGAAAAAGGAGTAACTTAAAATTTTCTTCCACTTATATGTTCTGAAAATGTGACTGCTACTTATAGAATAAACTGGAAAGTTTTATTCAAACACTGAAATTAGCCACCATCACTGCAATAGGAGTTGCTTTTACCCGAGGAAGTGCTACAAGAGCATTCACTATCTCTCTCTCCCAATTTTAATAACTCTCTCTCTCTCCCAGTTATTTTTTTGGGAGGCAACCAAAATTTTTGGTGGCCTTGCTACAGCAAGGCTCTTATAACACTGTTTGAAAAAAAGAAAGTAAACTGCTAAATAGTCTCCTACATGTATCACATCAATCTCCAGTGATTGATACTATACTTCCTATCACGGTTTTTGCCGAGTGTGGGTGTGGAGGCTGAAGACTCAAATCCTTAGCCAGATGATCAATAATTCACCATTGACGTTTCTTCTCTCTCCTCCTTTATCTTTGGATTATAGTATATATATTTTCTATTTTCTTCAACAAGAATATTCCTTATAATATACTTAAATGCATACTTCATGGACAGGGTCAGTACGTTAGTGAAGACCTAAAGGAAGGAGTGGGAAGGGACTGGGAAGAGGAGAGTGGAGGGATGTAAAAGGGGAAAGTAGAGAATAAGTGGGAGATATATGTGATACTATATAGAGAGAACATAAACTGATGAACAAAAACAGATCTAGAGACAAAGCATCCATCAGACCATCAAACCTCAGCAAGAAGGTAGGGGAGGGTGGGGGTAAGAGAGAGAGATCAACCAAAGGACTTGTATGCAGGCATATAAACCTAACCAATAGACACAGACACCAGGGGGGTGAAGGCATGAGTTGAGAGGATAGGGCAGTGATGAAGGGATAAAGACACATATATAATACCTTAATCATAAAGAAAAATAATATGGTCAAAAACGATTTGGCTCAATGGATAGAGCGTTGGCCTGTGGCCTGAAGGTTCCCAGATTTGATTCCGGTTAAGGGCATGTCCCTTGGTTGCAGGCACATCCCTGGTGGGGGGCATGCAGGAGGCAGCTCTCTATCCCTCTCCCTTCCTCTCTGTAAAAAATCAATAAAATATATTAAAAAAGAAAATGTATTTTTATTTTTCAAATTCGTGCACCAGTGGAGTCCCTCAGCTTGCCTGTGGGATGAGGCCAAAACTGGCTCTCTGATACACCCAAGGTGTCCCAGATTTTGAGAGGGCCAGGCCAAGTGAACCCACTGGTGCAGAATGGGGGCAGGGAGGGATGCGGAAGGTTGGCCAGCCAGGGAGGGACTTTGAGAGGGCTTCAGGGTATGTCCAGCCCTTCTAGCTCAGTCTCCATAGGCAGCCTTAGCTTCAAGCTAACCTACTACTTGGTGCTTCTTCCCCCTGGTGGTCAATACATGTCATAGCAGTTGAGTGGCCTTAGCATATCATTAGCATATTATGCTTTGATTGGTTGAATAGATGACTGACACTTAGAATATTAGTCTTTTATTATATAGGATGCTTCTCATGCAACTTACACCAAACCAGAGGCCCAGTGCATGAAATTTGTGCATGGGTAGGATACCTGGGCATGGCTGGTGATTAGGGCTGATCTGTGGGGCGATCATTGGAGTGATCTGGGGGCCCTGACTGGCACTGGCCTTGGCTGGCCTGGGGCCTGTGGGCAACTCCTGCATTGAGTGTCTGCCCCTTGGTGGTCAGTGCACATCATAGTGACCTGTCATTCCACTGGTTGTTCCACCATTTGATTTGCATATTAGGCTTTTATTGTATAGGATAAGCTGAATTTGTTTAAATTTCTTTTTGTAAAGAGAGAAAACAAACATTTTGAGGTATTCTAAGGCCCTTCCAGGTCAAGACTCTGTATTTTGAATGTGGGAAGATGTCAAAATATCTCAAAAGGTTTGGACATTTGACTAAATAGAATCAATAAGTCATTATGAAGCAATACTTAATTATCCATTAAACCAAAGTGATGATAAAAAGTTTCAAAGACAAATTCAGTTCCTTACATTTTTAGCAAAACTTAGTTCTTTCACACAGACAAGTATGGTGATTGGGGGTGGGGAGATGGGGAACAGAAGAGAGTATAGGGGGGTAAACGGTGTTGGACGGAGACTTGACTTGGGGTGGTACACATATAATAAAGAGTACAGATGATCTGCTGTGGAATTGTGTACTTGAAGCCTGTATAGTTGTGTTAACCTGTGTCACCCTAATAAATTCAAAAATTTTTTAAAGCATAACTCCTGCCAGGTGGTTGTGGCTCAGTGGTTGAGTGTCAACCTATGAACAGAAGGTCATAGTTCGATTCTCGATTCCCGGTCAGAGCACATGCCAAGGTTGTAGGCTCAATTCCCAATAGGGAGCATGCAGGAATCAGATGATCAGTGATTCTCTTTCATCATTGCTGTTTCTGTCTCCCTCTCCCTTAATCTCTGAAATCAATCAGAAAAAAAAAAAGAAAAAAGGGAGAAACCAAGATGGCGGCATACATAAACACCTAAACTGCTGCCTCGCAAAATAATTTCAAAACTACAACTAAGACAAAAAGGACACCATCCAGAACCACAGGAAAGCTGGCTGAGTGGAAATTCTACAACTAGAAGGAAAGAGAAAAGCACATTGAGACTCAGAGGAGCTACAAAATGCTGAGGTACGGAGAGGAGATGTACAAGGGGAGAGGACTAGCAGCTGAGTGTGTGGCTGGCTTTCTCAAGCTGAAGGGAGATGGAAGCTCCTGACTGCACTGAACTCCAGTTCCAGGCAAGACTCTGGGAATGTAGACTCTTTCAGGGGGAATCTGGACTGTCAGGAAAAGAAAAAAACACACTGAGCCGCAGAAAGCAGAAGTCCTGAGGTGCGCACGCACGCAGAGAGGACTCACTGCTGAGTGAATGGCTGGCTTTCTCAAGCAGGAAGGAGACAGAATCTCCCCAATGTGATTAACTCCAGTTCCGGGTGAGACTCTGGGACTCCAGACTCATTTGGGGAGAAACTGGACTGTCTGACAGGGAGTGAAACTTGAGGGCGGCTTTCTCTCAGAGGTGCTTGCAGCGATTACCAAGGGACACTGAGACCCAGAGGCCGAGTAGGGCTGACAGGAAGCCAAGGCTGTCTGCTCAGCACTGAGACTCCACTCCATCCACGCTGAGCAGAGGCTTTTGCAATTTTGTTAAGTCTTGTCTCAGAAGGCTGCCTCCAGCACAGAAGTTCTCCCTGCTTAGACACAGCTGATCCTCACAACCAACTGGCTTGGAGGTCAACTTCCCCCAGTGATATAATCAAGAATTAACTACAAGGCTGTACACAGTCCGCAAATGGGTGCACCAAGAGAGTCCACCTCAGGTAACTGGGGAGATGAAGCTACTGGGCCATAAAGGACACCTAACACACAAAGCTACTCTACCAACTCGGGGAAGCAGCAAAAATGCGAGACAAAGAAAGAGATCCCAAATGAAAGAAATGGAGGAAAACAAATGACTAGATATAGAGTTCAAAACCAGTTATAAGGTTTTTCAAGAATTTCCTAGACAAGATGGATACATTTCACGAGATCCAAGAGGAGATGAAAAAGGACCAACTAGAAATTAAACATACAGAGGAAACCACGATGTGACATAGGTAAACACCAAAACTGTTGCCTCGCACAACAATTTCAAAACTAAAGATAAAAGACAAAAACAGACATCATCCAGAACTACAGGAAAGCTGGCTGAGTGGAAATTCTACAACTAGAAGGAAAGAGAGGGGCTCTCAGAGACTCAGAGGAGCTGCAAAAAGCTGAGGTATGGAGACACACGGGTGGAGAGGATGGGTGACAGAGTACCTGGCTGGCTTTCTCTAGCGGGAGGAAGACAGAAACTCCCGACTGCACTGAACCCCAGTTCCAACTGCACTGAACCCTAGTTCTAGGTGAGACTCATATGGGGAAAGTCTGGACTGTCAAAAAAAGGGGGGAGTGCATCGAAACTCAGGGGAGCCGCGAAAGGCAGAAGTCTGGAGGTGCACACACCAGTGCGCGCAGAGAGGACTGACTACTCATTGTGCCGCTGGCTTTCTCTAGTGGGAGGAATACCGAACCTCCCAATTGCACTGAACTCCACTTTTGACTGCACTGAACCCCAGTTTCAGGTGAGACCGTGGGGACCCAGACTCATATGGGTCCCCAGAGTGCACAGAAACTCAGGGGAGCCGAGAAAGGCAGAAGGCTGCAGGCACACGAGCGCCAGTGCATTCAGAAAGTGCTGCAGCAATTACTGAGGGACACAAGACACCCAGGGGCCTCATAGGGCAGGGCTGATGGGAAGCCAAGGCTGTCTGCTCAGCCTTGAGACTCCACCACATCCAAGCTGAGCACAGAGGCTTTTGCAATTTTGCAAGTCTTGACTCAAAAGGCAGACTCCAGCACAGTTCCTCCGGCATAGACACAGCTGATCCTCACAGCCAATTGGCCTGGAGGTCAATTCTCCCCAGTGATACCAACAACAATCAAGACTTAACTACAGCCAAAACCGGTTTGGCTCAGTGGATAGAGCATCGGCCTGCGGAATAAGGGGTCCCAGGTTCGATTCTGGTCAAGGGCACATACCTAGGTTGCAGGCATATCCCCAGTGGGGGGTGTGCAAGAGGCAGCTGATAGATGTTTCTCTCTCATCGATGTTTCTAGCTCTCTCTCTCCCTTCTCTCTGTAAAAAATCAATAAAATATATTAAAAAAAAAAAGAATTAACTACAGCTGAAACCAGTTTGGTTCAATGGATAGAGCGACAGTCTGGGAACTGAAAAGTGCCAGGTTCGATTCCAGTCAAGGGCATGTACCTTGGTTGCAGGCACATCCCCAGGTGGGAGTATGTAGGAGGCAGCTGATCAATGTTTCTAACTCTCTATCTCTCCCCTTCCTCTCTGTAAAAAACAATTGATAATATATATATATTTTTTTTTTTTTTAAAAAAACTTAACTACAACAAGGCTGTACACACAGTCCACAAAGGGGTGAACCAAGAGAGTCCACCTCAGGTAACTGGGAAGGCAGAGCTACTGGAACATATAGGACACCTAGCACACAGTTACTCTACCAACCCAGGGAAGCAGTGAAAATGCGGAGAGAAAGGAACAGATCACAAGCGAAAGAAATGGAGGAAAACAAATGACTACATATAGAGTTCAAACCCACAGTTAAAAGGTTTTTCAAGAATTTCCTAGAAAAGACAGATAAATTAAGCGAGACTCAAGAGGAGATGAAAAAGGACCAAGTAGAGATGAAAAAGGACCAAGTAGAGATGAAAAAGGACCAACTAGAAATTAAACATACACTGACTGAAATAAAAAATATTATACAGAGACCTAACAGCAGACTAGAGGAAGGCAAGAATCAAATAAAAAATTTGAAATATAAAGAATCAGAAAACACTCAACTGGAAAAGCAAGAAGAGAAAAGAATCCAAAAATGTGAAGATAATGTAAGGAGCCTCTAGGACAGCTTCAAGCATAACAACATCAGAATTGTGGGGGTGCCAGAAGAAGAGGGAGAGCAAGACACTGAAAACCTATTTGAAGAAATAATGACTGAAAACTTCCCACATCTGGTGAAAGAAATAGACTTACAAGTCCAGGAAGCACACAGAACCAAGAGCAAAAGACAAAGAGAGAATATTAATAGCAGCAAGAAAAAAAACAGTTAATTATCTATAAGGGAGCACCCATATGACTGTCAGCTGGTTTCTCAACAGAAACGAAGCAGGCCAGAAGGGAGTGGCAAGAAATATTCAACGTGATGAATAGCAAGAACCTACAACCAAGAATAATCTATCCAGCAAAGCTATCATTCAGAATTGAAGGGCAGATAAAGAGCTTCACAGATAAGAAAAAGCTAAAGGAGTTCATCAACTCCAAACAGGGTATTATATGAAATGCTGAAAGGTACTCTTTAAGAAGAGGAAGAAAAAAGTAAGATAAAAATTATGAACAACAGCCGAGACTGGTTTGGCTCAGTGGATAGAGCATCCGCTTGCGGACTGAAGGGTCCCAGGTTCGATTCCGGTTGGGGGCGTGTACCTTGCTTGCAGGCGCATCTCCACTGTGGGGCGTGCAGGGGGCGGCTGATCGATGTCTCTCTCTCATCGATGTTTCTGACTTTCTATCTCTCTCCCTTCCTCTCTGTGAAAAATCAATAAAATATATTTTTTTAAAAATAAAAAAATTATGAACAACAAATATATATCAATTAACAAGTGAATCTAAAAATCAAGTGAATTGACAATTTGATGAACAGAATAAACTGGTGAATGTAATAGAATCAGGAGCACAGAAAGGGAGTGGACTGATAATTCTCAGGGGAAAGGGGTGTGGGGGTACAGGGAGAGACTGGACAAAAGTCATACACCTATGGATGAGGTCAATGAGAGGAGGTAAGGGTAGAGGGAAGGGTGGGAGCCAGTTGGAGGGGAGCTATGGAGAGGAAAAAAGAGAAACAAATGTAATAATCTGAATAATAAAGATTTAATTTTTTTAAAAAAAGAATAAACTGGTGAATATAATAGAATCAGGTGCATAGAAAGGGAGTGGACTGACAATTCTCGGGGGAAAGGGGTGTGGGGGGGTGCAGGAAGAGACTGGACAAAAATCTTACACCTATGAATGAGGACAGTTGCGGGGTGGTAAGGGCAGTGAGTGGTTGGGAACCTGGTAGAGGGGAGCTATGGGGGAAAAAGAGGAACAATGGTAAAAATCTGAACAATAAAGATTTATTAAATTTAAAAAAAAAGTAGGCAAACATATATTCAGTAAGAAATATTCAGTACTCTATCTTTTTTGGAAATGATCTAGACGTTCAATGAATATTCGTAATTTAATTTAGCCAGCAAACCTTTACCAAATTACCAGACTGAGGAAACTATTTTTAAGTACACCTATGTTGACATAAAAATGTCCAAATTTGTAGAAAAACGTTTTAATGTTTATTAGATGCCCTGGCTAGGTAGCTCAGTTGTTTAGAGCGTCATCCTGATACACTAAAGTTGTGGGTTTAATCCCCAGTCAGGAAATACATAAGAATCAACCAATGAGTGCATAAAGAAGTGAAACAACAAATCAATGTTTTTTTCCTTTCTCTCCCTTCCTCTCTAAAATCAAAACAAAACGAATTTATTAGAATTTATTTTAGCCAGAGGCAGGCAGGTTCAATGAGTGGCTGGTGGCATTTCAGTTCATGATGCCAGGCCTTCTTTGGCCTATAACATAACTTGCTTTAATTCTGAGGTATCCAAACACAATTTTTGATAAATATCCCTTGAGGTAAGCCCACTTGTTACTTGCAACCAAGCGACCAGTACAGCACTCTAGGACAGGAACCATGTTGTCCCAACTTTGTATTCGTGTCTAGAATATTTGTAGGCACAGTTGAGATTTAATCCACACCTATTCTGGTCCTAAAGAATAGATAGAGTCTATTTAATTCATAACATTCTTACCAAGTACCCAATAGTATCCAAAGAGTGGCTATAAATTCCATACTGTACATGGAGATTTGCTGAACCTGATCTTAAATGAACCATTAAAGCCGTGTCTGACAACATCCTATATGATAGAGGTAATATGCAAATTGACCCTTACACCCTCACAAAATGGCTGCCTACAACCAGATCGGCAAGCGGGTTAGTGAGGAATGACCAAAAGCAGACTGCATGCGGCAACCAGGCCGGCATGGGGGCTGTAAGAGGAGACCAGGCCAGCAGGGAGGGCAATTGGGGGCAACCAGGTCAGCATAGGGGGTAGTAAGGCATGACCAGGCAGGCAGGTGAGCAATTAGGAGCCAGTGGTCCAGGATTGTGAGAGGGATGTCCAACTGCCAGTTTAGGCCTGATTCCCAAGATCCCAAGGGATCCCGGATTGGAGAGGGTGCAGGCTGGGCTGAAGGGAACCCCCCACCCATGCACGAATTTCATGGACCAGGCCTCTAGTAAAATAAATATTAAAGGTCATGAACTAGTTTCAGAAAGCAAGCATATGGGAGCTCAATGTAAAATTTCACTTCAACCCTTCAATCATGTAAGTATAGAGGAACACTTCTTGAATATGCCAGTTTACTTTTCCTCAAGGAAATATTTTCTGCATGTTATTAGTGATCATATTTACATAAAAGATTAAAGATATATTCTTTTCAAAAACATAAAATTGAAATCAAGGTAACTATCATGTTTACATGCTGAAACAAAGTCCTGGTTTTCGGAATCCAGCAGTCAATCATGATTCTGGTCCAGGGCCACCAGTCCATGATTTCCAATAGTTGAGGATCTTGTCAGTAATTGGAACAAAATCTTCTTTATATGTGACAATCGTTTCCATATAAAACCCTTTTGGAGGCTCAGTTATTTCATTCCTTAGGTCTAATTCATCACCTTTGGAAAATATGGAACACCTGAATTATTAACTTTTAACTTAAGGAGCAGTCATTAAAATTATTTAGTCAAGACTTAGAAATAAAACAAAGTAAAAATTACTTGACTCAGGGCTTTCATATGTTGAGACATCTTTTTGTTCTACTTCATCACCTTAAAAAAAACACATATAAATTATTAACTCTAAATTAAATAGCAGTCATGTAAACTATTAGTAAAATCTTATAAAGAATTACCCCCACCCCCATCAGATTCCTGACACCATTTTCTGTCTGTAAAAAAGAAAAATAAATGAAACATGACCACTATAGACAATGAAATGGTTACACCTAATAATTGTGTACTTTCAGGTCACTGATAATCTTCATTACCAAATATAATCTTCAGCAAGTTTACACATCACAGCTTTACCAAGATGTACTTATCGCCAAAACCGGTTTGGCTCAGTGGATAGAGCGTCAGCCTGTGGACCGAAAGGTCTCAGATTCGATTCAGATCAAGGGCATGTACCTTGGTTTCGGGCACATCTCCAGTAGGGGGCATGCAGGAGGCAGCCGATCGCTGTTTCTAACTTTCTATCCCTCTCCCTTCCTCTCTCTCTAAAAAAAAAAAAAAAAATCAATAAAATATATTTAAAAAAAAAAAAGATGTACTTATCATACAACTACTTCTTTAAAATGTTAACAGTGCCCTGGCCAGTGGTAAGTGGTTAGAGCATCTGCCCAGCACCAAAGGGTCTGGGTTCAATTCCCAGTCAAGGGCAACTACCTAAGTTACAGGTTTGATCCCAGCCCTGGTGGTCTGGGAGGCAACCAATGGATGTGTTTTTCTCTCTCCTCCCTCCCTTCCTCCTATTCTAAAAATCAATGGAAAAAAATATCCGTGGGTGAGGATTAAAAAAATAATAATAATACATAACCTTAGCCAGTTTGGCTCAGGTGGATAGAGCGTCAGCCTGTGGACTGAAGGGTCGGTCCTGGGTTCAATTCCAATCAAGGACACATACCCTGGTTTCAGGTTCTCTGGCCGAAGGAGGCAACCAATGAAAGTGTCTCTCTCACATCCATATTTCTTTCTGTCTCTCCCTTTCCCTTCCACTCTTTTTTTTTTTTTAAATGTATTTCTTTGATTTCAGAAAGGAAGGGAGAGGGATAGAGATTGAAACATCAATTATGAGAATCATTGATCGGCTGCTTCCTGCACGCCCCCTAATGGGGATCGAGCCCACAACCTAGGCATCTGCCCTTGGCCGGAATCAAACCTGGGACCCTCAGTCCGCAGGCTGACGCTTTATCCACTGAGCCAAACCGGCCAGGGTTCCCTTCCACTCTTCCTAAAAAATCAGTGAAAAACCCAACTGGTATGGCTCATTGATTGAGCTTGGACCAATGAACCAGGAGGTAACAGTTGGATTCATACTCAGGGCACATGCCCTGGTTGCAGGTTCCCTTCCCAGCGGAACTATCAGTTATCCTCATCACTAATGTTTCTCTCCCTATCTCTCCCTCCTCCTCCCTCTCTGAATCAAAAATCTGTTTTTTAAAATAAAAATCAGTGAAAAATTATCCTAGGGTGAGGATTTTAAAAATTAAAATAATACAGTAAAGTAAAATGTAACATTAAATGGTTTTCAGTACTTTCAGATCTGTGGAACCTACACAACAATTAATTTTACAATATTTTCATCCACAAAAATAAACCCCATACTCTTTGCTATCACTACTCCCATTCAGCCGCAAGCAACCAGATATCAGTACAGATTTCCAAGCACATTTTTAAAGCTAAGGGATTTCCTTTCTGGAAAGGGTTTTTAAGTATATAATTTTTATGGAATCCTGAAGGAGAGGTAAAAACATCAATGATGAGAATCACTGATCGGCTGCCCCCTACTGGGGATCGAGCCTGCAAACCAGGCACGAATCCTTGACCAGAATCGAGCCCCGACCTTCAGTCCGTAGACCTTTGCTCTATACATAGAGCCAAACCAGCTAGGGCTCTGGTAACGTTTTAATATTCCTTAGCATGTATAAGTGCTGAAACTGTCTGCTCGCCAAATTCGACAAAGGGCTAATGTTTCAGAAGCACCAGTATCCACCCAGCGTCTGAAAACTCCATCTCTAACGTTACATTGATTCTTCAAATACTTAGAATAAGGCATGACCTCATTCAAAAATATAAGATTCGATCATTTAAAATGTAATTCCTGGTGCATTCCATTAAACCGAATGGCTCTAAACAACCGTTCCCAAGTTCTGTGGAATATTCAGGGCTGGCGCACAGCGAAGCTGCTCCTATGACCCCTGCGTGAGCTCCACGGAAGGCTGCATCTCCGGTGGAAGGTCTTGCAGGAGAACCATACCTAATGATTTGCTCTTTTTGCGGCCGGAGAAAATCAAGGCGCCCAACACGGTCCAGGTGCCCAAAGCGTACACAACGGACATGCGCCGGTACCAAGCTGAGGCCTGCTCTGGACGCATGGCGCCGCCAGAGGGAGAAAAGTCTTGTCCAAGACTCGGGAGCGTAGGCGGGCCTTCCGGTCCGGCGCGTCGCCGCCGCCGCTTCCTCCAATGGGGAACTGGTCCCGATGCATCCTGGGGCGTGTAGTTCGGGGAGCAGCGCCCGGGATTGCGCTCAGGTCCACGAGTTTTGGTTTTGGTTCCGGTTCCTTGCTTGGAACGCACGACCTTGAATGCCAAGTGACCTACTAAATAAGTATTTCTGAGCAAACTTCTCACTTGCAAATTTGTAACGTTTGCTTTAACAGACTTCGGAAGATATTTTCAAAAGGTTAATTTCGCCAAAACCGGTTTGGCTCAATGGATAGACCATCGGCCTGGGGACTGAAAGGTCCCAGGTTCGATTCCGGTCAAGGGCATGTGTCTTGGTTGCGGGCACATCCCCAGTAGGGGGCGTGCAGGAGGCGGCTGATCGATGTCTCTCTCTCACCCATGTTTCTAACCTATCCCTCTCCCTTCCTCTCTGTAAAAAATCAATAAAATATATTTTTTAAAAAAAGGTTAATTCTATTCCTTCTCCAGCTTGGATTTGCGAGGATAGCGCCAGTTCGCGCTCCCCTCCAACCCCCCCCAACTCATCTCTGTTTTCCTTTCTGGGTTCCCCCACGTCAAAGCTAATCCCTCCACTAGACACTGCTGCCTATTTACTCATTTCTTTGGGGCCTTTCCCATAAATTATACCCTAATACTCCACCACCTCCCACACATTTTCATTTAATTTTTACCCTTTCTCATGCAAATCAGCAATATCTCAAAAACAAATCATCGGCCCTGGCTGGTGTGGCTCCATGGGGCGGCATCTCGTGTGCAGAGTGAAAGGTTGCCAGCTCCATTCCCTGTGGGTTCCTGGCGCACACTTGCCCGGTTTGTGGGGATTCCCCAGTGGGGAGTGTGTAGGAGGCAGTGGATGGATGTTTCCCCCTTCTCCCTCTCTCCCTCTCTCTCTAAAAATAAAATAAAATTCTTTTTTAAAAAAATCCCCTTCAACTGTTCACCTTCAGCTTTTCTCTTATGCATGCATTTCTTCAAAGCATCACCTACCCTTGCTCCAACAGACCAAACAACTTGAGAGCAAAAGTTATGTGCTTGCCAGAGTGGACACTCTATTTCCCTATTCCCCTTTATAGCCATGATCAATCCATTTCTAAAGCATCTGATACCACTAATCCCACCTGCTCATTTTATGGCTTTAAAAAACGTTTTCTTTGGTACCTCCGGATCCTTTGGGGCTCTTTCTACTTTGCCCATCCTAGAAATTGATATTTTGATATTTGACACACCCCAAATTTAACTCTGAATGGATCATAGGCTGAAACTTAAAGCTAAAACTATAAACGAGAAAAAAAACATAGAGAAGAAAAATCTTTGCCACCTTGGGATAGTTTTTATGTTTCTTAGCACAAAACATAAAACATGAGGAGGCGAGAGGAAGCTGGCGGCCGGCGGGTCTGGAGTGAGAGAGTGAGAGGAAGGGAGCGACAGGGCGCGTTTTGTGCCCCCGGGGGGACAGTACGACGGCGCAGGAGCCCGGGGGAAAGGCGTTCGGGCTCTCGGAGCCAAAGAAAACCAAAACTGTGCTATTGCCCAAAGCGCCCCCCTTCCTCGCCCGCTCTGGCTCGCAGGCTGCAGCCAACTTGAAGGGCTTGCAAGGTCCTTCTTGGGAGCAGCCTGCCCAGCCTCGCCACCTACCGGACACACCGAGGCCTGAGCCCACGGGCACACCTGCCCCGGAATCCGGACACTCTCGCCCCTACATCCGCTAGCCCCAACGACAAAAATATACTCCCCCCGCCCCGCCAAAAAAAAAGAAAAGAAAGAAAGAATATTTCCTAGTCAGAAATTAATGGGAAACTTGGTCTAGTAAAATCCACAGTAAAATTTGCATAACGCAAGAACAAGTGCAGGACGGGAAAAATGATATTCAAGAGTAAATCCAAGCTGAAAAGGGAGTAATTTAAAAATTTCTTCTAACTATATATTCTGAATATAAGATTTGTATTTACAGAATAAGCTGGAAATTTTTATTCAAGAGCTGAAACGAGCCACTGTAGCTGAAATGGGGGTTGCTTTTACTCGAGCCTTGCGTTACAAAAACCAATAGTTACGTATCTCTCTCTCTCCCAATTTTTTTTTTGGGAGGCAACCAAAATTTTTGGTGGCCTTGTTTCGACAGGGCTTTTTTTCATATCCGGTCAAAAAGAAGAGGAGGTATTGTTAATTCGGTACGTAGGGGTTAAGAATGTAAGTTATCTATAGTTTTAGCTTTTTCATTATATAGGCGATGTTAGGAGGTTAGACAATCAATGATTCTTGGTCATCATTATTGTTTCTGTTTAGACTAGAAGTATATTAAAAAACAAAAAACAGCTGAGACCAATTTGGCTCAGTGGATAGAGCGTCGGCCTGCGGGGCGTGCAGGGGGCGGCTGATCGATGTCTTTCATCGATGTTTCTGACTATCTCTCTCCCTTCCTCTCTGTAAAAAATCAATAAAATATATTAAAACAAAACAAACAAAAAACACGTTTGAGAATGCCCTAGCTGTCTTTAGGAACAGATTGTGGAAGTAAGGGAGGCCCACTTATGCATTCAATAACTAAGAATATTTGTTGAAATATGTTCCTTGCCATTTTTATGGGTTGTAAGGCTTCTTGTATATTGTATATGCAAATTATTCGTCACCTATTTTTAATATTGTTTCACTTTTTCTTTTTAATATGTTTTATTAATTTTTTACAGAGATGAAGGGAGAGGGACAGAGAGTTAAAAACACCGATAAGAGAGACACATTGATCAGCCGCCTCCTGCACGCCCCACACTGGGAATGTGCCCGCAACCAAGGTACATGCCCTTGACCGGAATCGAACCCTTTTCAGTCTGCAACCCAACGCTCCATCCACTGAGCCAAACCGGTTTCGGCTCTTTTTTTTAAATTTAATGTATTTTATTGATTTTTTTTTACGGAGAGGAAGGGAGAGGGATAGTTAGAAACATCAATGAGAGAGAGACATAGATCAGCTGCCTCCTGCACACCCCACACTGGAGATGTGCCTGCAACCAAGGTACATGCCCCCCACCGGAATCGAACTCAGGACCTTTTAGTTCACAGGCTGACGCTCTATCCACTGAGCCAAACTGGTTTCGGCTGTTTCACTTTTTCTTAAACGTCACTTTTGATTCTGCAAATGTCCGATTTCCCGATGGTTTTTCAAAATATGTATCATTTTTTTCTTTATTAAGGTATTATATTATTAAGGTATTATCCCTCCATTGATCCCCTCCGTCGCATCCTCCCACTCATGTCCTCACCCTCCTGGTATCTGCGTCCATTGGTTAGGCTTATATGCATGCGTACAAGTCCTCTGGTTGATCTCTCCCCCTTATCCCCATCCTCCCCTACCTTCCCCCTGAGATTTGTCGGTCTGATCAATGATTCTCTGTCTCTATGTTTTTGTTCATCAGCTTATGTTGTTCTGTATTATCTCCTCTTCCCAGCCCCTCCCCAATCCCTCCTTTAGGTCTTCACTAACCTACTGGCCCTGTCCATGAACCATGCATATATTATAAGGAATATTTCTTTAAAAAAATAAAACAGAAAAACATATACTGTAGTATAATCTAGAGATAAAGGGCTGAAGAAACATCACACGGTGAGATTGGCACACTTCTCTCGCAGTCCTAACACTACCTCCGCTATGTTTGAGAGCAAGTGGAGTTAAAGCTTCCTTAAGGACAGCCAAAGCAGCTTTTGTTTTATTTTTCAAACAGTGTTACAGGGTAAGCCTTGTCAGGACAAGGCCACCAAAAATTTTGGTTGCCTCCCAAAAAAAAAATTGGGAGAGAGAGAGATGCTGATTGCGTCTGTAACGCACACTTCGAGTAGAAGCAACTCCTATTTCTCTAACGGTGGCTAGTTTCAGTACTTGAATAAAAATTTTCAGTTCATTCAATAAATACCAGTCCCATTTTCAGAACATAAACGTAGAAAAAATTTTAAGCTACTTCTTTTTCAGCTTCAATTTACTCTTGAATATCACTTTTTCCGTCTAGTGTATTTACATATATGCAAATTTCACTGTGGATTTTACTAGAACAAGTTGTTCATAAAATCTTGTGTAGGAGGCATTCTTTTTTTTTACATATATATGTAAACAAATCCTGCTGGCGGATTCCGGGGCGGGGTGGCCGGATTCCCGACAGGGGTGCTGGCGGGCTCAGGCCTGCTGAGTCCCGTAGGTGGCGGGACGAGGCGCAGCCCTGCCCCTCCCGCAGGCTCCGCCCAAGGAGGACTGGCTGACCCTTCAAGATGGCCCGGGCTCCGCCCCAGGGCAGCCCGGGGCGGGCATTTGGCGGTAGAAGAAGCTCTTAGCCCTGAGAGCCAGAACTACCTGCCCCCACGGCTCCTCCGCAATCCTCCTGCCCCTCACACACACTCTGGCCCCTCTCACTCCCTTCACTCTCTCTCTCCCTCACTCCAGGCCTGCCCGCCGCCATTCTGATAAATGTCCAATGAGCACAGGGACCTCCTTAGTCACCACAGACATGTAAATTAAAACCACATCTAGACATCATTACACACCTATCAGAATCACTAAAAATTAGACTGAGAATGCCCAGAGTTGTAAGGATTTGGAGCAATCAAACCGTTTCTTAAAAAGTTGAACACCTATCATACATACACAACTCATACATTCCATTCATATTCCCTCCCACCACCACCACCACAATGCAAACAGTACATTAACACAGCACATGGATACATACAGAGCTTTAGTCAAAAGAGACAAAAATGAGAAACCAAGATGGCGGCATAGGTGAACACCTAAACTGCTGCCTCGCACAACAATTTCAAAACTACAACTAAAAGACAGAACAGATACCATCCAGAACCACAGGAAAGCTGGCTGAGTGGAAATTCTACAGCTAGAAGGAAAGAGAGGGGCTCACGGAGACCCAGAGGAGCTGCAAAAAGCTGAGGTACAGAGAAGCACACATAGAGCAGGCAGTGGAGGGCCCGGCTGGCTTCCTCTAGCGGGAGGAAGACAGATAATCCCAACTGCACTGAACCCAAGATATGACTGCATTGAACCCCAGTTCCGGGTGAGACTCATATGGGGGAAGTCTGTACTGTCGTGAAAAGTAAGGAGTGCACGGAAACTCAGGGGAGCCACGAAAGGCGGAGGTCTGGAGGCACGCAAGTGTAAGTGCGCTCAGAGAGGGCTGCAGCGATTACCAAGGGACAATGACACCCCAGGGCCTCATAGGGCAGGGTTGATGAGAAGCCAAGGCTGTTGTCTCAGCACTGAGACTCCACTCTAGCTGACCAGAGGCTTTTGCAATTTTGCAAGTCTTCTATCATAAGGTTGAGTCCAGCACAGAAGTTCTCCTGGCATAGACACAGCTGATCCTCATAACCAATTAGCTTGGAGGTCAATTTCCCCCCCCCCCCGCCCGCTCCCCCCACAAGTGATATCAACAATAATCAAGACTTAACTACAACAAGGATGAGCACATAGTGCACAAAGGGGTGCACCAAGAGTGTCCACCTCAGGTAACTGGGGAGGCGGAGCTACTGGACCACATAAGACACATAGCACACAAAGCTACTCTACCAACTCAAGGAAGCAGCAAAAATGTGGAGACAAAAGAACAGATCACAAATGAAAGAAATGGAGGAAAACAAACTACTGGATATAGAGTTCAAAACCACGCTTATAAGGTTTTTCAAGAATTTCCTAGAAAAGGTCGATAAATTTAGTGAGACCCAAGAGGAGATGAAAAAGGACCAACTAGAAATTAAACATACACTGACTGAAATAAAAAATATTATACAGAGACCCAACAGCAGATTGAGGAAGGCAAGAATCAAGTCAAATATTTGAAATATAAAGAAGCAGAAAACCCTCCACTGAAAAAGGAAAAAGAAGGCCCTCGTGCTGAGGCTGGGGCTGAGGCTGGGACCCTCGTGCTGAGGCTGAGGCTGAGGCGCTGAGACCCTCGTGCTGAGGCTGAGGCTGAGACCCTCGTGCTGAGGCTGGGGCCCTCGTGCTGAGGCTGGGGCCGAGGCTGAGACCCTCATGCTGAGGCTGGGGCTGAGGCTGGGACCCTCGTGCTGAGGCTGGGGATGAGGCGCTGAGACCCTCGCGCTGAGGCTGAGGCGCTGAGACCCTCGTGCTGAGGCTGGGGCTGAGGACCTCGTGCTGAGGCTGAGGCTGAGACCCTTGTGCTGAGGCTGAAGGGCTGAGACCCTCGTGCTGAGGCTGAGGCTGAGACCCTTGCGCTGAGGCTGAGGCTGAGACCCTCATGCTGAGGCTGAGACCCTCGTGCTGAGGCTGAGGCGCTGAGACCCTTGTGCTGAGGCTGGGGCTGAGGCGCTGAGACTCTCGTGCTGAGGCTGAGGCGCTGAGACCCTTGTGCTGAGGCTGAGGCTGAGACCCTCATGCTGAGGCTGAGGCTGAGGCGCTGAGACCCTCGTGCTGAGGCTGAGGCTGAGCGGTGCGTCCTCGGCTCTCGAGCCGCCAGGGCACCTGCCCTCTGGGCTTCCGGTGCGGCTCGGGCCGGGCCGGACCTGCAGGAGCGAGCGCCGGTGCTGGTTCCCTTAACCCCTGTGACCCCGCGGCCTCCCGCCCCCCCCCACATGTGTGTGCTGCCGCTGTGGCAGCAGGAGGAGGTGTGCTCAGTGGGTAGAGCGTCGGCCGGCTGACTGAAGAGTCACTCACGGCGGAGCCCACGGAGGACTTGCTGCTCCAGACCCTCCCGTGACTGATAATTCTCAGGGGGAAAGGGGTGTGGGGTATACAGGGAGAGACTGGACAAAAATCATACACCTATGGATGAGGTCAACGGGAGGGAGGGAAGGGTGGGAGCTGGGTGGAGGGGTGCTATGGAGGGGAAAAAAGAAAAACAAATGTAATAATCTGAATAATAAAGATTTAATTTAAAAAAAAGAAAAAAAGGCTTTACTATCAAACAAAAAAAAAAAAAGGAAAAGGAAAAAGAGCTGAAATTTGTTTGGCTCAGTGGATACAGCATTGGCCTGGGGACTGAAGGGTCCCAGATTCAATTCCGGTCAAGGGCATGTATCTGGTTGTGGGCGCATCCCCAGTAGGGGGCGTGCAGGAGGCGGCTTATCTATGTCTCTCTCTCATCGATGTTTCTGATTCTCTCTCCCTTCCTCTCTGTAAAAAATCAATGAAATATGTTAAAAAAAAAAAAAAAGGAAAAAGAATCCAAAAATGTGAAGATAGTGTAAGGAGCCTCTGGGACAACTTCAAGCGTTGCCAACATCAGAATTGTGAGGGTGCCAGAAGAGAGAACAAGATACTGAAAACCTATTTGAAGAAATAATGACTGAAAACTTCCCACATCTTGTGAAAGAAATAGACTTACAAGTCCAGGAAGCACACAGAACCCCAAATAAAAGGAATCCAAGGGGACCATACCAAGACACATAATAATTAAAATACCAAGAGCAAAAGACAAAGAGAGAATCTTAAAAGCAGCAAGAGAAAAAGTTAATTACCTACAAAGGAGCACCCATATGATTGTTAGCTGATTTTTCAACAGAAACTATGCAGGCCAGATGGGAGTGGCAAGAAATATTCAAAGTGATGAATAGCAAGAACCTTCCCCACACGACACGTGCGTCTTGAGCTGCAAACCTTGCATATCACCTCTGATCGCCCAATTTTAAAATCAGACTTGTTAGTGACATCTCTGCGTTTGTAAAGAAAATTATACATGTTGCGGGCACATCCTCAGTAGGGGGCATGCAGGAGGCAACTGATTGATGTCTCTCTCTCATCCATGTTTCTAACTCTCTGTCCCTCTCCCTTCCTCTCTGTAAAAAATCAATAAAATATATTAAAAAAAATAAAAATTATTTAAAAAATATATTTCTTACAGAGAGGAAGGGAGGATAGTTAGAAACATCGATGAGAGAGAGACATTGATCAGCTGCCTCCTGCACACCCCACACTGGAGATTTGCCCGCAACCAAGTTACATGACCTTGACTGGAATCGAACCTGGGACCTTTCAGTCTGCAGGCCGATGCTCTATCCACTGATCCAAACCGGTTTTGGCAGTGTTTTCAAGGCTTTTCATGTCCATGGTTTATTTGTATTTTGTGCTGGCTTTTGTTGATACTTCTGTAGAATTGAAAATTGTTTATTATTGAATTAATCATTGCAATATGTTATATTGTGCAAATAAAATTCAATCCCCATAAATGGCATCAGATGAGGAAAGAATCAAACCAAGCACCTCGCAAGAAGATAACATCCTTTATTCAACTCCAGTCAGGTGGTTTTTAAAAAATTAAATTCAAAATATCGTGGCATATGGGGATGGCTTGTTTTGGATGTGTGGCAGGTAACTGGTTAAAAGCAGAACCAGTTCAAATTATTTTACCTTACAAGATAAAGTATTGTCACTCTGTTAGAGCCACTCCTTATGTCTACCTAGGCTGGACTGTTTACATGGAATGTTGTGAAGTTGGGGATAGTGCCACTCCAGGATAATCTATCTCAACTAAGTTTCCCTTATTTCAAACTTTTTCTTTGTCTGTTAACAGACAGTAAATGAGGATTAAGTATAGGAAATATCTTTTGGGGCTGTCACCTAAAAAAAATAACATTACACACACAGACATCAGGAAATCAAATTTGTATTAGCATTATTTTAGCCAGTGCTTTCTTCATTCAAATTTATTTCCTTTCTGACCATTATGGTTTTCACCAAAACAGGTTGCCAAAATACATTACCTTTGATTTTATATAGACTGTAAAGTTAGAATACAAAAAGCATATGAACATTTATAAGTACCAAAACATGTATGAAGTTAAATTTTTTTAATGCAAGAGGCAGATAAGAAATACAAATAAATTATAAAGAGTTACATACAACACTTCCTTTGATTATTTATTTAAATCCACAAGAAAAGTAAAAGGAATGCTATTAAGCTCTTATAAACAACAATAAACACAATTGACAGTGTTTTCCTTAATTTCCAGCTCATGTGCCCAGCTTAAGAGACACTAGAGACAGCCAGCTTCTTCAAATGATCCATGAATACTTGCAAGCTAACGTCGTCAGTTAGGATGGGTGCTCCCGTTTCCTGAAATTTAATGATAAAGGTTAATTGGCAGGTATCTTAACACTATTTAGAATTCATGAATTAAAGACTCAGAACATTCACAAAAGTTGTCCAACTCAGAACATTTATAAGTGCTGTCCCCTTTGCTATGTGAACTCCCGTCAAACCCCATCCTTTGCCTAATTCATTCAAATGAAGTGTCAATTCCTCACAAAACCCTCCCCTGACCCACTAAGCTCAAGCCACCCTGCTAGTAGACAATTCTGAGCTCTTTTACTTCCCCCCTCTCCACAGTTCTAATGACTCATCCAGAGTCTGGCTCCCCACCAGGCATAGACTCTTAGAGGCCTGCACACCCTGCCTCTTACCTTCCCTACTACTCTAACCCAATGTTCTTTAAATACCCTGCTTACAACAGAAGCTTGTTTTAATGATATATTCACAAATGAGTGTATTGGTATCTCCACTAAAAAGATGGATATTTGTACTATCAGAAAATGCTTACAATTTAGTTAATGTTAAGGGAAAGAACTGAATAGAAATATCGATTTCTAGTAAGACCCCCCCAATTTTTTTTTTTTTAAGTAAGAAAGAGCCTGGCTAATGTGGCTCAATGGTTGAGCATTGGCCTATGAACCAGGAGGTCACTGGTTTAATTTCCAGTCAGGGTGCATGCCCAGGTTGTGGGCTCAATCCCCAGGAGGGGCGGGGGAGACATGCAGGAAGCAGCCGATCAGAGATCCTCTCATTCTGTCTCTCCTTTCCTCTCTGAAATCAATAAAAATATTTAAAAATAAATAGCACAGCAAAAACCGGTTTGGCTGGCTCTATCTCTCTCCCTTCTTCTCTGTGAAAAATCAATAAAATATATTTTAAAAATAAAAATAAAAAAATAAATAGCACATATAAAAAAGAAGGAAGGAAGGAAGGAAGGAAGGAAGGAAGGAAGGAAGGCAGGCAGAAAGGACCCACCCTGGCTGGTTTGGTTCAGTGGATAGAGCATTGGCCTGTGGACTGAAGGGTTCCAGGTTTGATTCCAGTTAAGGGCACATACCTTGATTATGGGCTCAATCCCCATCATTAATGTTTCTATGTCTCCCTGTCCTTTCCTCTCTCTGAAATCAATAAAATATATTTAAAAAGAAAATTGTACTGATATTATTTTTTAATGTGTTTTTATTGATTTCAGAGAGGAAGGGAAAGGGAGAGAGAAATAGGAACATCGATGATGAGAGAGAATCATTGATTGGCTGTCTCCTGCATGCCCCCTATGGGGGAATCAAACCCATAACCTGGGCATGTGCTCTGACTTGTAATTGAATCATAACCTCCTGGTTCATAGATCGATGCTCAACCACAGAGTGACCCCGGCTGGACTGTACTACTATTATAATTAGAAAAAAATTTCAAAGACTTCTAGGAAGAAGTAGATGTACTTTCCCTATTCCTTCCTCTATATACAATTAAAAACCCTGGACACTTTATATAAAACAAACATAAGAAAACTCTGAAAGGTAGAGTGAAAATAGTAGACAAGGGACCTGGGATCCAAGGAGCAACACAGTCGTGAATTTCCTGGATTTTCTATTTGCCTCATACACCTCAGACTTGGGACTGCAGAAGCTGGTAAATGATCACTGAGCACTGATAAAAACAACAACAAAAAAAGCCCACTTTCTCTATCCAAAGGACTAGGGCAAGATATAAAAGTGTTACAAAACCACTGTACAACAAACAGCCAAAATTGACAGAAAAAACTGTGACTCCACTCCACCCATGCTACCAAAGCTGAATGGGCAGCTGAGACTTCCACTTTTTTTTTAAATTAAATATATTTTATTGATTTTTTACAGAGAGGAAGGGAGAGGGACAGAGAGTTAGAAATATCAATGAGATATAGACATGGATCAGCCACCTCCTGCACGCCCCCCATTGGGGATATGTCCGCAACCAAGGTACATGCCCTTGACCGGAATCGAATCTGGGACCCTCCAGTCTGCAGGCCGACACTCTATCCACTGAGCAAAACCGGTTTTGGCGAGACTTCCACTTTTACAAAACAGTAAGGAGGGAGACCAAAAACCTCACCAAAGTGGTGTTACAGAAAGCTGATGACAGCGCTAGGAATGTCATCGCCTATGGCCAGCCATAAGTCTCCTTCCCTGGCAGAGCAGCATGACAAAAAACCAGCTAAAAAAGCAGGCTTAAACATATACAGAGTCTAGCAGCAAATATGAAAATGTCCATGCTTCAAAGGAAAATAAGGACAGGCTGAAAAAGTATTCGAAGAAATAATGGCTAAAAACCACTCAATTATGTCGAGACATAAATACACAGAATCAAGAAGATAAGCAAATTCCAAATAGGCTAAATCCAAATCCCCCCAAAGCACATGGTATTTAACTTTTGAAAACTAACAAAGGAAAACCTTGAAAGCAGCCAGATAAATATGACATCTTATCTACAGATTAAGAATGACAGTAAATTTCTTACCAGACACCATAGAGGCCAGAGAGTGGCAAAATATTTTTTAAATGACCAACAAAAAGGAATGTCACCAGCATCTATATCCAGAGAAAATATCTGTCATGAATGAAAGGGAAATCAAGAATCTCAAATGAAGAGAAACTAATATTCTATCACCTACAGAGCTACCTTAAAAGAATGGCTAAGGAAATCTCTAAACAGAAAGGAAATGATAAAAGAAGGAACCCTGGACCATCAAGAAGGAATGAAGGGCCAAAACCGGGTTGGCTCAGTGGATAGACCGTCGGCCTGAGGACTGAAAGGTCCCGGGTTCAATTCCGGTAAAGGGCATGTATCTTGGTTGCGGGCACATCCCCAGTAGGAGGTGTGCAGGAGGTGGCTGATCGATGTCTCTCTCTCATCGATGTTTCTAACTCTATCTCTTACCCTTCCTCTCTGTAAAAAAAAAAATCAATAAAATATTAAAAAAAAAATAAAAAATAAAAAAAGGTATAAAGGACACAGTAAGCAAAAATATGGATAAATATAACAGGTTTTTCATCTTCTCTTGAGATTTATATTTTATGCTTAATGGTTGATATATATAGAGGAAAATACTTACCATAATTATATTATAAATGAGGCAGGGTAGAGAGACATAAAAGGGTAGTAAGTTTTATATACCTCACTTGAATTGGTCAAAAGATAGTTGTGGCCCTAGCCGGCTTGGCTCACTGGATAGAGCGTCAGCCTGTGGACTGAAGGGTCCTGGGTTCGATCCCGGCCAAGGGCACGTGCCTGGGTTTCAGGCTCGATCCCCAGTGGGGGGCGTGCAGGAGGCAGCCAATCAATGATTCTCTCTCATCATTGATGTTTCTATCTCTCTCTCTCCTTCTCCCTTTCTCTCTGAAATCAATAAAGAAATATATTAAAAAAAATTTTTTAATTAAAATAAAAAGATAGTTGTGAAGAGCTATGCACTTTTATTTATTTATTAAATTTATATGTCAGTGCTTAAACAGGTTTTTTAAAAAAATATATTTTATTGATTTTTCACAGAGAGGAAGGGAAAGGGATAGAAAGCCAGAAACATCAATGAGAAGAGAGACATCAATCAGCCACCTCCTGCACGCCCCCTACTGGGGATGTGCCTGCAACCAATGTGCATGCCTTGACCGGAATCAAACCCGGGACCCTTCAGTCCCCAGGCCGACACTCTATCCACTGAGCCAAAAACGGTTTCGGTGAGCTATGCACTTCTAATATGATACAGTGCTCTATTATCTAGACGGACCAAGAGTAACCACTAAACAAAGCTACACAGAGACACATTCAAAAATATTATAAACAGACGAGAAACCGAGATGGCGGCATAGGTGAACACCTAAACTGCTGCCTCACACAACAATTTCAAAACTACAACTAAAAGACAGAATGGACACCAACCAGAACCACAGGAAAGATGACTGAGTGAAAATTCTACAACTAGAATTAAAGAGAGGAGCACACGGAGACTCAGAGGAGCTGAGAAAATATGCAGGCCAGATGGGAGTGGCAAGAAATATTCAATGTGATGAATATCAAGAACCTACAACCAAGATTACTCTACCCAGCAAAGCTATCATTCAGAATTGATGGGCAGATAAAGAGCTTCACAGATAAGAGAAAACTAAAGGAGTTCCTCACCACCAAACCAGTATTATATGAAATGCTGAAAGGTATTCTTTAAGAGAAAGAAGAAAACGGTAAAGGTAAAAATTATGAACAAGAAATACTTATCTATCAACAAGTGAATCTAAAAATCAAGTGAACTGCCGAAACCGGTTTGGCTCAGTGGCTAGAACGTTGGCCTGCGGACTGGAGGGTACCAGGTTCGATTCCGGTAAAGGGCATGTATCCTGGTTGCGGGCACGTCCCCAGTAGGGGGCATGCAGGAGGCGGCTGGTCGATGTCTCTCTCTCATCGATGTTTCCAACTCTCTATCCCTCTCTCTTCCTCTCTGTGAGAAATCAATAAAATATATTTAATAAATAAATAAATAAATAAAATCAAGTGAATTGAAAATCTGATGGACAGAATAAATTGGTGAATATAATAGAATTAGGGGTATAGAAAGAGAGTGGACTGATAATTCTCAGGGGGAAAGAGGTGAGGGGGGTGCAGGGAGAGACTGGACAAAAATCATACACCTATGAATGAGGACAATGTGTGGGAGGTAAGGGCAGAGGGTGGGGTGGGAACCAGGTGGAGGGAAGATAAGGGGAGAAAAAAGAGGAACAATTGTAATAATCTGAATGATAAAAATTTATTAAAATTAAAAAAAATTCTATTTTACTTTTAAAAATTGTTCAAAAAATATTATAAAGATGAAATTCTAAAAAATGTTAAAGTAATTCATAGGAAGGCAGAAAAAAACCCAGAGAAATGAAAAGCAGAGAAAACAAAAAATAAAATGGCAGACTTATGCCCTAATTAAATATAAATGGTCCAAATACATCAATTATAAGAGTTTAGCAGAGTAGATTAAAAACCATAACACAAGTATGTCCTATCCATGAGAAATTCACTTCAAATGTAACAGTAAGAATGAAAGTTAGCCAAAACCGGTTTGGCTCAGTGGATAGAGCATCAGTCTTTGGACTGAAAGGTCCCAGGTTTGATTCCGGTCAAGGGCATGTACTTTGGTTGCCGGCACATCCCCAGTAGGGGGTGTGCAGGAGGCAGTTCTCTATCCTTCTAGCTCTCTATCCTCCTCCTTTCCTCTCTGTAAAAAATTAATAAAATATATATTTTTTAAAAAAGAATGAAAATTAAAGGATTAAGAGAGATATATCATGCAAACATTTTTTTTTGCATGGAAAAGAAAAGGAATAAAGGAGAGGGCTTTATCAATGCCAGTAAAATAGATAATGTACACAAAATTACCAGAGACAGAAGGAGACATAATATAATAAATGATATAAGGTCAACCCATCAAGAAGATATAGCAAAAAAAAAAAAAAAAAGATATAGCAGTCCTATGTGTATGCAACAAACAACAGAAGCACAAAATATGTGAACAAAAACTGATAGAACTCAAGAGTTCAAGAGTTGGAAACCTCAACACTCTCAACAACTGATAGAACTAGACAGATTATCAGCAGGAATATGTAAGAATTCAATACTACCAACTAACAGTTTCTAACATTTATAGAACACTATCCAACAATAGCAAGATACATGTTCAAGTTAACCATGGAACATATGCTAAGACAGTTCATATCCTTGGCCATAAAACAAACTTCAATAAATTTACAATTAATTCAAACAAAGTGTATTCCCCAGCAACAATGAAAATATAAAACAACAGACAAATAAGAAAATCCCCAAATACCTGGAAAGTAAGGAACACTTCTAAATGAGCCAAGAGTCAAAGAACTCTCAAGAGAATTGAAAAAATATTTATCAAATTGAATCAAAATGAAAATACAACATATCAAACTCTGTGGAATATAGCCAAAGCAGTGCTGAAAGGTAATTACAGTGGTACCTCAAGATACGAATGCCCTAACATACGAGATTTTTGAGATACGAGCTGTCGAGCGAGTGATTTTTGCTTTAAAATACGAGCAACAACTGAGATACAAGTAATCGCACGGATCGGCCGGCTGCACATGACCCACCAGTTTACCTCAACTCGAGCGTCTCATAGTTTCCCACGCCTCAAGGTTATGAAATGAATTAAACTTGTATCTCGAGGTACCACTGTATTGGCACTAAATGGATTCAATGGAGAGGAGGAAAGTCTCAAGTCCATAATCTAAGCTCCAGCCCTGACTGGTTTGGCTCAGTGGATAAAGTGTCGGCCTTCGGACTGAAGGGACTCAAGTTTGATTCCAGTCAAGGGCATATACCTTGGTTGCGGGCACTTCCCCAGTAGGGGATGTGCAAGAGGCAGTTGCTCGATGATTCTCTCTCATCGATGTTTCTAATTCTCTATCCTTCTCCCTTCCTCTCTATATAAAATCAATAAAATATATATTAAAAAAAATTTAAGCTCCTTCTTCAAGAACTTAGAAAATGAATAAAATAAACAGAAAGCAAGCAGAATGAAGAAAATAAAGATTTAAGTAGAAATCAATGAAATTAAAAATAGACAAAAGAAAAAATATCCTCCCTACTTGCAAATGGTATGATTGTCTATGCAGAAAATTCCAGAGAATTGCCTAGCAAGTGTTGCACAGTGGTTGAGCGTTGACCCATGAACCAGAAGGTCAAGGTCCAATTCCTGATTAGTGCACATGCCTGGGGTACAGGCTCGATCCCCAGTAGGGGGCATGTAGGAGGCAGCCAACTGATGATTCTCTCTCATTCTCGATGTTTCTATCTTTCTCTTCCTCTTCCTTCTTCTAAAATAAAAAATAAAGAAAATCCCAGAGAATCTGCAAAAAAACTTCCAGAGAAGTAATAAGTGACTTAGTAAGGGCATAGAATACAAAATAAACATATAAATATCAATTGTATTTCTATATACCAGAAATGAATACTTGGACATTGAAATTAAAATAACAATACCAGCCCCTGCCGGTTTGGCTCAGCGGATAGCATCGTCAGCCCGTTGAATGAAGGGTACCAGGTTCAACTCTGCCAAGGGCATACGTCCTGGTTGCAGGAGGCAGCTGACCAATGACTCTCACTCATCATTGATGTTTTGTTTTTGTTTTTTAATATATTTTATTGATTTTTTAAAGAGAGGAAGGGAGAGGGAAAGAGAGTTAGAAACATCAATGAGAAACATCGATCAGCTTCCTCCTGCACACTCCCTACTGGATATGTGCCTACAACCAATGTATATGGCCTTGACAGGAATTGAACCTGGGATCCTTGAGTCTGCAGGCCGAAGCTTCTATCCACTGAGCCAAACTGGTTAGGACATACATCTGTTCACTTTTATCCAGCTCCAGCTTCGTCTCAGTTTCCTCTTTAAAAAAAAAATTTAAAAAATATTCATTTTTTACAGAGAGGAAGGGAGAGGGATAGAGAGTTAGAAACATCAATGAGAGAGAAACATCCATCAGCTGCCTCCTGCACACCTCCCTCTGGAGATGTGCCCGCAACCAAGGTACATGCCCTTGACCAAATCGAACCTGGGACCCCTCAGTCCCCAGGCTGACGCTCTATCCACTAAGCCAAACCAGTTTCGGTTCAGATTCCTCTTTTATTTTTGATCCACTGACCTTTCATTGTTGGGTTCCTTTTGCTATAGAGAGAGCCTTCGCTACTCACTGTCTGAAATGCTTATTTTCCCCTTAAATCATGTCTTCCTCAGGGAATCCTTTTTTATAAAGTCAGGTCTATTACAGATGTTTATAATACTCTATACGTCCCTTCAAAGCATTTTCAAAGTTGAAACATCCATGTGACTAATGCCTGCTTTTCTTTTTTAAATATACATTTTATTGATTTTTCAGAGAGGAAGGGAGAGAGATAGAGAGTTAGAAACATCGATCAGCTGCCTCCTGCATGCCCTTCACTGGGGATGTGCCTGCAACCATAGGCCGACACTCTATCCACTGAGCCAAACGAGTTTCGGCTAATGCCTGCTTTTCTATAGCCAACTCTAAATTTTATAAGGGCAAGGAGTGTGTATTTTGTTCTTTTGTAGTCCCTGCATTTGAAACATTCCCTATATTTATAGAGTTGTGTGTACTAAATGAATTAATAAATGAATGA
Source organism: Lasiurus cinereus (assembly GCA_011751065.1). NCBI lineage: Eukaryota > Metazoa > Chordata > Mammalia > Chiroptera > Vespertilionidae > Lasiurus > Lasiurus cinereus. The sequence continues at coordinate 15,633,428 of JAAGEH010000006.1, forward strand.
ATATAATGATTATAGTTCTGTTTGAGAAATGGAGCAAATGGAGAATATATTAGTATATAAATAAAATAACCCAGCTCTCCTTTCTGTGTTAGAGGATAACTATAATCTTTTGGAGTCTTTTAGTTCTCCTGGAAGAGAGTCCAGCTATAAATTAAATGAATAGATCTATTGAAGGGTCTCCTCTGCCTGGTCAGTAGATACAAAGTTAGTGACCCTAGATCTAGATGCCTGAGAGTGCTGGGTTTTTTTGTTTTGTTATGTTAAAGAATAGTTCATTGATTTTGAGAGAGAGAGGAAGGGAAAAGAGATAAACATTCATGTGACATCAGTCTGCTGCTACCTGCTGCCCCTACTGGGGATCGAACCTGAAACCAGGGCATGTGCCTTTATGGGGAATCGAACCAGCAACCTCTTGAAGCACTTGGATAACGCCCAATTAACTGAGTCACACTGGCCAAGGCTGTTTTTCTTTCTTTAAATATATTTCTTTTATTGATTTCAGAAAGAAAGAAAGAAAGAAGAAGAGAGAGATAGAAACATCAATGAGAGAGAATCATTCATTGGCTGCCTCCTGCACACCCCCCGCCCCCTGCTCCCCCCGGCAATCGAGCTTGCAACCTGGACATGTACCTTTGGCTGGAATCGAACCCAAGACCCTTCAATACGCAGGGTTTGAACCAAACCAACCAAGGCTGTTTTTTCTTAATAATTTTTCCCCAATTACAATCGACATACAATATTATATTCATTTCAGCTGTATAACCCAGTGATTAAACATTTATATAATTTATTAGAGGCCCAGTGCACGAGATTCATGCACAGGGACGAGGGGGGGGGTTGTCCTTCAGCCCAGCCTGCTCCTTCTCTAATCTCATACCCTACCTGTATTGGGCCTAAACGAGCAGTCGGATATCCCTCTCACAATTCAGGAGTGCTCCCAACCGCTCACCGGCCTGCCTTCCTGATTGCTCCTAACTACTCCTGCCTGCCAGCCTGATCACCCCTTAACCACTCCCCTGCCAGCCTGATTGATGCCTAACTGCTCTCCTCTGTGGGTCTGGTCACCTCTAACTGCCCTTCCCTGCAAGCCCAGTCACCCCCAACTTCCCTCTCCTGTCGGCCTGGTCACCCCTAACTGCCCTCCCTTACAAGCTTGATCACCCCCAACTGCCCTCCCCTACTGGCCTGATTGTCCACACTGCCCTTCCTTGTAGGCCTGGTCCCTACCAATTGCCCTCCCTTGCTGGCCATCTTGTGTCCACATGGGGGCAGGATCTTTTGACCACATGGGAGTCATCTTGTGTGTTAAAGTGATGGTCAATCTGCATATTACTCTTTTATTGGATAGGATAGAGGCCTGGTGCATGGGTAGGGGCCAGCTGGTTTGCCCTGAAGGGTTCCTGGATCAGGGTGGGTGATTCCTTTGGGCATGGGGTGGCCTGGGCAAGAGGCCTGTGGTGGTTTGCAGGCAGGCCACACACCCCCGGGGACCCTAGCAGAGGCCCTGGTATCCAGGATTTATTTATCTCCTACAATTGAAACCTTGTAGCCTAGAGGAGCCAAGCCTTCTGCTGTACAGCCATTGAAACTTTGTTGCTTTAAGCACAAAAATTTAGGGGAGCCGTGATAGGGCAGAAGTCTGGGGCACGCACAGCACTACCTGCAGAGGACAGACTGCTGATTGTGCCGCTGGCTTTCTCTAGAGGGCGAGAGACAGAGCCTCCCAACTGCGCTACTTCTAACTCCACTGAACCCCAGTTTTGGGCGAGACCTGGGGACACAGACTCATACGGGTCTTGGAGCGCATGGCAGCCAGAAAGGCAACGGTCTAGAGGTACCACATGCGTGCGCACAAGGGTAGGTCCAGCAAATACCAAGAGACACTTGAGACCCAGGGGCTGTATAGGGTGGGGCTGACTGGAAGGCAAGGTGGTCCTTAAGCCCTGAGACTCCACCCCTCTCAAGCTCAACAGAGAAGCTTTTGCAGTTTTGCAAGTCTTGTATCATAAGGCTGATTCCAACAAAGTTCTCCCAGCATAGTGAAAATGAGGAGACAAAGGAACAGATCACAAACAAAAGAAATGGAGAAAAACAAATGACTGGATATAGAATTCAAAACCAAGCTTATAAGGTTTTTCAAGAATTTCCTAGAAAAGATGCATAAATTTAGCAAGACTCAAGAAGAGATGAAAAAGGACCAACGTGAAATTAAACATATGCTGACTGAAATAAAAAATATTATGCAGAGAACTAACAGCAGATTAGAGGAACGCAAGAATCAAGTCAAAGATCTGAAATACAAAGAAGCAGAAAACACTTAACTGGAAAAGAAAAAAGAAAAAAGAATCCAAAAATGTGAAGATAGCGTAAGAAGCCTCTGGGACAACTTCAAGTGTACCAACATCAGAATTGTGCGGGTGCCAGAAGAGAGAGAGCAAGATACTGAAAACCTATTTGAAGAAGTAATGACTAAAAACTTCCCCCACCTGGTGAAAGAAATAGACTTACAAGTCCAGGAAGTGCCCAGAACTCCAAATAAAAGGAATCCAAATAGGAACACACCCAGACACATCATAATTAAAATACCAAGAGCAAAAGACAGAGAATATTAAAAGCAGCAAGAGAAAAACAGTTAATTACCTACCAGGGAGCACCCATACGACTGTCAGCTGATTTCTCAACAGAAACTATGCAGGCCAGATGAGAGTGGCAAGAAATATTCAAAATGATGAATAGCAAGAACCTATAACCAAGAATACTCTATCCAGCAAAGCTATCCTTCAGAATTGAAGGGCAGATAAAGACCTTCATAGAGAAGAAAAAGCTAAAGGAGTTCATCACCGCCAAACCAGTATTATATGAAATGCTGAAAGATACTCTTAAGAAGAGGAAGAAGTAAAAGGTAAAGATAAAAATCATGAACAATAAATACATATCTATCAACAAGTGAATTTAAAAATTAAGTGAATTAAAAATTTGATGTACAGAATAAATTGGTCAATATAATAAAATCAGGAGCACAGAAAGGGAGTGGACTAACAATTCTCAGGGGGAAAGGGATGAGGGTGCAGGGAGAAACTGGACAAAAATCATACATCTATGGATGAAGTCAATTCAGGCGGGGGCGGGGGGTAAAGGTAGAGGGAGGGGTAGCAGCCGGGTGGAGGGGAGCTATGAAAGGAAAAAAAGAGAAACAAATGTAATAATCTGAACAAAAAAGATTTAATTAAAAAAAAAAAAGCCGAAACCAGTTTGTCTCAGTGGATAGAGCGTCAGCCTGGGGACTGAAGGGTCCCAGGTTCGATTCCGATCAAGGGCATGTGTCTTGGTTGCGGGCACATCCCCACTGGGGGATGTGCAGGGGAGGCTGATCGATATCTCTCTCTCATCGATGTTTCTAGCTCTCTCTCTCTCTCTGTAAAAAATCAAAAAAAAAGAAAAAAAGAAAGAAAAGAAAAAAAGAAATTTATTGCCTTAAGTAGAGGCCTAGGTTTTGGCTTCCTCCATCGCTAGGGGCAACCCAAGTCTCCCTCCTGCTCTTTGTGGCTTTAACCATCTTGGTTGGGTTAATTTGCATACTCGCTCTGATTGGCTGGTGGGCGTGGCTTCTGGGTGTAGCAGATGTACAGTCAATTACTCTTTTATTAGATAGGAGGAAGTCATTACCCTGATAAATCTAGTACACTTGTGACACCATACACAGTTCAAGTAAATACATTTGTGTTGCCCAACATGGAACATGCTACATAAAGTTGTCTTTGTAAGAGACTGCAGCATTAACCTCAGCCTGGGCCTTCAGAGCATATGCTCATGAGGCTTCCATGGGGGTCATAATGCGCTAAGTGTATGCCTCCTCTGAATGCATACCTCATCTGAATGTATTTGGCCAATCTCTCTCCTAATCAGCAGTGACACAGGCCTTTTGAGCCTGGTATCAGCTCCTCAGTGGATGACTCTGTATCTCTCTGAGTATGTCTAGGCTGCTCCAGAGCTCCCCAAGGTGAACTCCTTAAGTGCCAGAAATGTTTCTAGTTAAACTATCCAAAATTTGGTGATGGTTCCTCAAGTCATTTTCTCATATTTTAACAAATGAGGGTGTGGAGTTTGGGTGGGAAATAGAAACTAAAGATAGGGAAGTCTATAAAATTACTGTCAGAGCCAACACTAGGTCTCAGATTTTATGATACTCTTTTCTTTTTCAATATAATTTCCTTGAGTCTGTTTCTGAATGGCTGGTGATTGTAGCATTTTTGGGATGGGACTCAATGGCACAAAGGGTCAAGAATTAGATAAATAAACTGCAGTAGTACAGGCTCCAAAGAGAACACATATGTCTTTGGGCCTTGGGAACTGAATGTGAGTAGTTGAAATGAATTAGGAGTCATGGTTTCTTTCTTTTTTTTTTTTTTTTAATATATTTTATTGATTTTTTACAGAGAGGAAGGGAGAGGAATAGGTTAGAAACATGGGTGGGAGAGACACATCGAACAGCCGCCTCCTGCACGCCCCCTACTGGGGATGTGTCCGCAACCAAGACACATGCCCTTGACTGGAATCGAACCTGGGACCTCCCAGGCCACAAGCCGACACTCTATCCACTGAGCCAAACCAGTTTTGGCGGAGTCATGGTTTCTTAACTCCTGTGGCAATCAATGGCTTACCTTTGCCTTAACATGTAATACAGTAATTGAATAGAAGACAGTTAAGCCTCCTGTGTTTGATGGATATGATATAATAGCTCACTGTTTTAATTTGCATTAAATTTTCCTAACTAAAATGAACACTTTCCTACATGTTTATTGGCTATTCAGATTTACTCTCTACAAAGTGCCTGTTACATCCTTTACTTATTTTCCTGCTGAGTTGTTGTATATTGATCTGTAGGAGTTGTTTTGGATACAATTTTAATGTTTAAAATATGTTTCAATCTCTTATCTCCCTCTCCCTTCCTCTCTGAAATCAATAAAATTTATTTTTAAAAATCACAATACCATTAACAATCACTAAAACAAAACAAAAAATGAAAATATACAACACTGAATAAAAAAATCAAAAACAGATTTAGTAAAGCACTGGCCGGTTTGGCTCAGTGGATAAAACATCGGACTGGGGACTGAAGGGTCCTGGGTTCGATTCTGGTCAAGAGTACATGCCTGGGTTGTAGGCTCGATCCTTAGTAGGGGGGGGGGGCGTGCAGGAAGCAGCCAATTAATGATTCTCTCTCATCGTTGATGCTTCTATATCTCTCCCCATCTCCCTTCCTCTCTGAAATCAATAAAAAAAAAAAAAAAGGTTTAGCACTAGCTGGTTTGGCTCAGTGGATAGAGTGTCAGCTTGCGGACTGATAGGTCCCAGGTTTGATTCCAGTCAAGGACATGTACCTTGGTTGCGGGCACAACCCCAGTAGGATGTTCCTAACTCTCTATCCTTCTCCCTTTCTCTCTGTAAATAACCAATAAAATGTTTTTTTAAAAAAAGGAAGAATATATTTTAAAAAAGATTTAATAAGTGGAGAGACATACTGAGTTCATGGATTAGAAGGCTCAACATAGTAAAGATGTCAATTCTTTCCAATTGATGGGGAAGTTTAATGAAATTATATAAAAAGCCCAACAAGATTTTTTTACAAACATAGACAAGGTAATTCTAAACTTCATACATAAAAGCAAAGAAACTAGAATAACTAAGACAATTCGGAAAAAGAACAAAGTAGGGGGGGGGAAATCAGTCTACATGATTTCAAGACAGATACAATCAAGATTGTGTGGTGTTAGCAGAGGAAGAGAAATATAGATCAATAGTGTTTTTTGCAATAGAGCAAAAAACCCAGAAATGGACTCACACAAATATGCCCAACTAATCTTTGACAAAGATACAAGCAATTCAGTGGAAGAAACTTAACCTTCTCAACAAATGGTGTTTGGTCAATTAGACATCCATTTGCAAAAATTAAAGTTATATCTCATATCTTATACTAAAATTCAAAATTGGTCATGGATTAAAATATAAACATAAAATTAGGAAAACAAGCCCAGATCTTCAGGATCTAAGGCTAGGCAAAGAATGCTTAGACTTAATACCAAAAGCACAATCCATAAAAGGAAAAACAGATGAAGTGGATTTCATAAAAATTAAAGTGTGCTCTGTGCGAGACCCTGTGAAGAGGATGTACAGAGAAGCTACAAGTGAGAGAAATATACACAGACCACATAGTCCAACAAAAGGCTAGCACCTTTAAAAAAAAATCTTCACCTGAGGACATGCTTTTATTTTAGTTAGAGGAAGGGAGAGGTAGATAAAGAGATGTAACCATTGGGGGAAATTGGGTAAAGAGTATAGGGAATATCTGTATTATTTCTTACAACTGCATATAAATTTAATAGAGACTGGAGAACGAAATTTGTGCACAGGGGGCGGAGGGTTGTCCCTCAGCCCAGCCTGCACCCTCTCCAATCTGGGGAACCCTTGAGAAATGTCTGACTGCCCGGTGGGATCAGGCCTAAACAAGCAGTCAGACATCCCTCTCACAACCCAGGACTGCTGGCTCCCAACTGCTTGCCTGTTTGTCTTCCTGATTGCCCCTAACCGCTTCTGCCTGCCAGCCTGATCACCTCTAACCATTCCCCTGCCAGCCTGATTGAGGCCTAACTGCTCCCCTGCCAGCCTGTTTATCCCTAACTGTCTTCCCCTGAAGGCATGGGTCCCCCCAACTGCTTTTCCCTGCAGGCCCAGTCACCCCCAACTTCCCTCCTCTGCTGGCCTGATCACCCCTAACTGCCCTCCCTTTTAGGCCTGGTCCCTCCCAACTGCCCTCTCCTGCTGGCCATCTTGTGTTCACATGGGGCTAGCCATCTTGTGTGTTGGAGTGATGGTCAATTTGCATATCACTCCTGTATTAGAAAGGATAATTACCTCAAAAAAAGTTTAATTTAAAAAATATTATAAGAAAACAGAATGAAAGAAAAGTCTCATTTGAGAAAGACATAAATGATTGGAATAATTAGATAAAGAAGAACCCAGAAGTTGAAAAGTAAAGAGGACAAAGAACCAATGGTGAGCATTTGTAGATGCTTTTGCCCTGCTCTCTTAGAAAAGAGAAAGGGAGAGAGAGAGGACTTGGGCAATGCTGCTGTATCTACTGCTGCATCTATGAGAGCCAAATGAAGGCCACACTATGGTGTCCTATCCTTGGGCCTGAACCTGTGATATTATGCTGCATACTGAAGAAAAGGGATCCACACTGGGTAGCCACTCCCATACCCCAAGCTATGTTCAAAGTTTCCCCCCAGCAAATTATCCAAGTTATTCTGTCTTGGTGCCAAAGAGAAGCCAATTTGTAACTATATTTTTTTGTTTTTTTAAGTAGCTGGGCCACTTCCCCATATACCTGACAATTTCTTACCTGTCCCCAAGCATATAGGTTATTGTGTGTCTGAGATGGGTTCACTTTGGACAAAAGGAAGCGAGCCTTTAAAAAAAAAAGGTTTAAAGATTAAAGTGGCATTAATATTAGTATACTAGGGGGGAAAAGTTTTACATTTCTTTTGTTAGATTATGTTTTACTGCATAGGAATTCATTTATTTAGCTTAAGGCCAATAGCTGCTGAGTTATTAGGGTTCCAGAAACACAAAATGTATTATATTTTGGCAATCCTCTACTTTTACACTAACATATTCTGACCACTCCTTTAAAAAGAAGTCATTAGTGGAAATTTATCTGCATGTCAATTTATGTCATCGCATAAAATATTAACCATGCTACTATATGGATTTGCCATAAAAATATATCATAAAAACAAATTATTAACCATGCTATTTGAATTTATAGCCATAAAATATATTATAAAAATAACTGAATACCAAAACCAACCTGACTGCCTCCATGCTCTGTGTTAATGTAACGTGGCATTGGAAAGCGTGCTTGTAGAATTTCTTGAGCGTCATCCACTGGTGCCTGCAGAAGGTGCTTGAAGTTTTCATATTCAGGCATGTTCTGGTACCCAGCTTTACGCCACTGGGCTATGGTCTACACCAAAACAAACCAAAACTACTGTGGAAACACTGAAACAACATCCTTCTTTGACACTTATAACACTCTAATACCACCTCTCCACTCCCAAACTTGTTTCCAGTAAAGAAGCTTTACATCAAGAAAGACAAGTTTTGTCCAGCCAGCATAGCTCAGTGGTTAAGTGTCGACCTATGAACCAGGAGGTCATGGTTTGATCCCCGTCAGGGCACATGCCAGGGTTGCAGTCTTGATTCCCCAGTATGGGGTGTTCAGGAGGCAGCCAATTAATGATTCTCTTATCATTGATGCTTCTCTCTCTCCCTCTCTAAAATCATTAAAATATATTTTTTTGGATTGGAGAAAAAGGAATAACAGCCGAAACCGGTTTGGCTCAGTGGATAGAGCATCAGCCTGTAGACTTAAAGGTCCCAGGTTCCATTCTGGTCAAGGGCATGTACCTTGGTTGCGGGGATATCTCCAGTGGGGGACGTGCAGGAGGCAGCCGATCGATGTTTCTCTCTCATCGATGTTTCTAACTCTATTCTTTTCCCTTCCTCTTTGTAAAAAAATCAATAAATATATATATATATAAAAAAAAAAGAATGCTGAAACCGGTTTGGCTCAGTGGATGGAGCGTTGGTCTGTGGACTGAAAGGTCCCAGGTTCGATTCCGGTCGGGGGCATGTACCTTGGTTGCAGGCACATCCCCAGTAGGGGGCGTGCAAGAAGCAGCTGATCGATGTCTCTCTCTCATCGATGTTTCTAACTCTCTATCTCTCTCTCTTCCTCTTTGTAAAAAAATCAATAAAATATATTAAAAAAAAAAAAAGGAATAACAAATTTTTGCCCAGCCAGTGTGGCTCAGTGGTTAAGCACCAACCTAAGCCAGCAGATGGACATCCTCCAAGGGGTCCTGGATACGAGAGGGTGCAGGCTGGGTTGAGGGGTTCCCCTCCACTCCTGCAGCTCCCAGTGCACGGATGTCGTGCCCCAGGCCTCTAGTACTTTTATAAATAAGCTGAAATGCTTTCACATGTGAACTGTTAATCTGATACAGTGATACCTCGAGATACGAGTTTAATTCGTTCCATAACCTTGAGGCGTGGGAAACTATGAGACGCTCGAGTCGCAGTAAACTGGTGGGTCGTGTGCAGCCGGCCGATCCGTGAGATTACTCCTATCTCAAATGTTGCTCGGATTTCAAAGCAAAAATCGCTTGCTCGACGGCTCATATCTCAAAAATCTCGTATGTTAGGGCACTCGTATCTCGAGGTACCACTGTATCAGAAAGAGGATTCTCTTAGATGCTTTCTTCTTTATATATATATATTATTGATTTTTTTACAGAGAGGAAGAGAGAGGGATAGAGAATTAGAAACATCGATGAGAGACATTGATCAGCCGCCTCCTGCACATCCCCCGGGGATGTGCCCGCAACCAGGATACATGCCCTTGAATGAAATCGAACCTGGGACCTTTCAGTCAGCAGGCCGATGCTCTATCCACTGAGCTAAACCGGTTTTGGCGATGCTTCCTTCTGCAGTCTCTCTTACCTTCTCAGAGTTTTCAGTACTATTTTCTAGGTCTTCATTTTTTGACTGATTGGTGGCATGGAGGAAATTACCATAAGCTAACTTGGGTCATAAGAACACCACCTACCAGCAGACTTCAAGCTTTGGAAGGTGAGAATGATGTCACACTGTCTTTGTCATTAGAACCAACCACTTGCAAACAGAAGGTGCTCAATAAATGTGTGAGCTTTTTGTTCTTAAATGAAAGGAAATGGGAAAGGCAGCTGGTCACAAATAGCCTTTGGTCTAGGACCATTACTGATGGCTTACCATCTGTGGGTAAGTGGTTGGTAAACTGGGGGTTAATATGCTGAAAAAGTTTTAAGTTATAAAATGCTCATTAGTATTAGAAAATGAATTCTAAGTTCGTAACAGAATTCTGAAACACAATTTGTATCTTTTCAGATACAATTCTGAAATCAATTCTAATGTATAGACACTAGGAAGTCAAATCAACCACCAAGGCAACTTACTGTAGGTAAAGAATGCACAATATAAGAAAAAGAATATCTCCCTGAATATAATGCTCAGTTAAAGAATTTTTGTCAGAAGAACCATTCCCATTCTTAGGGAATGAGCCACTTTCAGAAAGAAATGGACTTTGTCCTAAACGCTTTCCATAATCCTCCTAGATGTCCACAGGCCCAGCCTAAGATTCACTGTGCCACATTATCTCAAATAAAAACTTTAGTCCCAAACATGTGTTTACTACTAACTCTAACATAACTCAGAAAGGGTAATAGTGCATATAAGTTTAGTGAGGAAAATGAACTGATCTTGCCTGACAAGTCAGAAAGCAATAACTTATAGTGATTTAAAAGGACCACTTACAGCAAATATTATTGCAATTACTAACATACAAATACTCCAGGGACCTGAAAAAAATATTTTATTCACTAGAATAAAAGCCACTGTACTCATTACAATAAACTGTGGGTTTCCTAAGCCCAGATTCTTGTATCAAATGCATAAAAACCTAAATTAATAAGAAAAAAACAATAGTAAGAAAAGAAATTAAAATATTATCTTACCTCACCAAGATAAATGACAATTTGGAAGAAAGTATCCATCAGCAAAATTCTGTCAGCTAGAATGCTGCTGCTGTCCAACAGTACTGGCTAAAGAAAAAGGGGGAGAGATGACATTGGTCTTCCCTGTTTCCCACACAGCCAAAACAGCAACTAAGGGCACCAGGTGTGGTGGCTTGCCGCTTCTTCTCATTCCCACTTTCTGCTCCCTGATTTAGCAGTTCTCAGTTTCAACTTTGTGAAAGAAAGAAACTCCAAACAACTCCTCATCAGTTGGGAAGAGAGATTAATGACATCTTTTGCTCTAGGAACCAAAAGTTATTCCAAACATTGTGTCTCATGCTGAAAAAGGATTTTATCTATCAAAGATACATTCTCTCAAACCCAATGCAACTGCAGATGACACATAGGGATGGCTATATGAAAAAGTACAGCTTTTAATACAAGTATGAAAAGTTTATTGCAAAATATATTTTTTTATTATTTTAATTTCAGTAATAAAAGTAACTTATACTTATTAAAGGAAATTTGAACCCAATGACAAAAATATTGATAGTTTGGTTTATTTCTATATAGTTATTAAATCTTGCAGACTTTTTAGAAAATATCATTTAGAAAGGTTCCTATCTTAAATTTTTTTCATGTAACGTTTTTTAACATAAGGTTGTATCTATTTTATTATGTTGCATAAACTGTGAATACTTCTTAGATTAGTTTTTTTCCTACTATTGAGCATTTGGATTGTTTTTAAATTTTCTATTCTAATAGTTCATTTACTGTTTATTTGAACAAAGCCTTTTCTGTATATAGGAATATATTCTTTAGACAGAATACAGGACATGGAATTACTGGGTCAAAGTATCTGAACACAATGAAAAAAGTACCTACCCATTTTTTAAGTTTTTCACTTGTAATCCTGCCGTCCACAGATAATAGCTTTACATGCTTTTTCCTATATGTATACAATATTTAAGACTCAGAAATAATGTTTAACTACTATAAAGACTCAAAAGTTTTCTTTCTTTAGTTTTCCTCTATGAATAAATTTGCTAGAAAAAAAATACAGTAAAATCACAATACAAGGGACTAATTCAGGCAAGGGGGTGTCCATTAAAACCAAAAGTCTAGCCTGCCCAGTGTGGCTCACAGGTTGAGCGTTGACCCAGGAACCAAGAGGCCACTGGTTTGATCTCCCAGTCTGGGCACATGCCCAGTCTCTGGCTCAAACCCCAGTGGGGGCATGCTGATCAATGATGTTCCTCTCTCGTTGATCTTCCTATCCCTCTATCCCTCTCCCTTCCTTTCTATTATTTTTTTAAAAAAAGCTAAAAGTCCATTATATAATAAAGTTTTCTATATATATTTCATTAATTTATATATATAATTATTTTAAAAAAGCTAAAAGTCTATTATATAAGTTTTCTATATATATTACATTAATTTTAAATTTATATTGAATAAGTCTAGTAAGTACATGCATTCACTAGTTACCAAGAATAAGTACTTACTTAGTGCAAGTACGTCACACCATGTGACAAAAGAACCAATTACCATACAATGCACTGTGGTCACATGCTAATCATTTCCTGAATGTTGTTTACAAGTGGTGACACCTGAATTTAAATATGTATAGTATAGCTGTAGATTAATATTTATTTATGTTAACGAAATGACTAGTGTCTATTCCAACATATGGCCTACTGCTAAAATTTGTTAAAAATAACAGTGAATTAATAACCAAAAAATAACCTGGTAATATAATTATAAGCAAATGTTAGTTAAAAGCATTTTAAAATTAACTGGAAGAAGGCATTCATGTAAAGGCTTACCTCTGGTGGTCCATGGAATGAATAGGAGTAGAGAATGGGCTGGATCATGATAAGGGACTGGGTCAGATCCTGTCTGGCAAAATGGTGTCTGTAGTATGATGACTCATCAGGACTGTTGTTAAACACTTGAAGAAATGGAGATCTTCTAAGATGGAACATGAACTACATTCACAAAGAAAAAAAAGACAAATGCATACAGCATTTTAGATACCTAAAAGAGTAGATAGACTTGCTTTAGTCTCTGAAGCAGGAGAACCCTTAAGAAAAAGGCCACTGGGTTCTTAAAACAGAGGAAAAAAATGCTAGTACCAGGGTGTGAGGGAAGAGGGAAATGCAAAGTTGCTGAATGGGTATAGCATTTTAATTTTGCAAGATGAAAAGTCTATAGATTTGTTGCACAGCAATGTGAATATGCCTAATACTGAACAGTACATTTAAAATTTGTTAGGATGGTAAATGTTATGTGTTTTTTACAATTAGAAAATTTTTTTAAGTATTTTTGAAGGGTAGGGGAAGCCTCTGGGTATGTCAAAGATAAAGCCTTTATTTCTGGAGTCACTGGGTTGGGTTGCAGAGGCAGAACATTTGCTGTCAAAGGGGTCATAGTCCAGTGGGGAAAAGACACATTTGAGGCAGCAGGTTTTGAGCCCCTGTACAGGCAAGTACTGCTACAGTGAGGTGGGGCTGAAAAGTCAGCAGGAGACTTCCCATAGCCACAGGTTTGAGAGAGGTTTATTAGGAGGTCAGAGGGCTGGGGGGAAGGGGACTCCAGGCACAGTAACAGCAGATGAGAGGTTAGAGCTCAGGCAGTCTAGTATGTGCAGTGAGGTATGTAAAAGAGAGAGGGACAAAATGATGATGCTGGAGAGGTATGTATGTGCTTTAGCCTGAGAATTAGAAGGTAGAGGGAAGATTTTTAACTCACTCTGAAGAGTTACCAGAACACTGAAATCAGCTGCCTTGAGAAATATAAAGCATTGTTCCTAAATGATTATCACAGCTGACATTCCATGTGTCCTATGTGCAAGGCATAAAGCACTTGACAAGAATTATCCAGTCCTTCCAATAAACTCACAAGGTAAGTTCTCTTACCATCCCTAGTTTACACATCAGGAAACAAAGGGATAGGTAGGCAACTTGCCGAAGGCCACTGCTACTAAGTGGCAGAGCCAGACTCTAATTCAGACTGTTGGCTTCAGTGGGTAGGCTCTTGACCTCTATCCTAGATACCCCAACGGAGGGGATCTTAAAACCAACTTATTCAATGGTTTTCATACTGTGCTCCTGAGTTTTAGCGAAACCACAATGCCCTGGGAGTGAGGTGGTAGAGTACTGTGGTGGGAGCCAATGTGTGGGGTGGTGCCTGGGCAAATCTAGTCTGCTTATGTACTGGCTTTTAAGAGTCCTCTGGAAGGAAGGGTTCCACAGCTGTACAGACTCTAGACCAGTGGTTCTCAACCTGTGGGTCGCTACCCCTTTGGGGGTCGAACGACCCTTTCACAGGGGTCGCCTAAGACCATCAGAAAACACATATTTCCCATGTTCTTAGGAACCAACAGACTGCTCCTCGGTGTAGCAAAGTGTAGCAATATAGTTTACTGTTGTCATATGAGGACTGTTGCCCATGCTACACCATGATTCAAGACGAAATTTTATTTATTTGTAATGAGAAATAAATATTTCACAATATATAATTACATATTGTTTTTGTGATTAATCACTATGCTTTAATTATGTTCAATTTGTAACAATGAAAATACATCCTGCATATCATATATTTACATTACAGTTCATAACAGTAGCAAAATTACAGTTATGAAGTAGCAATGGAAATAATTTTATGGTTGGGGGTCACCACAACATGAGGAATTGTATTAAAGGGTTGCGGCATTAGGAAGGTTGAGAACCACTGCTCTAGACCAACTCCTTCCTTTTAACACGTTAAGCGCCCTGTCAGTCACTGGTGACTGACACTATACTTTCTGCCCAGAAGACAAAACAGGTTTAGCAGTTAACGTGCTAAAGAGGAAACCAGCAATCCAGGGGTCCAGAACCTCATCCAAGATTATCAGCAGCAGAGTCAGTGCTGGAAGTTGGCCCTGATTCTGGCTCTTTCTACAACACTACTCAGCCTCAACTGTTCAGGCACAGGCTGGAGAAGAGGCACACATCAGGTACCACGCAGCCCTACCCTGGGCCAGGGCTCGAGTGAAGTGACCTCTAAGCCCCCTTTTAACCCTAAAAGTCAGAGCTATACAAGTTCATGATTGAAACCTGTGTCCACTCCCCAAAGCAAAAAGTATTTGCACATCTAGGTCTGCTTTTTTCAAATTTATTCCTCATAAAAATGTCTGAGGAAAGATGAAATAAAGCTGAGTTTGCTTCCAGTGCTGGAAAAGCTGCACTAGTGAGGAGCCCAACCTGAAAGGCCCAGGCCCCAGCTGTGGAGCCATGGGTTCATGTTTACAAAGCATCAAACACTTGACTGGCCTCAGCTCAGGTAATCATCACAGCCACCCACTAAACTAAGCTCTAGTTTCCTCATTTAAACATGAGGGTGAAGATTCAGAAAAGGTAAATGTTCAGATCTCTGACAACTTCAGGCTCCTCCACCACTACCTCTCCTTTCCCTTGTCCAACGGCTCCCCAATGCTTAGTTCTACAAAAAGCAGTTATTTACAGAAGCTGCTTATTACTGTTGTTCCTAGTCATGACACAGCCTAATAACCATGGACATATCTTTTTTTTTTTAATATATTTTATTGATTTTTTACAGAGGGGAAGGGAGAGGGACAGAAAGTCAGAAATATCGATGAGAGAGAGACATCCATCAGCCGCCTCCCGCGCGCCCCCCACTGGAGCTGTGCCCGCAAGCAAGGTACATGCCCTCAACCGGAACTGAACCTGGGACCTTTCAGTCCGCAGGCCAACGTTCTATCCACTGAGCCAAATCGGTCTCGGCACCATCATATTAACATGGTCTCCTTTATTATATCCATCTTCCTATGTGTTTCATTTTTTTTTGTCTGTTTGCTGCTGAGGTAGATGAATGTCCACCCAGAACTTCTACAAATTAGAGATATTTGTTGGGGCCTTATAGAACTATCCTGTTTTGCCTTTCCATGAAAGTTTATACAGTTCTTTTCTCTGAGTGTCATCTCTTGTCTTCTGTAGGGCTCAGGAACTGCCTCTCACAGAGACATAGTATTTTCTTGAAGTGAATAACCTTCATCTCCTGTAGCCTGAGTCGCAAAACATACCAACTCTTCACTTTGCCCTGAGAACAGAGTTTTATTTCTTTCATAATTTATTCTTCTATTGTTATTTTAGAAATGTATATTTCTTGCCGAGACTGGTTTGGCTCAGTGGATAGAGTGTCGGCCTGCAGACTGAAAGGTCCCAGGTTCGATTCCGGTCAAGGGCATGTATCTTGGTTGCAGCACATCCCCAGTAGGGGGTGTGCAGGCGGCGGCTGATCGATGTCTCTCTCTCATCGATGTTTCTAACTCTCTATCTCTCTCCTTTGCTCTCTGTAAAAAAAAAAAAATCAATAAAAAAGAAATGTATATTTCTTACCTGAGGATACAGAGAGAAGGAATCTGATAACCTAAAAGAAGTGGGATCTTCCTTGTTATACTGTCCAAACTTCTGACACTGTTGAGAGAAAACAGCAAAAAGCAGGAGGAAAACCCCAAGTTAGTGTCACCTGGAGAAATCTTTGGAGTAAGAGAGCTCCATTTCAATTTCAACTCTGCCACTGTCTGACTGGGAGTCCTAGACCAGCACTTCTCAGCCAGACAGGCAGACACATCCCCCGAGTGTTGTTAAAATGCAAATTCTAGCCGAAACCGGTTTGGCTCAGTGGATAGAGCGTCGGCCTGCGGACTGAAAGGTCCCAGGTTCGATTTCGGTCAAGGGCATGTATTCTGGTTGCGGGTGCATCCCCAGTAGGGGGTGTGCAGGAAGCGACTGATCGAGGTCTCTTTCTCATCGATGTTTCTAGCTCTCTCTATCCCTCTCCCTTCCTCTCTGTAAGAAATCAATAAAATATATTTTTAAAAAAATGCAAATTCTAGTTTAACAGACTGGGGAGGGACTGGGGATCTTGCATTCTAACCAGCACCCAGTCCAGGCTGGCCAAACAGCACTCTTAACTAGTGAGGGACTACATGAGTTCTCAGGCACTTCTACCATTAAAAACAAACAAGTAAGCCCTGGCCGGTTTAGCTAAGTGGACAGAGCTGAAGGGTCCCGGTTTGATTCCAGTCATGGGCATGTGCCTGAGTTTCGGGTTTGATCCCCAGGAGGGGACATGTAGGAGGCAGCCAATCAATGATTCTCTCTCATCATTGATGTTACTCTCTCTCTCCCTCTCTGAAATCATCTTACCGAATAATAGACAAACATGTAAATTGACCATACCTCTGCTATGCCACCAACCAATTAGGAGTAACATACATATTAACCCAACAAAGATAGTGGTTAATTTGCATACACAGGTGGTGAGGGGGAGGGAAATGCTTGCATTGTTGCCATGGCAACGACAGAGGTGTTCTGCCCCACCCCCAGTCTCTCAGGGCCTCTGGGCAGTGTGAGAAGACAGGGCTGGAGCAAGGAGAGGCAGCTCCAGGGCCTGAGTAGAAAGGCGGTGCCAGCAGCCAGAGCAGGAAAGCCTATTCTAGCACAAGCACTGGGCTTCTAGTAATATATTAAAAAAAGAAAACAAACAAAAAACCCTCCAAGACCATGAAATATTACCAATAACATATCAGCCTGATGTTCCACCACTCTGTAACTCAATTTTCTTCCTTTCAAAGGCAAATTTATGAACAATGTTGCCTCTTTCTGCCTTTACTTCCTTTTTTATTTCACACATTTCCTCTGGTCATTAGAGAATCAGCTGCCCCCATTCAAAGAAAGCCCATGTCTGACATTCACCTTCTTTCCACCAAATCTGATGTCTTTGCAGTTCTCCTTTTCTTGAACTCTCTAACACCTCAAGCCAAGTGACTCTCCACACCTTTGGAAACTTCCTCCTTCAGCAGTTTAAATAGCACTTTCCTATTTTCCTTCAATCCTCCAACCAATCCTTCTCTGCCTTCTTCAATATCTCCTAATTTTCCAACTCCTACCTGTGGGTTCCTTAGAGGTTAGTTCTTGGTCCCCTGCTCCTATCCTCACTGCTTCAACTACAAATGAACAATGGAGCCAGATCAATGTCATCCAAATTCCTCCTCCACAGCCAATGCTGACCGCCACCTAACTATTAGGATTGCTCTCCATGGACATACTATGCAATTTCTCATTCAACCTACTAAAAATAAGTTAAACTATTACCCTAAAAAAACTCACCTTCCTCCACCCTAATGCTGCTGTCCTTTTCTATTTTTCTACCTCACCACCATTCTTGTAGTTACCCACCCTTAGAACTTAAGTAACTGCAGTGGATAGAGTGTTCGATTTTGCTGTTTTTTAAATTTCACATATAGATTCATCAAGTTTTGTCAATTCTTATTTTAAAAAAATATGTATATTACTGACTTTCTACAGAGAGAAAGAGAGAGGATAGAGAGTTAGAAACATTGATGAGAGAGAAACATCGATCAGCTGCTGTCTGCACATTCCCTACTGGGGATGTGCCCCAACAAAGGTATATGCCCTTGACCGGAATTGAACCTGGGACCCTTGAGTCCACAGGCCGACGATCTATCCACTGAGCCAAACCGGTTATGGCTCAATTCTTTCTTTAGAATTCATTCTGATTCCAAACCTTCTCCCACTTTAATTGTACTGCTGCTACCCTGGTCTCACCTTCCTTGAGCCTGCAATAAAGTCAATAAAATATATTTTTTTAAAAAAGAAAGAACTGAGAAGAATCCAAGTTGGCGGCATAGATAAACACCTATACTGCTGCCTCGCACAACAATTTCAAAACTACAATTAAAAGACAGAAAGACATCATCCAGAACCACAGGAAAGTTGGTTGAGTGGAAATTCTACAACTAGAAGAAAAGAGAGGGGCTCACAGAGATCCAGAGGAGCTGCAAAAAGCTGAGGTACGAAGATGCGTGCGTGGACAGAGTGGGTGCCGGAACCTCCCAACTGCACTGAGCCCCTTATGCTACGGCACTGAACCCCAGGTCCAGCCTAAACTCATACAGGGGGAGTTTGGACTGTGAAAAGAGAGAAGTACATGGAAACTTGGGGGAGCCTCGAAAAGGGTAGAAGTCTGGAGGCGTGCACAGCACTGTGCGCAGAAGACCAACTGCTGATTGTGCCGCTGGCTTTCAACAAGTGGGCGGGAGACAGAGCCTCCCAACTACGCCAACTTCTAACTCCATTAAACCCCAGTTTCGGTCGAAACCCTGGGGATCCAGACTCATATGGTCCCAGAGCACAGGGGAGTCGGAAAGGCAGCAGTCTAGAGGCACTGCGATAGTGCGTGTGTGCACAGGGACCACTCCAGCAATTACCCAGTCACGTGAGACTCAGGGGCTGTGGAGGGTGGGGCAGACTGGAAGGCAAGGCGGTCCCTTAAGGCCTGACACTCCACCCATCCCAAGCTCAACAGAGAGGCTTTTGCAGTTTTGCAAGTCTTGTATCATAAAGCTGAATCCAACACAGAAGTTCTCCCAGCATAGTGAAAATGCCGAGACAAGGGAAGAGATCACAAACTAAAGAAATGGAGGAAAACTAACGACTGGATATAGAGTTCAAAACCAGGCTTATAAGGTTTTTCAAGAATCTCCTAAAAAAGATGGATAAATTTAGCGAGACCCAAGAGGAGATGAAAAAGGACCAACTAGAGATGGAAAAGGACCAACTAGAAATTAAACATACACTGACTGAAATAAAAAATATTATACAGAGACCTAACAGCAGACTAGAGGAAAGCAAGAATCAAGTCAAAAAATTTGAAATATAAAGAATCAGAAAACACTCAACTGGAAAAGCAAGAAGAAAAAAGAATACAAAAATGTGAAGATAATATAAGGAGCCTCTGGGACAGCTTCAAGCGTACCAACATCAGAATTGTGGGGGTGCCAAAAGAAGAGAGAGAGCAAGATACTGAAAACCTATTTAAAGAAATAATAACTGAAAACTTCCCACATCTGGTAAAAGAAATAGACTTACTGCTGAGACCAGTTTGGCTCAGTGGATAGTGTTGGCCTGCTGACTGAAAGGTCCCGGGTTGGATTCAGGTCAGGGGCATGTACCTTGCTTGCGGGCACATCTCCAGTGTGGGGTGTGCAGGAGGCGGCTGATCGATGTCTCTCTCTCATCGATGTTTCTGACTTTCTATCCCTCTCCCTTCCTCTCTGTGAAAAATCAATAAAATATATTTAAAAAAAAAAAGAAAGAAATAGACTGACAAGTCCAGGAAGCACACAGAACCCCATATAAAAGGAATCCAAAGAGGACTACACCAAGACACATCATAATTAAAATACCAAGAGCAAAAGACAAAGAGAGAATATTAAAAGCAGCAAGAGAAAAACACTTATTACCTACAAGGGAGCACCCATACGACTGTCAGCCGATTTCTCAACAGAAACGATGCAGGCCAGACGGGAGTGGCAAGAAATACTCAATGTGATGAATAGCAAGAACCTACAACCAAGAATACTCTATCCAGCAAAGCTATCCTTCAGAATTGAAGGGCAGATAAAGAGCTTCACAGAGAAGAAAACGCTAAAGGAGTTCATCAACCCAAACCAGTATTATATGAAATGCTGAAAGGTACTCTTTTAGAAGAGGAAGAAGAAAAAGGTAAAAGATAAAAAATTATGAACAACAAATATATATCTATCAATAAGTGAATCTAAAAATTAAGTGAATTAAAAATTTGATGAACAGAATACACTGGTGAATATAATAGAATCAGGAGCACAAAAAGGGAGTGACTGATAATTCTCAGGGGGAAAGGGGTGAGGGGTGTACAGGGAGAGACTGGGCAAAAATCATACACCTATGGATGAGGTCAACAAGAGGGAGGTAAGGGGAGAGGAAGGGGTGGGAGCCAGGTGGAAGGGAGCTATGCAGGGGGAAAAAGAGAAGCAAATGTAATAATCTGAATAATAAAGATTTAATTAAAAAATAATAATAAAGAAAGAATTAACAAAACTTGGTGAAACTATATGTGAAATTAAAAAACAGCAAAATCAATCACTCTATCCACTGTAGCTGGATAGAGTGTTTACAACATATGGCACTGGTAAATGTAAATACAAGAATCATGCTGTTATCACACTCCTGTTTGGGAACCACACCTAAGTTCCCTTTCTAATGTTAAGGCAATGACAACTTTAAAATGAAGACATTTCATAATTACACTGCACTTTCACTGCCTCCTTCCCCACTGCACGATCTGGCCCCTGTGATTAGCCATCTTACCAATATCCCCAGCATAAGCTGAAATGCACAGTCACTTCCCACAGGCTTGGGCCCTCTACTTGGCAAGCTTTGCCTTGTTCTCTCCTACTACTCTACTCATTTTTTAAATATATTTTATTGATTTTTTACAAAGAGGAAGGGAGAGGGATAGAGTTAGAAACATTGATAAGAGAGAAGCATTGATCAGCTGCCTCCTGCACACCCCCTACTGGGGATGTGCCCGCAGCCAAGGTACATGCCCTTGACCGGAATGGAACCTGGGACCCTTCAGTCCGCAGCCCGACACTCTATCCACTGAGCCAAACCGATTTCGGCTCTCATCGATGTTTCTGATTTTCTATCCCTTTCTCTTCCTCTCTGTAAAAAATCAATAAAATATATTTAAAAAAAAAAATGCTTCCTCTGCTAGCTGGCACAATGCTGGTCAGTAGAGGGTGCTGGAGGCAAGGATTTGCTTCTGGGTTCCAGGGTGTTCAATCCAGCAGCAGCCTTATGGAAAATTTGGCATCCAGCAGCTACCCCACAGCTTTTCCTCAGCACTCCAGAGTGTGAATTTTCATCTAATTCTAGAGGGTGAATTTCATGGCACAACACCATGGCAACTTCTCTGCCATAAGACTCAGTGAACCACCTAGGTCCAGACAAGCCCCAGGGGGCAAGGGGAGAAGAGAGAGGGCGAGGTTCTTCCTTGGGTGATCTACCTCTAGAAGCAGTAGCAGTGCCTTTTACCTGCTATTCCTATATTATTTTGCATTCTCTTTACATCTTACTATGCAACACTCATTATTCCAATTCCAATATAGTAATGCTTGATATAAACCTTTCCCTGTTGAAATTACTGTGTGGTTTTACTCTTCTGATTAGATCCAGATAGACACATTAGACATCTCCCAACACTCATTGGGCCATGGACCTCTATTTCAAAAACAAACAAACAAAAAAAACAACAACAAAAAACTCCAAGATACAGAACACAGCATTCACAGTGACTCATCTAACTCTCAAATACACAGATTTGCATTATTCTCTAAATATCCTGTGCATGTTGTTTCTCCCCAAATTAATATAAGACCTTGATGAAAAATACCTATTTATTACTTATCACTCTCAGAATGTTCAGTGTTTGGTATTTATCAGATAAGCAACTGATAAATTCTTGTTGACCTTGTTTGCTCAAAAATAGAGCAGAGCCCTGATTGGTATGGCTCAGCAGCTAGAGGGTCAGCCTACAAACTGGAGGGTCGAGGGTTCCATTCCCAGCCCTGGTTGGGGTGTGTGCAGGAAGAACCAATCAATGTGTCTCTGTCACATCAATGTTTGTCCCTCTTTCTCTCTTTAACCTTTCCGCTTTCCCTTCCATTTTTTCTTAAATTCAATGGAAAAAAATATCCTCTGGTGAGGGTGAACAAAAAACAAAAAAAAGAGAGTAGGGAAAAATTTTTTTTTAAAAAAAGTAGAGAGACCGAGATAGAACCTAGTGCCACACAATTCCCAACTTACCAGTCGAATGAGTTGTCGGTCCAGCCACCGGAGTATATCAGGCCCCTCCTCTGACTCGGCTCGGAACACTCCCAGCCGGGCCATCAAGACCGCTGCGGCCTCCTGGTCAAATGCTGCTTCTATGTGTTTGAACTGACTCTGTGCATCTGCCCAACTGACAATCATAGAGTTAATACATGCTTATTACTGAGGAGACCAGAAAGCCAGCTCTTCACTAAGATAAAGAAACATAAGTCCTGTTCCTTCATCTGAAACAACACAAATTCAAACTGCACTGTCGGTAAAGAATCACAGCAGTTTTACACTCATTTTCATTTACCTTTGTGTGATTTCTGAAGGCTATAAATACAAAAGAAAATTACAGAGAACTTCCCAATATTCTACAAGACGTCATGAAAATAGATACTCAAAAGGTACCAGTGTTCCTTCCTCTAAGTCAATCTTAGAAAAATCTAAGTCTTTACAAATTCACAAAATGTCTTCCCTAACATCATGGTAAAGAGAATGACCACACATACAAGTTTTCCATAAGAATAAAGACAATATGAACAAAGCTAAAAGACAAAAGGCAGACCAGAAACACGTATAAGCAACAAACAAAATATACAAAAGAGTTCCTGCAAATAATAAACAAGGAAAAATACAGGTTTTATAAAATGGGCAAAGGCTATCACAGAAGAGATACATCTGCTCAATAAACATGAAAAGTGCTCAACTCATTGACAAATGAAATAATACATATAAAAGTGGCGTATTGCTCTATATTTGCACGTTAAAGATTGATAATATCATTATTAATAAGAAGCCAGGATATTCTCCTTACTACTAAGGAAAACACAAATTAGCTTAAGTAGTTTTGCAGTATTTAAAATTCCACTTCTATGAAATGACTTGAAAGAAATACTCATGTACACAACGACCTAGAACTATGAAGGCAGCACTGCTAGAAGGAAGGTAAGACCTGAAATGTCTTTAGTAGGTAAGGCCTTTAGTAAAGGAGTGGTATATCCCATCCAAACCATGTAACAGCCATCAATATGAATGAAATAGCCCTTTATCATGCTATTGACAAAGAGATCCTTGATACATTATTATTTTTTAAAAGAAAGGTCCATGATTTTTTTTTTAAAATTAATTCTGGGGGTGGGGAGAGGGAGACAGAGAGAAACATTGATGTGAGAGAGAAACATTGATTAGGTGCCTCCTACATGCTCCTAACTGAGGATGGAGCCTGCAACCTAGGCATGTGCCCTGACCAGGAATCAAACTGGTGACTTTTTGGTGCATGGGGTGATGCTTATCTACTTGACAAATTATCTTTCATAGGGCAAAACATTGGTCAGTAGCTCAACAGAAAGGAAACTGAGTCTGCTCACTTTCGGGCAATGGTAGTCACACGTATGCGTCTCTGGGTGCTGGAGTGTTGATACTGCGTGACAAACTGGATGGCACCTCGGCCTCCTTGGGGGATCGGGGCGTTGTGCTGCAGGGTGAGAAGCCATACAGTGTGTTACTGTTACAGACATGACTCAAACACAACAGTCAGAGCCCATTGGGCTCTTCTTGAAATGACTGACATGGTGACGACGGTAAGGTTCTTGAATTTTGAATGGTATACTTAAGATTTTTTTTTCACTCTTTATAATTTTTACCTCAATAAAAAAGACAAGAACCAAATTCAAGTAAATACTGACATCAAGTTAATGTTTTACATACTGAAATGTTCGGTGATGGAACACACTGATGACTTTGGAATGAATCAAAAATAAGGTGGATTGATGAATGGATAAATATGTGACAAAACAAATAGAGTAAATGTTAATTTTGAGATCTAACTTGTGGGTATATGAGTATTTGCTGTACAATTCTTCTAATTTTTACGTTTTAACTTTTTAAAAATAAAACATTGGGAAAAGAATACACCCCAAAATTAATCAATATAAAGAAAAAAAAAATCATCAATATAATAATGGCTGATAAAAGCCAATACTCTTCTAAGACCTTATCAGTTCAGCAATAAAGTAAGGAAAATAATTTGCTGCCTAACTCTGAACAAACCCTGGAGGGAATTAAAGAGAACATGCCAGACTGGCAGCATCACTTTGTGAAGAAACCGGAGGCCACCAGTCTTGTAATAAATCAGAAAACACAATGAGACACAAATATTCATGAAGAATCCAACTCACCTGATTGATTATTTCAAAGTAAATGCCGAGTGTAGATGTGGCATCTAGGGCACAGATTTTCCACTGACTCGTGCCACCGACACCAAGCTCCTAAGGATGAGAAGAGGGAATTAAAACAAAATGAAAAAAGCTACACTTATTGTTAAATGCAGATGAAGAAACAGAGACCGAAAAGGATAGGGCACTTAGAATATTTCATTCCAAATGAAAATTTTACTGAAAAAGTACAATTATGGATTATAATATGGTTTAACATTTATATTTACAGTACTTTTTGTACTGATATTCTGATCAATTTTCATTAATCATAAAATATATCTGTATATTTACATGTACAAACACATACACTATGGTACCTAACACTAAAGTCAAATGAAAGAATCAAATCATGGCTGGGGAAAAATAGTAAAAAAGAAAAATAGTTATCTTCTTAGCTTGAAAGTTTTATGCACTTCTTTCATCATTACTAGAATAAGAAAGTTACAGAATGTTAGCTCTTAAGCATTAATTTTTAATCTAATTCCTTTGTGCAAAAGTTACATATAAGTTCTTGGTAAAAGAATGAAGATTTTAGTGGTATGAAGATTTTGTTAAAAAATTAATTTCAGCTTCCCACGTTGGCAGTCCCGGCGAGTGCAGCCTCCGCTCCTATGTGGCCCAACCAATGGTTGATGGGGACTCCGAGTACTCGGTGTGGCCTGGAGTGGCTGCTGGGGCTGTACTTCCTCTCCCACATCCCCTCTTTGACCTGCAGGCGGTGCTGCCATGTGAACTCTATCCCATGAGTTGATAAACCTACTGAAGTGGTATGCTAAAGAATTCAAAGACCCTCTGCTGCAGAACCCCCTAATGTGGTTTAAATCCTTCCTGTTTTGCAAGATTGTTTCAGCTGCCTTTCTTTCCCATTGCAACATATGCCTTCTTCAAAGGAGGCTGAAAGTGGATTCGCATCGCTGCCATCATCTACTCAGCACACACCATGACAACCCTAATTCCAATTCTCTCCATTATTCTATTTGAGGATTTCTCTAAAGCCAGTGGTTTCAAAGAACAAGGACCTAAGATTTTATGTGAATGCTTAACCCTTGTATCTGTCTATGCTCCTTACTTTCTCATCCCTCTTATGCTTCTGCTATTCATGTTGCGGAGCCCCTACTATAAATATAAGAAAGAAAAAATGAGGTAACTACACAAGAAAAACTGCTCAGAACCCATGTCTTCAATAGCATTTGAAATACACCAGCAGCCATAAGCTGTCACAGACCCATCACCTGAGGATGGGCTAAGTTCAACATGTGCCCAAGTTCCATTGCAGAATTACTAAAAACAGGACCAGATCAGAAATGGATAAACTTCTAAGAAACATATCCTGCTTGGCATTTTCATGACTTATTTGATCCACAATATACATGGGACTAACCCCTTGACTCATGATTCTTTACAGCAAATCACTATTCAGCAAAATGAGTAATATGCTGTTCAGGCCATTTTTAAGTTTGAAATAATGCCTCTTCAATACTCATTAAAAACTATATTGTTTTCTTGCCTGCACCCCTGCTGGGGAGAGGAGAAAGAAAATAGTCTGCAAGAGGTTTAAGGGTCAGCCCTGGATTAACTTTCAGTCAAATATGGGTTAAGAAGGTGCTTTGTTTCTGTTTTAAACAGCTCGTCCCAGAAGGAGAGATTTTTTAAAAAGTCTCCTTGTTTGTCTTCTTTCCAAACTTTAAAAAAAAAAAGTCTTCTTTTCACAGACAACCAGACAGAAGTCATTCTACTCTGAGGTCTGGTGTCTCAAACCTGATCTGGAAGTGTGCTGCCTTCTGGGTAACTACATTCTTCCTAATAGTTTAATCATTTCCTTCCCATGTTAGTCTGAGTCAAAATGGGGGAACAGCATAACATGTTCACTGTGCATGTAGAGTCTCTTCACATTAGTACCTGGTGTTCCATTAGCTTTCTCTAAGTTCATACTCAAAGCTAACTTAAGAAACAAACAAAAAAAAAACCAACAACTTATGGACAACAGAAGAAATTGGTTCTAGTCAATTCCCTCTTTGCCTGTTTTGCTCACAAGTCCTATTACTCGAATTATTAGGAGTATCCTCTGACCCATGTGTCCAGTCCAAATAAAGGTAGCTACTGACCAAAATAAAAAATTAATTTCAGAGAGAGAGGGAGAGATAGAAACATCAAGGATGAGAGAGAATCATTGATCAGCTGCCTCCTGTACTCCTCACTGAGGATCAAGGCTGAAACTCCGGCATGTGCTTTGACTGGGAATCGAATTATGACCTACTGGTTCATGGGTCCACGCTCAATCACCAAGCCACACCGGCCAGGCTGAAGACTGCTTTTTATTGACTAGTTGAATGGCTCTAGTGATATATATGAGGTTCACTAAAATGTGAGGAATATCACTGTTTTAAGCATGCCATCTGGAAGAAAAGCCTGTAGGTATCAAAGACATCTAGAATAACCTACTGAGATTACTAGACTCTGAAACATACATTCTTTTCATTCTAGAGATAGTATTACACATTTTAACACACCTCATCAAAATGAGCAATACCATGGCCCTAGCTGGTTTGGCACAGTGGACAGAGCATCAGCCTGCGGACTAAAGGGTCCTGTGTTTGATTCTGGCAAAGGGCCCAGGCCCAGGCTGTGGGCTTGATCCCCAGTAGGGGGCATGCAAAGAGGCAACCAATCAATGATTCTCTCTCATCATTGATGTTTCTCTCTCCCTCTCTAAAATCAATAAAAATATCAAAAAAAGAATGCCGTATTTATAAAGTAATGTAATTATGCATTAAGAGTCATGATATCTGCAGAGACTGGTTTGGCTCAGTGGATAGAGTGTGGGCCTGCGGACTGAAGGGCCCCAGGTTTGATTCTGGTCAAGGGTATATACTTTGGTTGCGGCACATCCCCGGGGGGGGGGAGGGGGTCTGTGTGTGCAGGAGGCAGCTGGTCAATGTTTCTCTCTCATCGATGTTTCTAGCTCTCTAACCCTCTCCCTTCCTCTCTGTAAAAAATCCATAAAATATATTAAAAAAAAAAAAGTCATATCAGCCCTAATAGGTTTGGCTCCCTGGATGGAGCGTCGGCCTGCGGACTGAAGGGTGCCGGGTTCAATTCTGGTCAGGGGCATATACCAAATCAATAAAATATATCAAAAAAAAAAAAAAGTCATGACATCACTTTTCTTTTTCCTTGAAAATATATATATATTTTTTTTACAGAGAGGAAAAGAGAGGAATAGAGTTAGAAACATCGATGAGAGAGACATCGATCAGCTGCCTCTTGCACGCCCCCTACTGGAGATGTGCCTGCAACCAAGGTACATGCCCTTAACTGGAATCGAACCTGGGACCTTTCAGTTGCAGACCGATGCTCTATCCACTGAGCCAAACCAGTTTTGGCTGCAAAAATATTTTAAAAAGTATTCTTCTCAGGCAATCTGTGTTAGTTTGTGAAAAGCCTGTAAGCCCAGATAATAGAAAGCTCTGGGGTGCTGTGATATGCAGTTGCTGGTTCAAGGACAAATTCATGATATTTGAAAACAGCGGAGCAAGTATAAGGGATGATGGAAATTGATGCACCTGAGGCATAAATTTGAATCCCCAGAGATAAAGCCACTTTCTAGGTAACTTCCTTAGGAGGAAAGGAAAATATGAAGAGCTAACAAAGATGAGGGTGGAGTTCACAGAGATTAGAACATAGCTAAAAGGCTGTCAAATACAGAAATGTCATATGAGGTTTGAGGCCCTGTATTGATGGGGGAACTCTAGGGTGCTCAGGTCCATACTGAGGTCCCTCCAGTTCAACTGGATTTTAATGTACTGCCTGCCACTGCCCTGATTGGTTTAGCTCAGTAGATAGTGTCGGCTTGTGGACTGAAGAGTCCCAGGTTCCATTCCGGTCAAGGGCATGTACCTTGGTTTCGGGCACATCCCCAGTGGGGAGTGTGTAGGATGCAGCTGGTTGATGTTTCCCTTTTATCGGTTTCTAACTCTCTATCCCTCTACCTTCCTCTCTGTAAAAAAATCAATATATATATATTTAAATCAATATATATATTTAAATCAATATATATATATTTAAATCAATATATATATATTTTTTAATATATATATATTAAAAAATCAATATATATATATTTAAATGTACTGACACCTTTGAGGCCGTGCATGAGCATTTCCAGATACCTCCTCCTCCTCACACAAACCCCCTCCTTACATACCCCTTACCTTTGTCTGTGAGATGCCAGAGAGCCCTGGAGCATCTCACAGCCCTTCCCACCCAACACAGGTCCCTCTTCCTCCTGTGTTTTGGGCTGTAATTTTCTCCTTCATGCAATCCCAAGTCCCTTTCAGGGTTCTTCTAGGATCCAGCAGCATTATTAAAATTGTCATCTCTTTCCTGTTATTTCTAGAGGTCTGGGATGGACTTGAAGGCTTGTGCATATGATCAATCCAGCATCTTTGATACTATCTTGACCCTTATGTTTTCTACTTTCTAAAAAAATCCTTAAATGTGCTGGTTCCTCAATAACATGCTCTCTCAATTTCAAACCTGTTGATTTTCATGATACTTTAAATATATATTTGCTGTCATTTCAGTAGAATCTTGAGTATACGTTCACTTCATCATTTCAAATGGAAGGTTTCTAAAGTGACTCTGGGCTCTGGCAAAGGGAGGGCATAGCAGACTAGACTCATGTGAGGAGAGACTGGGGTTTGTGGCTCTGAGGAGAGAGCTGAAGGGACAGCTGCCAGGATCCCTGTGCTGAGTCCCTCTCCCACACCTTAGAGGCCATCTTTCCTGGGTGGAGCATTGCACTCCATGGTATTACTTCTATATTACTCTGAAGCTACCTAAAGTGCACACTATCAGCTGAGTAGAGCTGATATCAGTGTGGTCTTGATATAAAGCCATGTCAGGAGCCTATGTACCTACCTACACACAGAACCAGCAATCTCAGGGAAGTAATGGTCAGAGAGAAAGGGAAGATTCTGAAGTGAAATTACATAGCAGCTCTAAGGTGGAGAGTGGCAAGAACAAACTGTTTCATCAGTGTCAGCAAAGCAAGATTGTAAATGGATGGATTTGTGGATATTAATCTTCTCTTTTAGCAGCATTTCTAAAAACAGGTATAATCTGCTGAAAGAGCCACACCCAGGAAAAATGGTAAAAGAAGAAAAAAAAGCTTGCATGGCTTTCTTGCCTTCCTAACCTATTCTTCTGAATTTCTCTCCATATCTACCAGCTCAATTTTAATATATGAAATTTCTGAAAGTTTCAAATGAGGAGATCAAGGGGTTCAGAGTATGCCACCCCAAAAGATACCACTCTCATACAAGGATTATTTTGAACTGAAGAATTGAAAAAGAGCAGACATAAGAAAAACTCTCTGTCTTCCCCTCTCTACCAGAAGGACAGAATGATTTTTTAAAAATACATTATTGCCGAAACCAGTTTGGCTCAGTGGATAGAGCATCGGTCTGCGGACTGAGGGGTCCCAGGTTCGATTCCAGTCAAGGGCATGGTTGCGGGCACATTCCCAGTGTGGGGTGTGCAGGAGGCGGTTGATCGATGTTTCTCTCTCATTGATGTTTCTAACTCTCTATCCCTCTCCCTTCCTCTCTGTAAAAAGTTAATAAAATATATTAAAAAAAAATACGTTATTTATTGATTTTAAAGAGGAAGGGAGAGAGATCGGAACATCTATGATAAGAGAGAATCATTGATCGGCTGCCTCCAATATGCCCCACACTGGGGATGGAGCCTGCAACCTGGGCATGTGCCCCGACTGGGAATTGAACCGTGACCTTCTGGTTCAAAGGTCGATGCTCAACCACTGAGCCACACCAGTCAGGCAGCAGAATGATTTTTAATCACCAAAGACAACATCAGATGTTTATCAGCCCAGAGTATTCTACAGAACAAAACTTGCTGAAATAACTTCATCTTCCATTAGTTCCTCCTATATATCTACTTTTTCACAATTTGACACCCTAGAAGCTCAAAGTCCCTTTTCTCTGCTTTGTCACTTTTCTACAAATTTATTGTTCTTTTGTTTGGATGATACTTAACCAGCCCTTTGAGTTACTCATCACTGAGTATATACGTGTGATGTGCATATATATATATATATATATATATATATATATATACATACATACACACACACACACACACATATGATACACATATTAATAAACTTGTTTGTTTTCTACTTGTTAATGGGTCTTTTGTCAGTCTAATTTGCAGAGCCCCAGTAAATGAAGCTAAGACATGTAGAGGAAAAAACTTTTTTCTTCCTCTATAGCTCCAAGGCCCAAGATTACCATAAACCCTGCAGAGCTCCAAAGATACATTTTTTTCAAATTCCTTACATGACCATTGACCCTACTTTTATCAGAGGAACTAAAAAGATAGAATTAAGAAATTACCATTTTATAATCTCCAATGAAACATACCGATTCAAGTAAGGATAATCAATGGACACTAAAAACATTAGGTGAAAAGCAAACAAGATTTTTCTTGCTAATGATAAAGGGAAAATGTGCTCTTATAATGGAAAGATGTAGTACAGTCATCACCTTCACCACACGATGAAACGTAGGTTCACTAACACAGGATGCCAAGACTGAGGTGCCTCTGATGAAACACAGCACAAAGTAAACAGATCACTCACCAAGTATGCTGGACAAAAGGTTCAGCATGAATCTAAGCACACTTTCATAGTTGATTTCCACTTTACAGGAACACAGGGAGGAAAGAAACATATTAAATACCACCATAAAGAAACAATCAGACATACCGAGAATGTGAGATGTTCTATTATAGAAAACGCCTGTTGCCCGACTAGCATGGCTCAGTGGTTGAGTGTTGGACCTATGAACCAGGAAATCACGGCTCAATTCTGGGTCAAGGTCACATGCCCAGGTTGTGGGCTCAATCCCCAGTGTGGGGTATGTAGGAGGCAGCCGATCAATGATTCTTTCTCATCACTCATGGTTCTACCTCTCCCTTCCTCTTTGAAATCAATAACAAACATATTACAAATCAAACAAACAAAAAGCCCATCTGGCACTGCTTCTCCAAGGAATAAAACAAAACAGCATAAACTAAATCATAGGAAAACCATTTTAGATTTAAAAAGACCAAGTGCGCCGAGACCGGTTTGGCTCAGTGGATAGAGCATCGGCCTGCGGACTGAAAGGTCCCAGGTTCGATTCTGGCTGGGGGCATGTACCTTGCTTGCGGGCACAACTCCAGTAGGGGGCGTGCAGGAGGCGGCTGATCGATGTCTCTCTCTCATTGATGTTTCTGACTTTCTATCCCTCTCCCTTCCTCTCTGTAAAAAAATCAATAAGATATATTTTTAAAAGACCAAGTGCAATGCTAGTTAGAGGGGAAAAAATAGCTACAAAAGGCATTTGAGGGGAAATTAAGGAAAGAAAGAACATGGGTTAGATATTAGGAAATCGTTTTCTTAGGTTTGATAATAATGTGGTAGAGAAGATTTTTATTTTTATAAGATACATATTGAAGCATGGAAAGACTAGATACCATGATGTCTGAAACTTGTTTTCAAAGGTTCTGAAAAATCAGATCATAAAGTAAATATGGAAAGTAGGTGATAACTAGAGAAATAAAGCATATGTGGCAAAACATAACAGAGCAATTATTACAAAAAGTTAATTACTGCCCTAGCTGGTTTGGCTCAGTGGATAGAGTGTTGGTCTACAGACTAAAGGGTCCCAGTTCGGTTCCAGACAAGGGCATATGTCCCGGTTGAGGACTTGATCCCCAGTAGGGGGTGTACAGGAGACAGCCAATCAATGATTCTCTCTCATCATTAATGTTTCTATCTCTCTCTCCCTCTCCCTCTCTGAAATCAATAAAAATACATATATATATTTTATAAAAGTTAACAATTACTGATTCTAAATGGTGGTATACAGTTCATTATACTTTTTTTTACACTTCTCTGCATGTTTGAAATTTTTACTCAAGGCACACAAATGTCTGTATATACAACAGTGGCCAATCAACTCAAAATGTTCTGTGGGAAGGGAGATAAAGGTATTATTTCTAAGAGCAACAAACATAGGAGGGTTATTACTAAAGGGTTTTGCTGAACGCTTACCTTGTACTAACTATAATGCTTTGAGACTCATTGACCCAGTGACCCAAACATGGGTAGTGGGGTCAGAAGGACCTAACACTCTAGCTCTTCCATATTAGCTCTAACCCTGAGCAAGATACTTACCCTCTCTGAGCCTTAATTTCCTCCTCTCTGACCCTTTAGACAGATGGACAAGTGGAAATAAAATCATCTCTTAGAGTTGGAGCATCTTTAGCCTTTCTCTCATCAGCAGACACATCCAAACAGGTGACACAAGGCAAGGTCATCAAGCTCTGACATTTCTAATGGGCTAATCCCAGGCACAGGAGGTAAGGGTAATGGAGAAAGTTTTCCTTACATTTTCTGACACACATGGTCCTTTCACATTCAGAGATACACAAGGACCAATGGCTCCTGCAATCTTCAGTTCCCGAGAGGTCTAAAACAGAATTAAACAAGAGTATAAAGTTAGAAATCATTAAGAACACCCTGCTCTCACAAAGGCCTCTACTAAAGCCTAGAGGAAAAATGTGGCAGCATTATCATTCCACCAAGAGGAAATCCCACATGGATCATGGTATAAATGCTCTTACAAGTTTTTCCAGGGCCACTATGATCTGATTAAAACTCTGGTAAAAAATTCTCCCTTAGAAACTGTATTATCTTTGTTCCAAAGTTGATGCAACATTTTCAACTTACTCAACACTGAAATCATTGTACATATTACACAATTCTAACAATACTACATTCTTTTCTAATTCCACATATACAGTCATATTTACTTCTAATCTGTGCATATACTGCTTTGCATTGCTTTAAAAATAATTATTTCGGTGCTCTCTCTCTCAGGAGCACACTTATACATCTCTTCCCTCTCAGGCGTGCATCTCCTAAACTCTTTGAGTCCCCAAGAGACTTACAGGGAAGCAATAGGCAGCAGCAATTTGTCCTGGGCTAACCCCTCTGAACCTGTCCCCTTTTCTCTGACTTTCCTGTGGGCAAAAGCAGCCTCACCTGGGTTCATTTCTTTCCTGTAACATTTCTAGAGAGCCAAAGCAGCCCCACCTGTTGCTTCTTCTATGCAGTGGTTGACAAACTGCGGCTCTCAAGCCACATGCGGGTCTTTGGCTCAAAGTGTGGCTCTTCCACAAAATATCACGTGTGGGCACGTACATACAGTGCGACTGAAACTTCATGGCCCATGCGCAGAAGTTGGTTTTCAGCTCTCAAAAGAAATTTCAATTGTTGTGCTGTTGATATTTGGCTCTGTTGACTAATAAGTTTGCCGACCACTGTTCTA
This sequence comes from Lasiurus cinereus, assembly GCA_011751065.1. Classification (NCBI taxonomy): domain Eukaryota; kingdom Metazoa; phylum Chordata; class Mammalia; order Chiroptera; family Vespertilionidae; genus Lasiurus; species Lasiurus cinereus. The sequence goes on from JAAGEH010000006.1 coordinate 15,667,384, forward strand.
TTGCTAGCCCTTCCTTATTTCACTGTCCCCAGCTTTAATAAACACATTCTCAAAATCAGTGGAGGGAAAAGGAAAAAAAAGGAAAGAACAACAACAACAAAACACTTAATTCAAGAACTCCAATATGATGACAAGGCGAACAAACAGACTTAAGACTTTTAAATGAAATTCTTTAGCAAAGTCCATTCTTCATATTAAAAAAAAAAAAGGCAAGCATTTGAGAATATTGTTTGAAGTTTAACAAAGATGATTTAACAATCATCTCCAACTCTCAAGTACTGATTCCAATCGTATGTTCTAACAGCCCCTTTTAATATTTTTGCAATGATTTATAATGAAGTATACAGAACTCTATCAGTTCTAATGGAAAAACACAACCCAAACACAATCTGCACTTTTTTAGAGCATTCTGGCTTCACTTCAGGCAGACACTAAACATAAACCAAGGTTCTGGCACACAGTGACCCATACCGACAGCTGGGAGAATGCTTCACTTTGTGTGGCTGTCTCTGTGCTCAACCCACCACTCCTTCTAAGCCTACTGTCCTGGAGCAGACCCTACCGGGTAGCCAGACAACTCTTTGTTTAGAACATTAATATACAGGCCATCCTCAAGAAGCCTCGGGATAGGAAAAAAAGGGACATGTGTAATATTTTCAACAATAAAGATACATTTTTAAAAAAGGAAACAAAGGAATAGAATGAATACACATTGTTGACAACCTTTTTATTTACCCATGTCTCACAGGTTGGAGCTTCCACAAATCTGACTACTAAATAAGTAAGAACACTCTTCTTCCATTAAAGTTTTACCAATTTATTGTACCTTTACTTCTAAAGTAGCACCAAATGCCATTCGGAAATCCCCATTAAAGTCTTTAGTAAAAATTCTTTGGAATGTCTGCTTGAAGAGAGATGTGTTGAAAGAATCTCCCATCACCATGTAGCCTCTAGAAAAGAAAAAAAGTTAGTACTTAGAATGCCTTAAAGCCATTCAGATGTTCCCTCAGTACTTACAAACAAGAACTTAAAGAAGAAGAAAAAAGAAACCATGCTCATAAAAGCGCTAACTTAAATGGAAACAGAAAATTCAATTTGTACTTAGAAAAGACACTACTTTTAAAACATAGAAAAGAACACTTTAGAACAGTTCTGTCTCGATCACTGTGGGAGTTATACAAATCTATAGGCATGGCAAAAATCTCAGAATTATACACACATACACACACACACACATATGCTTATAAAAACTGGTGAAATCCAAAGCCTGTAATAGAGCTAACTTTATTGTGCCAATGTCAATTTCCTAGTCTGACATTGCACTCTACATTTATGTAAGATGGTACCACAGGGAGTAGTCAGATGAACTACTTCGTCCTATTTTTTAAGCAATTTGTAAACCCACAATTATTTTAAAATAAAAAGTAAAAACAAAACAAAAAAACCCAAACATCCAATCAATAAACCCAAGGTCATCTATTGAGAAAACATCCCCAACTCTTCTCAGACTTCTTTGGTATGGAAAAATACCCAGGCCTGTGGAAAATCCTTTTTTTTTTTTTTTCAGTTTAATTCACTGCCTCAAAAGAGTGAACACCTAGCTTTACATGACTTAATTTTTTTCTAGTTTGCAAATATCTATATTAATCTCTCTTTCAAGTCACAGAAAAACATTGTTCAAAATTTTGGTATTTCACCCTAGCTGGTGTGGCTCTGTTAGATGAGCCAAAAGGTCACTGAATTGATTCCCAGCCAGGGCACATGCCAGGGTTGCGCACTGGATCAGGTAGCAGCAGAATGTTTTCCTCGCGCTCTCTCTCTTCCGAGCCCGTTCCCTCCCACTTCCTTGCTCTCTAAAAATCAATAAAACGATATTCGGAAAAAAATGTCAGCATTTCATATTTGGACAGATGAGCACAGCTTGATGTAGGTTATGCATCCAGCATTAAACAGGATCTCAAGCTCTAGCCAGTTTGGCTCAGTGGGTAGAGTATCAGCCCTTGGACTGAAAGGGTCCTGGGTTCATTTCCCAGTCAAGGGCACGTACCTTGGTTGCAGGCTAGATTCCCAGCACCCCAGCACCAGCTGGGGTGTGTGTGGGAGGCAACCAATTGATGTTTCTCACATAGACATTTCTCTGTCTCTCCTTCTTCCTTCCATTGTCTCTAAACTTCATTGAAAAAATATTCTCAAGTGAGGATTAACAAGTCAAAAAATTTAAGGCCAATAAATATAAGGCTCCCCTCCCCCCAAAACACACACACACACACACACACACACACACACACACACACACAGTATCTCAGAATAGGAAAGAATACAAGATAATCTGGTCCAGCTATTTCAGTGTCTAGCTCCTCCACTGATAGTGATTGCTATTTGGACCCAAATATCCACCCTCCCCACCTTCATGATCATGGGATCCATGGTTTCCTGGAATAAATTGTTTCCAAGACTGCTTTGCCTGTGGCTGTGTGACAGCTTTGCCTACCGAAAGTAGCCTTTGTGATTTAAGGAGGTGCGTTTGTTCTTACAAGAAGGGACATGTGCTTCTTCAACCCCTTCCCCTTCCTGATGTTATAACATGGCTAGAGCCCAGCAATTATGTTGAACGAGAGCTAGCACATTAAGGTAGTGGAGCAGCACTGGAGCCTTAGCCCCTGACAATGATAAAATCAATATACCTGCCCTGCTGCCTAACTCCAGTGAGAGAGAAAAATCTGGGATTTTCTGTCACCATCACACAAAACTAATACTGACTCACACCCACCCTCTACCAAAACACTGGCCAGGTTATCATCCAGATTAGATGCTTTCAGCATCGGGAGCTTATGCCCTCCAGAGGCAGTCCATTCGATGGTTAAACAGTGCTGACTGCTAAGAAAGGTGTTCCTTTACACTGAGTCAAATTCTGTTTCCTGGTTCAAGTTCTACCCTTTGGTCACATACAGATCTGATTTCTTCTCCACTGAACAGGCCTGCAATTGTTGAATATAACCATCACACCCCATCTGCCTTCTAGCTCCTTCAATCATTCTCCATATGGCAGTTTCAGGCTGTGTTTCCATCACTCTTACTGTTCCATTTTGACTATCTCCAGTTCCTCTACACACACCCTTTGAACTGAAATTCTCAGAATGGAAGATAATACAATGGAGATAAGGCATGACAAGCACCCAGGAAATACAGACGATGATCTTCTTTGAAGATAATTAACTCCTCTAGCACAGTGTAGGATCACCTTGTCTCTGCTGGAAGTCATCCCAAACTGTTGGCTCATTTTAGGTGACCTATCCACTAAAACCTCTAAATCTTTTTTTTGAAATGTTACTGTTAACACACTTCCCTGATACTATATCTGTACAAAAGATGTGAGTCCTAGCCGGTTTGGCTCAATGGATAGAGCATCAGCCTGCAGACTGAAGGGTCCCAGGCTTGATCCCCAATAAGGGGAATGCAGGAGGCAGCCAATTAACGATTCCCTCTCATCATTGATGTTTCTATCTCTCTCCCTCTCTGAAATCAATAAAAATGTATATATTTTTAAAAAGTGATGTAACCTAAATACTAACCTCATTCAGGAGTCAAAGACCTTACTAAAAATCTGATGGAAGTGATGGTTCCTCTCCACAGAAGAAACATACATACATAAACTCTGGTGTACAAACTTAAGGATATTCACCAAATACACTACAGCTCTTGTGTGGCTATTCTAAGTCGGGAACTCCTTGTGGGCACTGTAGGAGTTCATCATATTAAATGTGGCTCTCTGATATAGCTAGTGTCACTTAACACGTCTACTGTTCTCCAAGACAACTTCAGGTGACTTAGGTTCCATCTTCTTCCCTCGTGTCTTTATTCAGTGAGGACCAGCAGCATCATAGGCCCTCCACAGCCTTCCACCAGTGCTTCTCAAACTGTCCTATGCATACAAATCACCTGGAATCTTATTCAAATGCAGGTTTGAGTCAATAGGTCTAGGTGGGTAAGGCTCAAGATGCTACGTTCCTAACAAGCTTTCAGGTGGGCTGATGCTGCCTGTGCTCAGCCACAGGAGTACTAAAGGTTCACACCAGTGGTTCTCAAATTCTGCTCTTCAGTACAATCACTTGAGGGAACTTTAAAAATGCTGATGTCCAAGCCACACCCCATGCTAATTAAGTCAGAATCTCTGGAAACAAGATCCAAAGGGAAGAGTTTTTCAAGTTCTCAGATGATTCTCTAGCTTCAGATCAGTGCTTCACTCACTTTCACATGCACCAGAATTCCCTGGAGAGCAGGTTAAAACAGATGCCAGCCCTGGCCAGTTTTGCTCAGTGGGTAAAGCGTTGGCCTGCAGACTGAAGGGTCCTGGGTACGATTCCAGTCAAGGGCACATGCCAGGGCTGCAGGCTCAATCCCTAGTAGGGGGTGTGCAAGAGGCAGCCAATCAATGATTTCTCTCATCATGGATGTTTCTCTCTCTCTCTCTTCCTCTCTGAAATCAATAAAAGTATGTTTTAAAAAAAACTACCTGACTGCCGGGTTGCACCTCCACAGTTCCTGATTCGAGTCTGGGTAAGGCCTGAGGACATACATTCCTAACCATCAGTCCCCAGTTGCCCTGAAGGTTGCTGGCCAGGCATCATTGCACTTTAAGAATCATGGCCCTACACTGTGATCTGTGCACACATTATGGACTTAGGCTGTAAGTCAATGGGCCCTGCAATGCACCCTCTAGGCTTAGTGTGTGTTCAGTGATAAGATAGGAAAAAAGGTTACTAAGCCAGGTGAAGGGTCTCCTAATTGCTCTGGCATTTGAACACAATTTCCCTTCTCACAAGGAAGTGCTTTGCTGAAGGCCACATACTTCATGCTTGCTTTCTTTCCTGCTCTAGTATCTATAACAACTCTAAAAGAAAGGAAGTTACTCTGATAAAGATTTGTTCATAGTGAACCCTTGAGCCTTCCTTTTCACCACTGTTTCTTCAGCCAAGCGGCCCGCACACCTTCCCAGCCATGGAAGCCACAGCCTAAAGCTATCTGAATACTTAACTAAGTCAGTCTTGTCCTTTTCTATTGTTGCATCATACATTTTTTTTCCTTAAAATAAACACTCTCAGGTGTCCAGGTGTTTGCTGCCATCATACCCAGTAAGATTTGCACAGCATTTCATCTCCAAAAGTCCGGTTTGATCAAGGGCACAAGCATAAATATCAATGCAGTGGCCATTTGTAGCAGTTCGATTAGCAAGCATTTCATAGTGCTGTGAAGAAAAGTAAACCAGCTTTAGGAAACAGTAAAATTATTCACCAGATATGTTTTACTATACCAGAGATATAATCAAATATAGGCATATGGAGATAGTTTTTTTTTTTAAAAATCCAAATAGCCCTAACTGGTTTAGCCCAGTGAATAGAGCGTCAGCCTACAGATTGAAGGTCCCAGGTTCGATTCTGGTCAAGGGAACATGCCTGGGTTACAGGCTTGATCCCCAGTAGGGGATGTGCAGGAGGTAGCCAATCAATGATTCTCTCTCATCATTGATGTTTCTATCTCTCTTTCCCTCTCCCTTCCTCTCTGTAAGCAATATATATTTAAAAAAACAAACAAACAAAAAATCCAAATAATTAAGAGTTTTCAATCTCAAAACATTTTTGGCATTTTTTAAAGCCACTGATTCTAAGTTTTCAGTAATATAACAGCAGCCAAGATTTGCAAGGTCATCCCAGCAAGAGCAACTTGCTGACCATAAAGCATGGCCTCAGCAAAGTAGCTGCCACTCCAGAGAAGCCTAAACCAGCTCTGGGTTACCAGAACTCAACTACAGCCTGTATCCAGAAGCACCTACCTTGGTTGCTTTCTTTATGAAACGTGCATTATCTTTCTCAATATCATGCCAGGAACGAATAGGAACCTTTAATTCATCTCCAACCACCATTCCAGGTCCTTGGGTGGGTGGACCCCCTGTAAATAACATAATCCTGGCTCCGGTGTTTGGAAAAGTGCCCTACAACAGCAAATGGCAGCATTTTAGAAGCAGAGAACTCCACCTCCAGTATGTTTCTGTTTCCCTAAAAATATACTACAAACATGAGTTCTCATCAGCTATACCAAATACTAATATTGCAGAATAACACAGATGACAATGCACAGAAGTAGCCAGATATCTTCCAACCTGAAGGTTGTGTACATTTTTATTAATTTACTGTGAGCACTTCTCATTGCCCTAAATGCTTTGTGTTTCTCATGAAAACTTTGTAAATTTTAAACATCGAGAGCTTTTTCGAGGTGGATAATAACACCTGAGACACTTTCTGATAAATTAACAGTCAGCTGACTTAGGTTGCAACTCGTTTCCAAGCACAGCTTGAAAGCGACTTCTGAGAGCGAGAATGAATGGTTTGAAGGGTCCAGTGAATTCTCAGTTACCTCCAATAAGCCAACGGCAATAGACAAAGCAACACCAGTGGATCGCAAAGGTCTCTTCCCCTGATTTACGGGCCATGGGTCCCTCTGCAGCTCCCCCAGAAGGTCAGTGAGGTTCATGTCAATCTTGTGAACAGGCTGCAGAAACCTGCGCAATTTTGAATAGACACATCCATCCTAATTTTAAAAACATACTCTGGTCCTCAGCCCTAAGTAATACATAGTAATGTACTTCAAAATAATTAGTCAGAATAAAAAAAACTTGTAATTTTTTTCCTCCAAGTTATCTGTAATCACAAAAACAACTCAAAGTAATTTTATTCAAAAATACATGTTGCCGAAACCGGTTTGGCTCAGTGGATAGAGTGTCAGCCTGCGGACTGAAAGGTCCCAGGTTTGATTCTGGTCAAGGGCATGTACCTTGGTTGCAGGCACATTCCGAGTAGGGAGTGTGCAGGAGGCAGCTGATCGATGTTTCTCTCTCATCGATGTTTCTAATTCTCTATCCCTCTTCCTTCCTCTCTGTAAAAAAACCAATAAAATATATTTTAAAAAAAACACATGTTAAAGCCTAATATGTAGGAATTTATTTATGTGTAACATGGAAAAAAAATCAATTTAAATAGGTGCAAATCGTAAGGTTTATTATGTAGACAATTTTCATCATTCTGAAGATTCATAATTTGTGTTTCTCTTGAACCTTGGGAGTAATAGAGAATAACACTGGTTTCTTAATAGCATAAGAGAATGTCCCCAGAAGGTCAGACTATGCATTTTATCATGTCTGCTGAATATTAACCCAGCCCAAGGCACCTTCAGACACTCAAGGGGCTGAGTGAAGTAAGTGCCTGATTTCAGATTTGAGGACACCCAACAGAAGCCTTTTCAGTTTTCCCAGTTTTACTTAAGAATCAAAAAAGACTGCAGCCATGTGTTTAAGAGGAGGGGCATAATGGTCTCAAAACCTTTGTAACGATACAAGGCTAACAGGAAAAGCATTCTGAAAAAACCTGCCACACATATATGTAAAAAACACTCTTACTTCAGCTATACGTATATGACATACAGATACTGCTGTGTTAAAACCATTATTAAAACATTAAATATTGTTTAGACTTCATTTATTTTTCTCTAAAAATAAGAAACTAAAAATTTTAACGTTTTTCTTCCCTTGAGTGGATTGCCTTGCATGCCAATTACTGTATGTGCAACACTACATCAGTACCTCACCTGCTTGAAACAAAAGGGTGTTCCTGTGGTTGAGCAGGTCTTGCTTGTTGCATGGGCATGGCAGGCTTGGTCAGGCCAAGCATATCCTAAAAAAGAACCAAAAGACTCATTTTCTCTAAAACTGAAAGTAAAGGGGTAATTTTTAATTTTTTAAAAATACCCTTGCACCCAGCCAGTGTGGTTCAGTGGTTGAGCATCGACTCATGAACCAAGAGATCACCAGATCAATTCCAGTCAGAGCACATGCCCACAGGTTGTGGGCTCAATTCCCAGTAGGGGGCATGCAGGAGACAGCCAATCAATGGCTCATTATTGTTTCTATCTCTCCTTTTCTCTCTAAAATCAATAAAAACATGTTTAAAAAAAATACTTTTGCTCCTGCTTGTGTACAAGTTAAAGCACAAACCTGTATCTGCTTTGCAGTTAAATCCTTGGTCCCTCGGAAGACATAACTTTTGGAGATTCCTTCACAGCTGAGTTCATGAACCTGCACCATCCTCCCAAATGTGATCAAACCCACCAGAGCATCTGGAGGAAGGAGACTCAGGGACATTTGTAGAGATTCTTTGAGTGCTTGGAGGTCCTCTTCTTCTAGGCATGTGTCAACCAGATAGAGGAAGACTAGAGGAGACTGCGGACCTCGCTTTATGCAGAGAAAAACAGCATAGTAATCAATATTCACATAGACAAGATCCAGCTCTTTTAAATCAAATCAGGTATGTAAATAACAAGTCTTCAACTATATTTACTGTCCGTGCTTAAGAAAAGCTAAACAAATACCATTTAGTAACAGGTCCTATTAAAACAAACTGAAGTTTGGCTCAAATAAACTCACAAAAATTAAAAATAAAATAAAACAAACTGAAGAAAAAAAAAACTAAAAGAAAATCTATTTGTATCTAACAAATTATTTCACGTTTTTGAAAGCCTTCTAAGTATCAGACATTGTTCCAGGTCCTAGGATACCTCAGTGAACCAAAACAGCAAAGATCCCTGCCAGCCACAAGGAGGTAACTTTCTGGAATGGAGAAGGTAAGGGGATTGCAAATGCCAGCAGTGTAGATAAGGGGCAGGTTCTAGTATTAAATGGTAGGTCAGGGCAACCTCATTAAAAAACTAACATCTGAGTAAAGGACAGGGAGGGAGGAGGATAAGAGTCCAGCTAAACACAAGTGAGAGCAAGACCCACAGGTAGAGCAATGGAGGCATGCTTGTTCCCAGCATGCTTGAGGCAAGACAAGGAGGCCCATCTGGCTGAACGAGGAAACTAGCAAAACTGAGGTTGCAATGGTAACACAGAATTGGCTCACAAAGGGATGTGAAATTACAGTATCTGTTACTCTGGACAAGGGTAAAACATGGAAGGAGAGTTAAAGAATGCCCCAGTAATTCAAGTGAGAGATGATGGCTGGCCCAGGATAGTGGGAGAAAAGTGGATGGATTCTGGATAAATTTTGAATATAGACCCAATGGGATTTCCTAATGGATTAGATACAGGATGAGAGGGAAAGTCAAGGGTAAATCTAAGATTTTTAAACTGAACAACTAGAAGATGAAGTGCCATCAACTGAAATGAAGAAGGATGTTAAGGACAGAGTTTAAATTTATTCAGTACTACCTCTTTCTTTTTTTTTTAATTTTATTGATTTTTTACAGAGAGGAAGGGAGAGGGACAGAGAACTAGAAACATCGATGAGAGAGAGACATCGATCAGCTGCCTCCTGCACGCCCCCCATTGGGGATGTGCCCGCAACCAAGATACATGCCCTTGACCGGAATCGAACCTGGGACCTTTCAGTCTGCAGGCTCTATCCACTGAGCCCAACCGGTTTCGGCTATACTACCTCTTTTTTATAGCCTTCTCCCAAGACCTGAAAATGCCAGAAAGTATACACGGACCATAACTTAATGTTTAGAATCTTGTGGCCCTCACAGCTTTAAAGCCACATGGAAGATGAAGCATTTCAAGAGAATCGCACTATTTAACATTAAATGTGCAACAAACCTGTATCATGTACTCAATTGTAGAAAACTGGGGCATCAATTCAGCAGGCTGATTCACTTCAGATATGCCTGTGTAAGCTGGAGGAAACTGAAGAGATGAAAACAAAGCCATGTTTTTATTAAGGCTGAAAATTTTATTTCCCATTTATAATAATACTTATTTCCCATTTATAATAGCTAATGATAACATTAATTCTGAAAACATACAATAAGCATATTACTAAAATACAGAAATCAGAATTTAAAGTCTATACCATGCCTTATATTTATATTACATTATAACATTTTTTTTCAAAATGTATTTTATTGATTTTTTACAGAGGAAGGGAGAGGGACAGAGTTAGAAACATCGATGAGAAATATTGCACATCTCCTACTGGAGATATGCCTGCAACCAAAGTACGTGCCCTCAACTAGAATCGAACCTGGGACCTTTCAGTCCGAAGGCTGACGCTCTATCCACTGAGGCAAACCGGTTTTGGCACATTACATTATAACATTTTTAAACGCAGGTTTAGGTCAATCGTAACTTCTAAATGATTAAAAAATGCACTATTAAAAACCATTTTTTAAGTGTTCACCTGCAAATTAAAGGCAGAGATTTTAGCTGTCTCATCAAAATCTATGCGGAAGACCAAAGCTTTTATTTGGGTTTATTATTTCAGCTATTATCAATAAAGCAATAATGATTGCTGTAGAAAAATTGGAAAGTACAGAAAAATATAAGAAAACAGAAAGAAAAAACCCTCACAATCCTATCACCAGTAGTCACTGTTAGCATCTTGGCATTTTTACTTCCAGACTTTTCCTACTTATGCACAATTGAGGTGTCCTATATATACAATTTTGTGAACTGCTTTTTGTACTTAACATGTCACAAGCATTTTCTTTTGTTTCTAAAACTCCCTCCAAACATTTTAAATTCATAGTTTATAAGTTGAATTTTTCCCCCAAATTTTTTATTATAGTAAAATACATACAAATTTCACCATCTTTATCTTTTCTTTCAGTGTACAGTTCAGTGATCTTAAATACATTTATAATGTTGTACAACTGTCTTGACCATCCATCTCCAAAAGTCTTTTCATCTTGAAAAAGTGAGACTTGGAATCTATTAAACAGCAATTCTCCATTATCCCTTCCCCCTATCCCCTGGAAACCACAGTTCTACTTTCTGACTAAGAATTTGACTACTCCAAGTACCTCATCAAAATGGTATCATACAGCCGAGACCGGTTTGGCTCAGTGGATAGAGCATGTACCTTACTTGCGGGCACATCTCCAGTGGGGGGCGTGCAGGAGGCAGCTGATCGATGTCTCTCTCTCATCGATGTTTCGGACTTTCTATCCCTCTGTAACAAATCAATAAAATATACTTAAAAAAAAATGGTATCATACAGTATTTGTCTTTTTTAACTGGCTTATTTCATTTAGCATAATGTCCTTAAGGTTCATCCAAGTTGTGGCATACATTAGAATTTCCATTTTAGCCAAAACCGGTTTGGCTCAATGGATAGAGCATCGGCCTGCAGACTGAAAGGTTCCAGGTTCGATTTTGGTCAAGGGCATGTACGTTGGCTGCGAGCATATCGCTGGTGTGGGGTGTGCAGGAGGCAGCTGATCGATGTTTCTAACTCTCTAACCCTCTCTCTTCTTCTCTGTAAAAAATCAATAAAAAATATATATATATATAAAGAATTTTCATTTTAAAGCTAAATATTGCATTGTATGAATTACACTACATTTTGTTTTTCCTATTACTTGGATTGCTTCTATATTTTAGCCATTGTGAAAACGCTGTTATGAACATGGATGTACCAGTATCTCGTCAAGACCTTGCTTTCAATTATTTTGGGTATATAATCAGAAGTGGAAATGCTGCATCATTTGGTAAGCATCACTAATAATTAAGCATCTTTTCATGTGCTTATTGGCCACTTGTATATCTTCTTTGTAGAAATACCTATTCAAGTTCTTTAGGCCATTTTTGAATTGGGTTGATTGATAGTTTTTTGTTCTTGAGTATTAGGAGTTCTGAATATTAATCTCTTGTTAGATATATGATTTGCTAGTATTTTCAGCCTTTCTATGGGTCTCCTTTTTACTCTGTTGTCAATGTCATTTTGATTCCTTAGAATTTTCACAATAAATTATATTAAACAGTTATCAATTCAGAATGTACTAGGAGCCCTAGCTGGCTTGGCTCAATGGCCTACAGACTGAAGGGTCCCAGGTTCAATTCTGGTCAAGGGCACATGCCTGGGTTGCAGGCTCGATCCCTAGTGAGGGTGGCGGGGGTCGGGGGGAGGAAAGCACAAAAGGCAGCCAATCAATGGTTCTCTCTCATCATTGATGTTTCTATCTCTTTCTCCCTCTCCCTTCCTCTCTGAAATCAATAAAATATATTTAAAAATATGTACTAGGAGGTAGAAATGTTTAAGATTTTTATATACTTCTGAATCTCTCATAAAGATAATTTGGGAATGGTATCTGCTTATAGTTTCCAAGCCTATAGTTACTTATCAACTGTATATTATTCTTATTATCCTTGGGCTTATTGTTGCTATATCTGAGAATGAGACTGCTAATTATAATAAAAAACATGAGAAAATAAATGCATGTTTTTATACCTTAAGATCTACTAGAGCACTGTACATTATGTTGGTCACAATTTTTTTTTTCTGACAGCTTTATTGTGGTATAGTTTATATATCAAGAAAAACCATCCATTTTAAATGTACAACTTAATGATTTTTAATAAATGTACAGCGTTGTGCAATGATCACCACAATCCAGTTTTAGAACATTTCCATCATAGGCACATTCATTTTAAAGAGTCTTTCTTGTGATTTGTGAGCTCCTTCTAGTTTTGTAGTTTAAAATTTTTTAAGCCAGCTGAAACCGGTTTGGCTCAGTGGATAGAGCGTCGGCCTGGGGACTGAAAGGTCCCAGGTCCGATTCCGGTCAAGGGCATGTACATTGGTTGCTGGCACATCCCCAGTGGGGGGTGTGCAAGAGGCGGCTGATCGATGTCTCTCTCTCATCGATGTTTCTGGCTTTCTATCCCTTTCCCTTCCTCTTTGTGAAAAACCAATAAAAATATATTAAAAAAAACTTTTTTAAGCCAAAAGAAACTCAACACTGATACATGAACCCTAAAAGTTAGAAAGATCAGAAAATGGAAATTCAGTAATATACACTATCCAATTAGAATAAACTGAAGTCAAATGAAATATAAACAACTTATCTGTTCTCTTATGATAACATAATCACTGCCTACAGAGAACTTATTAGAGCTATCATCTTGAGTTTAGCAGAAATTGCTGCCTGCCAATGCACAATTCAACATCACTTAATTTTTTTCAGACCAGTACAATTCAAACAAAGAAAATACTTTTAAAACTATTCACATACCTGATTTCTTTGGAAACAGAAATTACAGGCCCAAAGTTTTGCCCGATAATCAACTTGACTGTATTAAAAAAAAAAAATCACAACTAGGTAACATGTTCATTTTCAAGGAAGAAAGCATTCAAATTTAAGCTTCAAATTTAGTAAAGTGCATAGACGTGGTTCGGTATAGGTATATGGATAAAGGTATGTAAAACATTCACTGCAGTTATCGAATTCGGCCTATTAAATACAACAAAGGTTTCCCTCAAACAGCAGTAATGAGACATTAATAAGTCCTTTTTTCTTCTTTCCCAATTTCCTATATAATATTTAAAATGTTATAGTTCATATGAATTATAGCTTATATCCTTTTGCCATGTTATCTTAACATAATCTTTATAACTTTTCTAACACCTTTATTGTTCAGATATGTGAAACTACTAAATTTCAATACTAAAAGGTGTATTTCACACAAGAAAAAACTCCCCAGACTTTCACTACACTTAGCTCACTTGAAGGAAAGTTTAGCAGGCATGCTTCTGAGTTGATATAATTCCTAGAATTGGTTCAAGATACTTTAGTTGCCTCCCTGCCCCACTTTGTACATTTAGAAAATTAACAATACCTGGCGCCCTAACCAGTTTGGCTCAGTGAATAGAGTGTCAGCCTGCGGACTAAAGGGTCCCAGGTTCGATTCCGGTCAAGGGCATATACCTTGGTTGTAGGCACGTCCCCAGTGGGGAGCGTGCAGGAGGCAGCTGATCAATGTCTCTCTCTCATCAATGTTTCTAACTCTCTATCCCTCTCCTTTCCTCTCTGTAAAAAATCAATAAAATATATTTTAAAAAATAAAATAAAAATAAATAAAAATGGCTGTAGCATTTAAGGAAAAAAAAAGAATTTTATCTGTTAAAGAATATTAATAACACTCTTCACCTACTTAAAAATTCTCTCAAATAGTATCCACATTTAAGAGAAATATCAGCCCTGGCCAGTTTGGCTCAGTGGATAGAGTGTCAGCCTGTGGACTGAAAGGTTCCAGGTTCGATTTGAGCCAAGGGCACATGCCTGGGTTTCGGGCTTGATCCCCAGTGGGGGGCATGCAGGAGGCGGCCACTCAATGATTCTCTCTCATCATTGATGTTTCTCTCTCTCTCCTCCTTTCCTCTCTGAAATCAATAAAGAAATATATTTTAAAAATAAAAGAATAAATAAAATGCAAAAATATTTAATTAAAAAAAAGAAATATCATAGGGGCCAAAAAATTTATACTTAACAATAAAATCATCAAGAGTTAAAATTTCGCTTGTAGCTCAGTTAATTGGTGTCATCCTGATACATCAAGGTTTCGGTTTGCATCTCTGGTCAGGTCACATAAAAGAGGCAACCAATGAATGCATAGGTAGGTGGGGCAACAAATCCATGTCTGTGTGAGTGTCTTTCTCTCTTTAAAAATCAATCAATAAATAAAAATTTATAAACAAACAGCAAAAGAGTTAAAATTATATCATTATACTAGGTATGTATGAGAAAACTGTCTAAGCTTTTTGGTCTTTTTTTAGTGCTTTAAAGGGCAGCAATAAAATCTAAAATTGACCTAAATACAGCCAAAACCGGTTTGGCTCAGTGGACAGAGCGTCTGCCTGCGGACTGAAAGGTCCTGGGTTCCATTCCGGTCAAGGGCATGTACCTTGGTTGCAGGCACATCCCCAGTAAGAGGTGTGCAGGAGGCAGCTGATCGATGTCTCTCTCTCTCATCGATGTTTCTAACTCTCTATCCCTCTCCCTTCCTCTCTGTAAGAAATCAATAAAATATATTTAAAATAAAATAAAAAATAAATAAATAAATTCTAATTTTATCTGAAGTATTATGCCAGGGAGATCACTTTATTTTTAAATTTTTATTTGATTTTGAGAGGAGGAGGAAGGAATGGGAGAGAGAAAAACATTTGTTATTCTACTTTTTATGCATTCATTGACTGATTGTTTTATGTACCCTGACCAGGGAGCAAACCTGCAACCTTGGGCAGATGGGACAATGCTCTAACCAACTGAGCTTCCTGGCATAGGTATCAGGGAGATTTCTAAAAGCATTCATCAACTAAGAATCTCACCATTGCCTGGCCAGTGTGGCTTAGTGCCTGAGGGTCCACCTATGAACCAGGTCATATGCCCACATTGCGAGCTCGATCCTTAGTAAGGGGGTGTGCAGGAGACAACCAATCAATGATACTGTCGCATCACTGATGTTCCATCTCTCTCTATCTCTCCATTCCTCTCTGGAATCAATAAAAAACATATTTAAAACAAAAAGAAAAAGAATTTCGTCATCTACTAATCTCAAATTTGATGCATTGCCCAAATACAATCACTTAAATGAGAATCAGAGAAATGTCATAATTTACTGTATTGATCATTTACTAGTTTTTAAATTAATTCATACCAAAGTGGATTGAGAATAGCTTTGCAAGTTGGCCTGCTGCACAGCACAGGTTCATACTGTACAGGGGGCAGGTCTAGACGTTCTTTCAAAGGTGTAAGGAGACAAGCCAAAGGTACAACCATTCTCGTAGCCTCGAGACGGCTAGAAGGCCACACATTCCAACTGAAACGCACACCATCCCGTTCTTCATTCTGCTGAATGAACTCCAGATATGTTGCCATCGTCTAAAAAGAAACTGAAGATAAAGTTTTAATTGCATGTGAAATTGTCAACTAAACTTAAAAAAAAAAAAAGTCCCCTAGCACCATGTTTCTTAACACTAAGTCTGGAAGAACCTGTCACTGTAGGACGACAACATCTTGCCTCCTGATGACCCCCAAAAGCTGATTAACTTCACAGTTAACTTTGATTACTGTTCCTTTCTCAACCATCCTCTCTAAGATTTAAAAAAGTAGCCGAAACCGGTTTGGCTCAGTGGATAGAGCGTCGACCTGTGGACTGAAGGGTAGGGTCCCGGGTTCGATTCCGGTCAAGGACATGTACCTTGGTTGTGGGCACATCCCCAGTAGGGGACGTGCAGGAGGCAGCTGATCGATGTTTCTCTCTCATCGATGTTTCTAACTCTCTATCCCTCTTCTTTCCTCTCTGAAAAAAATCAATAAAATATATTTAAAATAATAAAAAGTAAAACAAATTTTAAAAAAGTAAAAGGAGCAGGAGGCTTACAATCATTTGATCATCTCTAACCTGCATTTAAACCTCCTCATATCATCTCATCATCTCAGCCATGCTAATTTCAGCTCTTTGCCCAAGGGTTAGTCTCAAACTTTGTTTCAGCATCCAACTACCTTCCTCCCTAATCCCTTTCCTTTCTTGCTCTACTAAAATAAACACTACTAAAATTTATATGCCAAGTGATCTTGTTTTTTGTGCCCTTTTCCCTCCTCCCTTTGTTATTGGTGGAGGAAAAGAAGTGGATATGATGTGGGAATCCAATTCATAATGGGAAGAGCCACCAGTTCTAAATGAATTTTTACTTGGAATCACCAAAATTACAAAGGAAAGTTTGGTATTATGTTGAGTGGGACTTCCTCACCAAGACCTCTCTACTCACCATGGTTGCTTACGCTCATGTCTTGAAAGATTCCAACAATCAGATTAACCTTTTCAAATCCCAATAACACCAACTCCATTGAATATTTTATACATCATGTTTACATCCTAAAATCTAGGCTAACACACATTAGGGTTTAAGAGAACAAGCACCTCAAGAAAAATGGGGGCGGAGGGGGGCAAATTAAAGAATCTACAATGTTACTGGCCTCTAGTGCTCATTTCATACAGTTCTGAATAATAATTGTCTCCATGTTATTATCAGAAGCACTTTACTGTAATGATTTGAACCAAGATAATAGTAATATATGACTAGAAAAACAAATAAATGAATTAGTCTACTATACATAACCTATCCACAAAAATTCCAAGTATTTGTTCCACATGAAATTCTATGGCATATATTTATTTGCTTTTTTTCTGGCAAAAGCAGGAAATTGAAGCATCATACACAGGAGGCACTTTTGCAGCTTCCTAGATGGCAAATGGATTCTAAAATCACAGTTCTCATCAAGTACCTCAACAAGCTTCACTGGCTACTTCCCCTTTCAAAACAGTTCATTATTAAAAGGTACTGGCTCCATCCAAAGTCCTCAAGCAACTACATACCAAAACCTGCTCTCTCAGTTTCCCCACTGTCTTTTCCTCTCATGCCTTTTATTACAGCATGGATTATTTAACAAACAAAACATTTTTTATTTTTCAGTTAGAGTTGACATACAATATTATTTAAGTTTCAGGCGTATAACCTTGTGATTAGACATTCAGGTAACTTACAAAGTGATCACCCTGATAAATCTAGTACCCATCTGACTCAATATGTAGCTATTACAATGTTATTTCCTATGCTGTACTTTACATCCCCATGACTACTCTGTATCAACCAATTTGTACTTAACCGCTTTTTTTCATCCATTCCCCCATCCTCCCTCCTATCTGTAATGATCAAAATGTTCTCTGTATCTATTAGTCTGTTTCTGTTTTGTTTATTGTTTTTTAGATTCAAATGTTTGATATTTACTGTCATTTTATTGTTCATTTTTTATTTTTCTTCTTTTTAAAGAACCTTTAACATTTCATGTAATAATGATTCAATGGTAATGAACTTCATTAGCTTTTTGTTTGGAAAGATCTTTATAGGTCCTTCAATTCTAAATGACAACTTTCCTGGGTAATCTTGGATGTTGTAGGTCTTTGTTGTCTGTCACTTTAAATATTTCTTGCCACCAGCTTCTGGCCTGCAAAGTTTCTCTTGAGAAGTCAGCTGACAACTTTATGTGAGCTCCCTTGTAGGTAACTAACTTATTTTCTCTTGCTGCTTTTGAGACTCTCTTTTAACCTTTTGCATTGTAATTATGTTTCTCAGTATGGGTCTCTTTGGGTTCATCTTGTTTGGGACTCTCTGGCTTCCTGGACTTGTATATCTATTTCCTTCACCAGGTTAAGGAAGTTTTCTTTCTTTTTTTCAAATGGTTCTCAATTTTGTGCTCTCTTTCTTCTCCTTGCACACTCATGATGTGAATTTTGGAATGCTAGAAGTTATCCCAGAGGCTTTCTACACTATCTTCATTTTTGGGGGATTCTTTTTCTTATTGCCATTCTGATTGGGTGTTTTTTGCTTCCTTATGTTGTAAATCACTGATCTGATTCTCAGCTTCATCTACTCTACTGTTGATTGATTATCAATTATTCTTCATTTCAGTTAGTGTATTTGTTAGGTCTGATCAAATAATTGAATTCTAAAGGTCAGTTCCCATGTGCTCGGAATTCATGCACTGGGGGTCGGGGTGGGGAAGGTGTCCCCCAGCCCACCCTGTGCCCTCTTACAGTCCAGGACCCTTCAGGGGATGTCTGCCTGCCGGCTTAGGCCCAACCCCCTAAGCCGGCAGGCAGACATCCCTCTCACAGTCCAGGATCCCTTGCTCCTTACCGCCTTCCTGCTTGCTCCTTACAGCTTGGCTCACTGCTCCTTAGTGCTGCCATGGAGACAGGAGAGACTCCTGCCACTGCCACTGCGCTCGCCAGCCATGAGCCCGGCTTCTGACTGAGCGGCACTCCCCCTGTGGGAGTGCACTGACCACCAGGGGGCAGCTCTTGCATTGAGCATCTGCCCCTAGTGGTCAGTATGCATCATAGCAACTGGTCATTCTGGTCATTCTGCCATAATGGTTGATTAGGCTTTTATTATATAGATATAGATTAGGTTATCTGGAAAACCAAAATGGTGCCAGTATCCAGGACAAGAAGAGTCAAAGATTTTAAAGGACTCTGGGTGGGCTTTTTCAGGTGGAGAATTCTCTGGGCAGGTCCAGAGGGGAAAGATAATGGTCTTAGCAAGAGGAATATAGTATAAGCAAAAGGGAATGTCAATTGTGAAAAGGTCTAAAGGTCCGTTCCCAGGGGAGGGACACGCTCCCCTCCCCCATGCACAAATTTCATACACCGGGCCTCTAGTTAACTCATAATTCTTTAGCCCTTTCAGCCTTGTGCATTCCTTTTCCAGGGACCCTAAAAGTATCCTTCACAATGACTGGCTCATTCTAATGGTTTCCATGTCCTTTTGTTTTGTTTATGTTTTTATTGATTTTAGAGAGAGGAAGGGGAAGGGATAGAAGTACCGATATGAGAGAAACATCTATTGGCTGCCTCCTGTAAGCCCCCTACTGGGCAATGAGCTCACAACCCAGGGGCATGTGCCCTTACCTAGCATCCATCTGGTGACCTCTTGATTCATGGGCTGATGCTAAACCACTTAGATATACCAGCAGGGCTCCATGTCCATTTTCATGCTGTTGAAGTTCTAAATTCCTTTAGCATCCCTATAACCATTGTTTTGAACTCTGCAACTGATAGCTTGCTTGCCTCCATTTCATTTAGTTTTTTGTGCTGTTTTTTTTTTCTGGAAACCTCTCCTATCCTTTCATTTGGGGTTGGTTTCTTTGTCTCCAAATTTTGGCTGCTTCCCTATGTTTCTTTCTATGTGCCCTGGACTTGGTAGAGTGGCTTTGTGCAGTAGGAGTCCTGTAGGTTTCAGTGACACAGCCTCCCAGTTCACCTGAGCTGGGTGCTCCAGGTGCATCCGTGTGGGCACTGTCCTATTGTAACTGAGCCTTGATTGCTATTGGCATCACTGGGAGGAACTGATCCCAGGCTGATCAACTGTGAGGACCTGTTGTAACTACAGCAGAGGTGCTGCTGTGCAGAAACTGACCTTCAAAGCAGGACTTGCTCCGGTGGGCTTTGGTGCTTGGGAGTCTGCCATCTGAGTGTGTCAGTACACCATGGATTCTTAACCATGGGCACATACTCAAAACAAGCCTCTGAAACTTACGTGAAATTCTGTACATCAATAAATTCGCATTTAGAACTATCTAGGGAAATGGTTCTATGGCTTACACCAAATTCTCAAAGGGAAAGGATATCTGAAGAGATTAAAAGCTGAGTGAATGAATATATGAAAGGGCTGGAAAGATCCAATAGAAGTGTTGGACAAAAAAAAGAATCAAAACCACTCTTACTCCATCCACCAAGGTATATTTTCAAGACACAGAAACCAGGTTTAACCAAAGATTAAATCCAAAGCAGTCAGAAGTCCTGTGTTCTAGTTTCAGCTCTATCAAGAAGCAGAAGTCATTTCACTCGAAACGCGAATTCAAAACCTGAAAAAGGGGTCTGGGACCTTTCGCGTCCCTCCTTTCTGAGACTCCCTAGTCAGAAGCCTGCCTGCCGCCTGGGGAAAGTCGGCCTGGCGGGGAAAGCGTCACTCTCAGAAGATCCCTGGATCACCAACTGCCCCCCTTCCTCCGCCCACCGGTAAAAGGATCCACATTCGGAAGCAAACCTCTTCGCCGCCTACACGCCCACGCCGGTGCCCTCAGACCGCGGGCCCCTCTGGGGTTCCCCACTCACCCGGCTGCCGCGTCCACCTGGCCGCAGCCGCCCGCATCTGCGAGAGACCGGCTGCAACTCCCCCACCAAGTCCAGCTCAGCTCTAAGTCAATTGGTCAGAGTCTCTGCGCGTCACTCCCAGCGCCAACCACGGGCCAATCAAAAAGCGCTTCCCTCGGCAGACAAGCGGAAGCAAGACATTCAGAGAAGCTGCGTCGCCATCTTGGAGAAGGGCAAGACACCCGTGACTCGCTCTAGAAAACCGCAGTTCCTCAGAACACACTTTTTTCCACGTTCATCGCTAAACGTGTCCGCTTTAGAAAACCCCGGCGCCAGCCGGACTGTTTTGTAGGCGCAGCCCACATGCTTCAGGTGCACTCTCTGATCCAACGTGACGTCCGCTCGCCTCAGTGGGAAGTTCCTCTCATCACCTTAGTTACAAGGAAGCGAGACGATGCCGTATGGCCCCGGAAGAAGGGGTGGTCCTGCGCAGAGGAAACTGAAGCGGCTGGAAGGAGGCGTCAGCGCGCGGGAAAGGGTGTGGCGGCGCAGAAGGAGTGTAGGGGGAGGTGAGTGTGGGGACCCCTGCGCAGGCCCAGATGTGTGGAGGCTGATCTCTGGGTCTAGATAAGATTCATCATTCCTTTTACCTCATTGTTGCAGAAGAGAAAGATGGGTCACCAGCAACTCTACTGGAGCCATCCGGGGGAATTCGGCCACGGTTCTCGTTCTTGACGCGTCAGCTCGAACCGGCACGGTCTGATTCGGAAATATGGCTTCAACGTGTGCCGCCGGTGGTATTAACGTCAGTACGCGAAGGACGGAGGTTTCATTACATTGGACTAAGCGAGCTTCCATCAATGGGTCATTCATGATATATACCTTAAGATAGAATGCTATTTCTTTTACGTAAAAAGATAAACAAACAAAAAAAACACACCTTAAAATATTAAAAAGAAAAGATTCATCCTAAATGTCACAGATTTGGTTCTGCTTCAACGCATCCCAAGGTTTCCTCCTCTCTCCCTGATGGCTCGCGCTCTCTACGGACACTGCTCTAGAAGCACAGTTCCTCTCTGCTTTTCTATCCCTATCGTCCTATGAGACGGTGAATAATTGAGTATTGTCATAGTCAAGCACTTTATTTTTTTAATATATTTTATTGATCTTTTTACAGACAGGAAGGGAAAGGAATAGGAGAAATATCAACCACCTACCTCTTGCACACAGCCCACTGGGGATGTGCCCACAGCCAAGGTACATGCCTTTGACTGGAATCTAACACGACATCTTTCAGTCTGCAAGTCAATGCTCTATCCACTGAGCCAAACCGGTTTCGGTGGGATTAAGTTTATTTATCTGATCCAGAGATAGATAGCCTCTCTGTAGCATATAAAACTAAGCAAAACTTGCCAAAACCAGTTTGGCTCAGTGGATAGAGCGACGGCCTGCGGACTGAAAGGTCCTAGGTTCGATTCCAGTGGAGGACACGTACCTTGGTTATGGGCACATCCCCAGTAGGAGGTGTGCAGGAGAGCAAGCTGATAAATGTTTCTCTCTCATCGATGTTTCTGGACTCTCTATCCCTCTCCCTTCCTCTCTGTAAGAAATCAATAAAATATATTTAAAAAATAATAAACTAAGTGAAACGATATAATCTTAAAATTAGGCTTAGAACATATCTAGGCATCCAAGAATTTCGATTAATTAGCTCAATTTGATATTACAGAGTTTTAAAATTGAAGTCGATGTACCATGAAAATTAATATAAAAAGTTTGTCCGAATAATGATTCAGTTTTGTTGAACAAATTTACATTTCCATGTTCCTAAAACATTATGTAAGAGTAATGTTAGTTCATTTGATCATTACACTTCTATAGATTTAGGAGATTCAAATTAATTACTCTCTCAGTAAGGAAATGAGCTCAAATAAAATACATGCATTATACTTTACATTGATGAAAGACATAGGTGTCTTTTGTTAATCAAACGTTAAGTATAACTTTTCAAAAAATTTGCTTTGATTACTTGAACCTATATTCTATACTAGAAATTTCTATAAAAAGGCTTTTTTTATTTTTAAATCTTTATTGTCCAGTTTATTACAGATGTTCCCCTTTTAGCCCCCGTAGCTCCCCTCAACCTGATTCCCCACTGCCCATCCCATTCCCTTACCCCCCACCACTGTCCTCATCCATAGGTGTAAGATTTTTGTCCAATCTCCTTCACCCCTCACACCCTCTTTCCCAGGAGAATTGTTAGTCCATTCCCTTTCTATGCCAATAATTCTATTATATTCACCAGTTTATTCTGTTCATCGGATTTTTTATTCACTTGATTTTTAGATTCACTTGTTGATAGGTATGTATTTGTTATCACTGCGTTGTTCATAATTTTTTCCCCTAAGTGGCTTCTTTTATTTATTTTTTAAATTAAATCTTTATTATTCAGATTATTACATTTGTCTCTTTTTTCCCCTTCAGAGCTCCCCTCCACCCCACTTCCACCGCTCCCTCAACCCTTACCTTTCCCCCCAATTGATGAGTCCATAGGTATATGATTTTTGTCCAGTCACTCCCTGTACCCCATTTCCCCTTTCCCCCTGTGAATTATCAGTCCACTCCCTTTCTGTGCTCCTGATTCTAGTATATTCACCAGTTTATTCTGTTGATCAAATTTTTAATTCACTTAATTTTTAGATTCACTTGTTGATAGATACCTATTTGTTGTTCATAATTTTTATCTTTTACCTTTTTCTTCTTCCTCTTCTAAAAGAGTACCTTTCAGCATTTCATATAATACTGGTTTGGAGTTGATGAACTCCTTTAGCTTTTTCTTATCTGTGAAGCTTTTTATCTGCCCTTCAAATCTGAATGATAGCTTTGCTGGATAGAATATTCTTGGTTGTAGGTTCTTGCTATTCATCACGTTGAATATTTCTTGCCACTCCCGTCTGGCCTGCATCGAATCTGTTGAGAAATCAGCTGACAGTCATATGGGTGCTCCCTTGTAGGTAATGAATTGTTTTTCTCTTGCTGCTTTTAATATTGTCTCTTTGTTTTTTGCTCTTGGTATTTTAATGATGATGTGTCTTGATGTAGTCCTCTTTGGATTCCTTTTATTTTGGGTTCTGTGTGCTTCCTGGACTTGTAAGTCCATTTCTTTCACCAGGTAGGGAAAGTTTTCAGTCATTATTTCTTCAAATAGGTTTTCAGTACTTTGTTCTCTCTCTTCCTCTGGCACCCCCATAATTCTGATGTTGGTATGCTTGAAGTTGTCCCAGAGGCTCCTTACACTATCTTCACATTTTTGGACTCTTTTTTTCTTTTTGTTTTTCTGGTTGGGTGTTTTTT
>JAAGEH010000006.1:15691316-15707817 GCA_011751065.1 Lasiurus cinereus
TTTTCTGACTGGTCCTTTTCCTTTTTTTTTTTTTTTTTTTTGCCTTCTTATTAAGGTCCTTGAAGGTCTCACTAAGTTTCTCAGAGGTCTCACTAAGTTTCTTGGCGGTTTGTAGAAGATTCCTGAGTAACCTTTTAAATGTGGTTTTGAACTCTATGTCCAGTCGTTTGCTTTCCTCCATTTCTTTCATTCCTGACATGTTTCTTGGTCTTCGAATTTTGGCTGCTTCCCTCTATTGATGGAGTGGCTTTGTGTGCTAGTTGTCCTTTAGGGCCCAGTAGCTCTGCCTCCCAATCACCTGAGGTGGACACTCTTGGTGCACCCCTTTGTGGGCTGGGTTCACAGTCTTGTTGTAGTTAAGCCTTGATTGCTGCTGGTACACTGGGAAGAATTGACCTCCAGGCCATTGACTGTGAGAATTAGCTGTGTCTATTAATGGAAGAACTGCTGTGCTGGAGACATCCCTATGGGGCAAGACTTGCTTCAATGGGGCTTTGGTGCTCGCCGAGTCTGCCTCTTGAGTGTGTCACTTATGTATGTGAGGAATTGAAATTTGGTGTTGTCTCACACTGACCTCTAGGTACAGTGGTTCCTGGATCTCCAAGGAGGTGCAAGTCAGCTAGGGTCTGAGGCTACCCAGCAGGAGCTACAGGAAGCTTTGCAGATTTCTCCTCTTTGCTTGGAGTTTGAAAGTTGTGGAGTTGTCTGACCCAGTTGCAATTGGTTAGGTTAAGCTGCCAGAGGGCAGGCCATTCATATACAAAAGCCGCCTCAGAGCTGGGTGGATTTGTAAATTGGGCGGGGTGGGGTCTCAGGGAATCACTAGACTAGGGCATGGCAAACAGCAATGGCTGCCAGTCAGCCCTCTCTGCCCCATTCTGTTCAGTGTCCCGCATCCCGTGCCACAGAGCAGTAAACAATGATTCCAGTGCACAACTCTGCAAGAGAGCCACCCTCCCTTTCTGACCTGATGGCAGACAGTCCAGTTTCTCCCTGAATCTCGCTGGAAACTGGAGTTCAGAGAGTTAGGAACTTGTAACTCCATCCCAATTGGAAAACAGCACATGCTAGTCCGATTCGTGAGCATCTCCATACCTCTGCCTTTTTAAGCCTCTGCATGTCCTACCAAGTCTCAATGCACTTTTTTTCCCCATTCTAGTTGCAGAAATTCCACTCGGCCAGTGGTTCTGGGGGATAGTCATTTTGTCTTTTAGTTGTAGTTTTGGTGTGGTTGTGAGAGACAGCACATATAGGTGTACACTGTATGTCACCATCTTGGTTCTCCTCAAGAAGGCTTTTTAAAAAAATCTAGCACATTTAAAGTATTAGAAGTTTAACTGTCCTATTTTCTGGAAATTTAAGGAACAGGTAATTTATATAAATATTTATCTTCATAAGCCAATCAGACAAAGCCCTTTAAGAGATGTACTAACCTGATTTTATGTTCTACAGCAATATGATTTCCCTGGTTTTATCAAGTGAATACATTTGGATGTTGGTGAAACCTCCAAAATTGTTAAAGTTTCAAAAAGGAAAAATTATGGCCCACATACAAATGTAGATGAGAACATGCCAAAGCTTCTACATAACTCATACATTGAAAAGAGGACCAACCAAAACTGGTTTCATTCAGTGGATAGATGTTGGTCTGCAGACTGAAGTGTCCCAGGTTTGATTTCGGTCAAGGACATGTACCTTGGTTGCAGGCACATCTTCAGTAGGGGGTGTGCAGGAGGCAGCTGATCGATGTTTCTCTCTCATTGATGTTTCTAACTCTCTATCCTTCTCCCTTCCTCTCTGTAAAAAAAAAAAAAAATATATATATATATATATATATATATATATATATATATATATTTTTATTATATTTTTTTTTTTTTTAAAAAAAAAAGAGGACCAGTAGAGAGAAACCAAGATAGTGGCATAGGTGAACACCTAAAATGCTGCCTTGCACAACAATTTCAAAACTACAGCTAAAAGACAGAACAGACATCATCCAGAACCACAGGAAAGCTGGCTGATTAGAAATTCTACAACTAGAAGTAAAGAGAGGAGCTCATGGAGACTTAGAGGAACTGCAAAAAGCTGAAGTACAGAGACACCGCATGGAGAGGATAGGCGGCGGAGTGCTTGGCTGGCTTCCCCTAGCGGGAGGGAGACAGAAACTCCCAACTGCACTGAACCCCAGTTCAGATTGCACCAAACCCCAGTTCCGGGCAAGACTCATATGGGGGGGAGTCTGGACTGTCATGAAAAGGGAGGAGTGCACGGAAATATAGGGGAGCTGTAGAAGGCAGAGGTCTGGAGGCACGTGCTCAAGTGCACAAAGAGAGGACTGACTGCTGATTGTGCCACTGGCTTTTTCTATCGGGATGAAGACCGAATCTCCCGACTGTGCTGAACTCCACTTCTGACTGCACTGAACCCATTTCAGGCAAGACTCAGGGGACCCTGATTCATGTGGATCCCCAGAATGCACAAAAACTCAGAGGAGCTGCAAAAGGCAGAGGTCTGGAGGTGCACACACAAGTGCGCACAGAGGGAGCTATAGCAATTACCGGTGGACACTGAGATCCAGGAGCCTCATAGGGCAGGACTGATAGGAAGCCAAGGCTGTCTGCTCAGCCTTGAGACTCCACCCCATCCAAGCCCAGCACAGAGGCTTTTGCAATTCAGAAGTCTTATCTCATAAAGCTGACTACAAGACAGTTCTCCTGGCATAGACACAGCTGATCCTCACAGTCAATTGGCCTGAGGGTCAATTCCCCCCGGTGATCCCAACAACAATCAAGACTTAACTACTACAAGGCTGTACACACAGTCCACAAAGGGGTGCACCAATAATGTCCACCTCAGGTAACTGGGGAGGTGGAGCTACTGGGCCATATAGGACACCTAGCACAAAAAGCTACTCTACCAACTCAGGGAAGCAGCAAAAATGCGGAGACAAAGAAACAGATCACAAACAAAAGAAATGGAGGAAAACAAACCACTGGATAAAGAGCTCAAAACCACGGTTAAAAGGTTTTTCAAGAATTTAAAAAAATATATATTTTATTGATTTTTTTACAGAGAGGAAGGGAGAGAGATAGAAACTCAGAAACATCGATGAGAGAGAGACATCGATCAGCCGCCTCTGCACACCCCACACTGGAAATGTGCCCACAACCAAGGTACATGCCCCCGACCGGAATCGAACCTGCGACCCCTCAGTCCGCAGGCCGACGCTCTATCCACTGAGCCAAACCAGTCTCGGCTTTTTTCAAGAATTTTTTAGAAACGGTCGATAAATTTAACAAGACCCTCGAGGCTATGAAAAAGGACCAAGTAGAAATTAAACATACCCTGACTGAAATAAAAAATATTATACAGAGACCCAACAGCAGACTAGAGGAATGCAAGAATCAACTCAAAGATTTGAAATACAAAGAAGCAGAAAACGGTCCACTACAAAAGAAAAAAGAAAAAAGAATCCAAAAATGTAAAGATAGTGTAAGGAGCCTCTGTGACAACTTCAAGCATACCAACATCAGAAAAAAGAGAGAAAGATACTGAAAACCTATTTGAAGAAGTAATTATTGAAAACTTCCCCCAGCTGGTAAAGGAAATAGACTTACAAGTCCAGGAAGTGCCCAGAACCCCAAACAAAAGGAATCCAAATAGGACAACACCAAGACACATCATCATTAAAATACCAAGAGCAAAAGACAGAGAATATTAAAAGCAGCAAGAGAAAAACAGTTAATTACCTCAAGGGAGCACCCATACGATAGCTGATTTCTCAAAGAAACTATGCAGGCCAGATGGCAGTGACAAGAAATATTCAAAGTGATGAATAGCAAGAACCTACAACCAAGATTACTCTACCTAGCAAAGCTATCAGTCAGAATTGAAGGTCAGATAAAGAGCTTCATAGGTAAGGAAAAAACTATAGGAGTTCATCAACACCAAACCAGTATTATATGAAATGCTGAAAGGTACTCTTTAAGAAGAGGAAGAAGTAAAAGGTAAAGATAAAAATTATGAATAACATACATATCTATCAACAAATGAATATAAAAATCAAGTGTACAAAAAATCTGATGAACAAAATAAACTGGTGAATATAATAGAATCAGGGGCATTGAAAGGGAGTGGACTGACAATTCTCAGGGGGAAAGGGGTGGGGAGGGCAGGAAGAGACTGGACAAAAATTGAACACCTATGGATGAGGACAATGGGGGCTAGGTAAGGGCAGAGGGTGGGTGGATATTGGGTGGAGGGAGCAATGGGGGAAAAAAAGAAGAACAATTTTAAAAATAAAAATTTATTAAATTTAAAAATAAATAAATAAATAATAAAAATAAAAAGAGGACCAATAGGAGAAACCAAGATGGTGGCATAGGTAAACACCTGAACTTGCTGCCTTGCACAACCACTTCAAAACTATAACTAAAAGACAAACAGACATCATCCAGAACCACAGAAGGCTTGCTGAGTGGAAATTTTACAACTAGAAGGGAAGAGAAAGCACACAGACTCAGAGGAGGTGCAGAAATAAAGTGCAGAAGTGCAGAGGTATGGAGTATGTGGCTCTTTTTCTCAATCAGGAGGGAGACACAAGCTCCCTACTGCTCTGAACTCCAGTTCCCAGCACGACTCAGGGAGAAACTAGACTGTCTGGCATCAGGCAGAACTCGAGGGCAGCTTTCTCTCAGAGGTGCTTGCAATCACTACCATTTGACACTGAGATCTGGGGCCTCTTTGGGCAGGACTGAGGATCAGCCATAGTTGTTTGCTCTGCCCTGTTAATTCCCTGAGACCCCGCCCCACGCAAGCTGTGCTCAGAGGCTTTTGCATATAAATGACTTGGCTCTTTGCAATCTAAAATTATCTAACAAACTACAGCTGAGTCAGAGAGACCCAGAACATCCAAAAGAAGGCCCAAGGCCCCACAGCAGCTTGAATTGCTTAACAGCTAGGCCTCATCTGGGTATTTCCAAAGCCCAAACAAAGAAGAGGAATCCGCAGATCTCTCCATAGCTCCTGCTGAGTGGCCTCAGGCAGAGGCAAAATTAGCACCTCCTTAGAGATCCAAGAGCCAGTGTACCCAGTGGTCAGACTAGGACCTTCCAGATTACAACTCCTCAGATCCATAAGGGACACACTCAGGGGGGCAGACTAAGTGAGCACCAAAGCTCCACTGAAGCAAGTCTTGCCCCATAAGAGTGTCTCCAGCAAAGAAGTTCTCCCATTATAAACACAGCTGATTCTCAAGCCATTTGGCCTGGAAGTCAATTCCCCCAGTGATACCAACAACAATCAAGGCTTAACTACAACAAGACTGTGCATACAGCCAACAAAAGGGTGCACCAAGCGTGTCCACCTCAGATAACTGGGGAGGCTGAGCTACTGGGCCCTAAAGGACACCTAGCACACAAAGCCATTCTAGTAACACAGGGAAGCAGCCAAAATGCAGAGACAAAGAAACAGGTCACAATGACAGAAATGGAGGAAAGCAAACGACTAGATATAGAATTCAAAACCATGGTTAAAATATTTTTCAAGAATTTTCTAGAAACTACCAGTAAATTTAGTGAGACCCTCGAGGATATGAAAAAGGACCAACTAAAAATTAAGCATACACTGGCTGATATAAAGAACAATATATAGAGATCCAACAGCAGACTAGAGAATCACAGAAATCAAGTAAAAGATTTGAAACATGAAGAAGCAAAAAAAAACCCAACTGGAAAAGAAAAAAGAATCCAAAAATATGAAGATAATGTAAGGAGCCTCTGGGACAACCTCAAGTGTACCAACATCTGAATTATGGGAGTGCCAAAGAAGAGAGAACAAGATATTGAAAATCTATTTGAAGAAATAATGACAGAAAACTTTCCCTACTTGGTGAAAGAAATAGACTTACAAGTCCAGGAAGCACACAGAACCCCAAACCAAAGGAATCCAAAGAGGACCACACCAAGATACATCATAATTAAAATGCCAAGAGCAAAAGACAAAGAG
Source organism: Lasiurus cinereus (assembly GCA_011751065.1). NCBI lineage: Eukaryota > Metazoa > Chordata > Mammalia > Chiroptera > Vespertilionidae > Lasiurus > Lasiurus cinereus. The sequence continues at coordinate 15,697,323 of JAAGEH010000006.1, forward strand.
AGACTATTAAAAGCAGCAAGAGAAAAACAGTATCCATAGGAGTGTCAGCTGATTTCTCAATAGAAACTAGGCAGGCCAGAAGGGAGTGGCAAGAAATAATCAAAGAGATGAATAGCAAGAACCTATAACCAAGATAGTACTTTACCCAGCAAAGTTATCATTCAGAATTGAAGGTCAGATAAAGAGCTTCACAGATAAGAAAAAGCTAAATGAGTTCATCACCATCAAATCAGTATTTTTTTCTTTCCATCTAGTTGTATAATTCCCATTTAGCCAGCCTTCCCATGGTTCTGGATGATGTCCATTTTGTCTTTTAGTTGTATTTTTTTTAAAAAAATATATTTTATTGATTTTTCACAGAGAGGAAGGGAGAGGGATAGAAAGTTAGAAACATCGATGAGAGAGAGACATTGATCAGCCGCCTCCTGCACGCCCCCTACTGGGGATGTGCCCACAACCAAGACACATGCCCTTGACTGGAATCGAATCTGGGAACTTTCAGTCCCCAGGCTGAGGCTCTATCCATTGAACCAAATCGTTTTTGCTAGTTGTAGTTTTGAAGTTGTGTGAGGCAGTAAGTTCAGGTATTTACCTATGGCGCCATCTTGGTTTCTCTGGGAACAGCTCTTTCAAATGATGTCCCTAATATAATTTGTGCATTTTCAGATATTTTTAAATTCATAAAAATGTTGTTTTGAAACCAAACTATTTCTTCTCTGATAATGACAAGCTCAGAAAATGTTTGTGCAAGAAATGAAAAGTAAAAAAAAAAAAAAGATTAAAAAGTAGAAAAGGTGGATTTATGTGTAAATATATAATCTCTGCAAGCATTATTGATATAAACAGTCTGAGAAAGTTGAAAGTTGAGGCCATTGCCTTAATTTTCACCTTCTCAAAAGAAGAACTAACCAATCTATGATTGAGAAGACAGACAAATCTTAAATCAAGCCCAAAGTAAAGATAAATCCTTTTCCAGCCTACAATTCCTGTCATTGTTTCTTGAACTGAAAACCACTAAACACCACTTAGCTATAGGAATACCTCTGGTTGTTCTCATTTATTTTAAAGTTTTAAACAACCTTATTTTATTATTATTATTTTGAAATATTTTATTGATTTTTACAGAGAGGAAGGGAGAAAGATAGAGAGTTAGAAACATCGTTAAGAGAGAAACATCCATCAGCTGCCTCTTGCATACCCCCTACTGGGGATGTGCCTGCAACCAAGGTACGTGCCCTTGACCGGACATGCCACAGCCCATCATATCAGGCTTTTCTTTCTTTTTTTTAAAAAATATATTTTATTGATTTTTTTACAGAGAGGAAGGGTGAGGGATAGAGAGTTAGAGACATCGATCAGCTGCCTCCTGCACGCCTCCTACTGGGGATGTGCCTGCAACCAAGATACATGTCCTTGACTGGAATCGAACCTGAGACCTTTCAGTCTGCAGGCCAATACTCTCTCCACTGAGCCAAACCGGTTTTGGCTCTCTCTCTCTCTTTCTTTCTCTCTCCCCACTTCCTCCCTTCCACTCTCTCTAAAAATCAATGAAAAAAATATCCTTGAGTGAGGATTACAAAAACAAAGATAATGAATGTGTAATCTTGCGTCTCTGATATTCACATTTTTTTTAGAGTTTTGAATAAGTGGAATCATATGGTACATACTCTCTTTTGTTTGGCATCTTTCACTCAACATAATCCTTTTGAGACTCATCCATGATTTTGTGTGGGTCAGTAGTTCATTTCTTCTTCAGTGAATAAGTTTACATTTAAAGTTAAATAATAATGACCTTTTAAAAAATATATGTTTTATTGATTTTTTACAGAGAGGAAGGGAGAGGGATAGAGAGTTAGAAACTTCGATGACAGAGAAACATTGATGAGCTGCCTCCTGCACAGCCCATACTGGGGATGTGCCCACAACCAAGGTACGTGCCCCTGACCGGAATTGAACCTGGGACTTTTCAGTCCACAGGCCTACGCTCTATCCACTGAGCCAAACAGGTTTCAGCAACACTAACCTTTTAAAGAAAATCTGGAGTCTAAGATACAAGAGGGAAAAGGATGTCTTGCTCTTCCTAGATATAGTGGGGTAGTGTATCATTGATCATCTACTTGCACCTGCTCAAAATATAAACTCCTGGAGTGTTTCTCAATGTCAGATGCTAACACCCATGTGATCTACACAGTGAGTAAGTCCATGGGAAGAGCAATGAATAAGTACTTTCCTCTTCATTCCCATTTATAATGCACACTCTGTCCACCTCAATTCAATAAGCTCCGAATATATAAGATAGGATCAGTTCCCAAAATTTCAGGATTGCCATATTATAATAGGCAAACCATTTCATTGGTAGCTAAGTTTCTCTAGTCTCTAAATCGGTTTAAGTTATTGTTATCCATATTCTCTATACAAACAGTGAAACCTTGGAAAGGACACATTTAAAATAATAAAAAATTACAACCAGGGCTGAAATAAACTATTATACTAAGAATTATTTTGAAATCAGAAGGAAAAATGATAAGGATTCCATAAATCCTCAATTAATAAATAGGCTGTGTTTTGTATGTTTGGAACTAAAAGCACATTTTCCTATGGAAATACCAATAATTCTAGTAAATAGATAATACATTCTCGATATGTCACAACCTGTCTTAATTAAGGGAGGGAGGAGGGACTGCAAGTGCCAGTATGAGGCAAGTAAAAGGTAATTTATCCATTGGTTGTCCTAAGGGGTAAGGAAGGCTAGTGAACTACCCTATTGGCACCCTAGAACTACAATCCCCAGAATGCCGCAGTGCAGGCTCACTTTGGGCTCTAAGCACTGCAGAATCGGCTGCTGGGATATTCTGGCTCACCTGCGTTCATGGCTTCTCCTTGCAAGGCGGTAATTGTTCCCGGGAACGGAGGCGTGGATGTGGCGGTCCACGGATGGTATTGCTGGGTGAAGAAGAGACTGGATCAGGTAAGAAACGCCTCGCTGCGCTGGGAAATCAGCCTGGAGCTGGAGGGGACGGAAGGAATAAGGACTGAAATTTGAACGTGTCTCTTCACTCCTTCTCAACCCCAAACCATGTGTATTTTCATTTCTCCCCTGTGCTACACTTCTTAACTTTGATAAAACTCCCTGAGGGCTTAGTCGTTAGTGTACAAGGCAACACCTCTTGGAACTGGGGAAACCGAGTCCCCTCCCCCTCCCTGTATCTGCTGCTGGTTCAGATTTGGAAGTTCCCATAAGTTTTACAACTGTTCCTTTTGCTCCCTGACACAGATTCTTTAAAATTCAACATGTAATATTAATGAATGTTTACAATGGATATATGTAATATGTAAGTAAATTATGAATCATAATGTATAAGCCCTTGCTTCCTCTTGTTCTACCCGGAACTCTCTGTCCCTAGGTACCTGTAATGGTTTTTTCCTCCTGAGAATCCATCATCAAACTAAAATCTAGAACATTACCAATAGCCATCTGTGTGCTCCCATCCCATTTCCTTGCCATCCTTATTTTCATTTTCTCCATTTTTTAAAGTTAAAGTACTTTTGCAACCTCTATATGTATCCTTTAAACACATATTGTTTAATTTGGCTTCTTTGTGAACTTTGTAGAAATGGCATTCTACTGTAGGTTGTCTTATACATCTTCATTTTTGTTTTGTTTTTTAAACTATCTTCCATAACCAGACAATAAGATTACTTCCTGGGTTGCTGACTTCTAGAGCACTGAACTAAGTTGCTAGAATAAAATACCTGGGTTGTAACTGGAAACTATGGCTGGAGCTGTCCAAGAGGATGAGATCTCCAACTTTCTGTACCACATTTTATCTACTCCCTGGCACATAGTCTGTTTGGCTCTAGGTCATTTTGTCTAGAACACATTCAGTCATACCCTCTCTACAGATACAAGTATTTCTATATAAAGACCTACAGAGCTGGCTAGATATGGACTAACAGACACATGATAGTTATGAGGATTGTATATTCATTTATAATTCTGTAGTGCTTAACCTAGTTCATTTCATAACATAAGCACTTATTGAATATAGATCATATTAGATGTCTCATTTCTTATTAGCAAAGTATTAGTTGTAATGAAGCTGTTTATTATAGCTTTTTTTTCTCTCCATATCATAGATAACTGGTTTCCAGTGTTTGGCTAAAAACATGCCTGATCCAAGTGAGTATTAAAAGTGTTTTTATTTTTTAATCTTTATTGTTCAGATTATTACAGATATCCCTCTTCCCTTCCCTCCCCATAGCTCCCCTCCACCTGGTTCCCACCCCACCCCAGGCCCTCGCCACCCAACTGTTTGCATCCCTATGTACTGCATATATGCATGTAAAATCTTTGTCCTGTCTCTTCCTGCACTCCCCACACTCCCTCCCCTTGAGAATTGTCAGTCCGCTCCATTTCCATGCCCTGTGCTTCCTCTTGTTCTTCCTCTTGATTCTATTACATTCACCAGTTTATTCTGTTCATCAGATTATTTATTCATTTGATTTTTAGATTCACTTGTTGATAAATATGTATTTGTTGTCACTTTGGTGTTCATAATTTTTTTTTTTATCTTTACCTTTTTCTTCTTCTTCTTAAAGAATTCCCTTCAGCATTTCACATAATACTGGTTTGGTTGTGATGAACTCCTTTAGCTTTTTCTTATCTGTCAGGCTCTTTATCTGTCCTTCAATTCTAAATGATAGCTTTGCTGGGTAATCTTGGTTGTAGGTTCTTGCTATTCATCACTTTGAATATTTCTTGCCACTCCCTTCTGGCCTGCATAGTGTCTATTGAGAAATCAGCTGATAGTTATATGGATACTCCCTTGTAGGTAACTGTTTTTCTCTTGCTGCTTTTAATATTCTTTGTCTTTTGCCCTTCGCATTTTAATTATGATGTGTCTTGGTGTGGTCCTCTTTAGATTCCTCATTTGGGGTTCTCTGCACTTCCTGGATTTGTAAGACTATTTCTTTCACCAGATAGGGGAAGTTTCCTGTCATTATTTCTTCAAATAGATTTTCAATATCTTGTTCTCTCTCTTCTTCTGGCACCCCCATAATTTGGATGTTGGTATGCTTGAAGTTGTTCCGGGAGCTCCTTACACTCTTTTCATCTTGGTTCTCCTCTTAAAAGTGTTTTTAAGTAGCCTCATCTTGTTGGGTTTTGATTTTGCATTTTCCTGGTAGAAAACAATATTCATAGTAGAGAAGCTAGAGAATATGTACCTAAGAATGAATAATGGCAAATAGTTTGTGGAGGAGGATATATAAAAAAAAAAACACAACTTAATAGACAATTCTACTAAGGATCAAGAAAAGCATTGGGCCCTGGCCAGGTGGCTCAGTTGACTGGAGCATCATTCTGTACACCAGAAAGGTTACAGGTTGGATTCCCAGTCAGGGCACATATCTAGGTTGTGGATTCACATATCTAGGTTGTGGGTTCAATTCCTGGCCAGGGCATGTACAGGAGGCTACCGATTGATATTTCCCTCACCTCTAAAACCAATAAAAACATATCCTTGGGTGAAAATTTTAAAAATTAAAGTACTTGGACTTGGTAAAATTTAATTTTTAACTTTGCAAGCAACTTGACTTTCTCTTCTATAAATCAATAATTATTTCCAGGCAAAATTTATGTGTGTTCCACTTGAGGCAGAGATAGGATAAAACTTTACAGCATTTATGAGATCCTTATATTTAAAAAATATAACAGTGACACTTTTGTTCTGAGTTTGGCTATGACTTGTCTCAGGAATTTCCATTTTGAAAAGAATGTACAAATTTGAGAGAGAACATTGTCCTTTATTTTAAGTTGGAAAGTTTAAAGCTTCAGAGTTATAATTTATTATCTCCTCAGTATTTTCTTACAATGGTGAAAAATAAAAAGAAAACTATGGATTTGATTATTTCAAACAGCGACATGCAATTGTCTCTATTAAAATGGCTCCATTGCCATCGTGCTCCTGAAGTTTTAAAGTTGTGAACTGCTGAGTAGTCATCTATTAGAAAGGTGGGCAGCATTAGATGAAAGCTGTCCCTATTAAATGACAGACTCTTTCTTTACCCTGAACCTTAGTTACAGCTCGAGAGAGCATCTGGCTGCCCTTCATGGAGACAGAGCTGCATTGTGACGAAAGGACCATCATCATAGGCCACAGCTCCGGGGCCATCGCGGCTATGAGGTGTGCTCCTTGTTGAATTATCACCCTGTGTGGGCTCCAAACGTCTTCTTTGGAAATACCTTGAGTATATTGGGTTTCCACTGTAGAGGAAATAGTGCTTGACCTCAAAAGTGGCAACATAATTTATCATAATGCTTTCTGGTTTGGTTAGTGGGTTAAAACTTTTTTTTTTTCTTTTACTGGGCCCCAGTGATCTTTTAAAAACATTAGTGGCTCCATCCCCAGCTGCTATCCTTCCCTTCAGAAAAACTCTAGGCCTTCAAGGCTCTGAGTAGCTCCGATGTCAAACTGCCCTCAGCCTGGTTTAAAGACATCATTGTAGTTCCTTAACATGCTAAGTATGCGCCTACTTTAGGCCCATACTTGCTCTTGTTCTACCTGGAACTCTGTCCCTAGATACCTGCATGGTTTTCTCCTCTTCTTTAGGCTCTGCTCAATTGAATATTCCCTCTCAATGAGGCCTCTTCTAATCACTCCATTTGAAACAACCACCTCACTTCATTGGCTCCTATTCCATTTATACCTTATTATCCCCCTTATTATCTATACCATTTTTTTGCCATCTGATATCCTGTTTATTTCTTGTCTCATGCCAATAGAATGTAAGATCAATGAGAGTAGATTTTGTTCACTCTGTCTCTAAAACCCCAGTGTCTAGTAGAGTGTCTGGCATATGATCAGTGTTCAATAAATATTTGTTAGCGGTTAGAGGCTGTTATTCCTTCTCTCCTTAAACCCCAAGTCCTTAGGATTCCTGGGCATGTTCCTGATGATCACCAAAGAACATTACATCTCTGCCTTTAGGGTTGTGAGGCCTAGGGGTTAGGGACTTAGCTGGCTGAATAAGCCTGTTCAAGTTGGATTTCTTCATATTTGCCAGGCTGGATGACAAAGGATTGTGGTTTTTATTCATCTGGCATCATCCCAAGCAGTCCTTCAGGATGTCACATGAATTGCATGTCAAAGAATCTTGCCCAATTCCATAACCTTCCAGCTACATTAATCAAAGTTACAAGAATAATAATGCTTTTTAATATGGAGTTACAGAATTATGATACGGTCAGTGTTTATAAGCTGCCAGGGCTTGTCTGGAAAATGAAGAAACCCCTTTATGCTGAAATATGTACCAACTCAAGACCAACCGAGTATTTCTCAAGCCATTGACTAATAAAGGTGTGCCTTCTTTTATTATTTTAAAAAATATATTTTATTGATTTTTTACAGAGAGGAAGGGAAAAGGATAGAGAGATAAGGTAAAAGGTAGCAAAATTAATGAATATAGGTGCTTGTTATTCTAACTTTTCTGTAGCTCAAAACAAGCTTGGGGAAAGAAGTTTAGGCCCATGAACAAAATACAAATCCTAAATCTTTTCTGATGGCTCCTTGAAACCGTTATTATTCTATGTCTTACCTTCGCCAGGTTTTTGAGGGAACTGTCTGCAAATAGTTAACTCTTTCCCAGGCACTATGCTAGGCACTAGGGTCACAAAGATCAAGGTTCAGATGTGCCTTTAAGGAGCTGATGGTTTACATTGGGGAAATAGATATAATACTGCATAAATAATACAATGCAATGTGGAGTGTGTGGTAAAAGAGGTCCATTTCTGCTATTTACAGAATTTCTTAAAATAGGATTGGGAGAGGTGGCATGCCTTAAAATGCAGATTTCTGGGCTCCATTCCCAACCTTTTAAAAAAATTTAGATATATTTTTATTGATTTCAGAGAGAAAGGGAGAGGGAGAGGGGAACATCACTGATGAGAGAGAATTATTGATTGGCTGCCTCTTGCACATCCCTCACTGGGGATCAAACTCACAATCTAGGCATGTGCCCTGGCCCAGATTTGAACCGTGACGTCCTGGTTCTTAGGCCAAACCTCAACCACTGAGCCACACCTGCCAGGCTTCCCAACCTTTTTTTAAAAAAAATATATTTTATTGATTTTTTACAGAGAGGAAGGGGGAGGGATAGAGAGTTAGAAATCAATGAGAGAGAGACATCGATCAGCTGCCTCTTGCACACCCCCTACTGGGGATGTGCCCGCAACCAGGATACATGCCCTTGACCGGAATCGAACTTGGGACTTTTCAGTCTGCAGGCCGATGCTCTATCCACTGAGCCAAACCGGTTTCGGCTTTCCCAACCTTTTGAATTATGCTTTGGGATTGAGCCTGAAAATCTATGTGTTAATCAAGTAATGCTGATGCATACTAATGGTAGATTGCACACACTGAAGAAAAGGATTATACTTAAAAAAAAATATATATATATATATATGTATGTATATATATACGTATTATTGACTTTTTACAGAGAGGAAGGAAGAGGGATAGAGAGTTAGAAACATCAATGAGAGAGAAACATCAATCAGCTGCCTCCTGCACACCTCTTACTGGGGATATGTCCACAACCAAGGTACATGCCCTTGACTGGAATTGAATCTGGAACCTTTCAGTCTGCAGCCTCATGCTCTGTCCACTGAGGCAAACCGTTTAGGGCATGATTATATTTTTATGTGTAGTATTGGGAAAGGATTGCTGAAGAGGTTGGAACTACCTTGAAAAATGAGTAGAAATACATTAAGTAACCACTGGGCTTATAGTTCTGCAGTTTCATTACTATTTCTCATATTAACTCTAACAGCATATACACATAATTCTTGTCAGCTAAACCAAATGAGGTAAGTGGTTAACTGACTTTTTGGTTATCAGATTTTTTTTTAATATCTTTTTAATGTATTTTATTGAATTTTTACAGAGAGGAAGGGAGAGGGATAGAGAGTTAGAAATATCGCTGAGAGAGAGAGACATTGACCAGCCGCCTCCTGCACGCTCCCTACTGGAGATGTGCCCGCAACCAAGGTACATGCCTTTGACCGGAATTGAACCCGGGACCCTTCAGTCCGCAGGCCGACGCTCTATCCACTGAGCCAAACCGGTTCTGGCCGGTGATCAGATTTAACATTAAATATTAGCTGACATCATTTCTCTTTCTTCAGGTATGCAGAAACACATCGAGTGTATGCAATTGTATTAGTGTCTGCATATACAACAGACTTAGGGGATGAAAATGAGCGTGCAAGTGGTAAGTTTGAAGGCAGAAACCCCAGAAGAGCCCTTCCTCTAGTTACAGGGTTGCTTATTCAGGTTTATAAAACAGTGCTGTTTTTCGGATAGGCTAAAAAAAAAAACCTAACAGCACATGGAAAATATTTACCACTTATCTTTAGCTGTGAGTTTGGCACTTTGAGAGGTTGTAACCATTTCTAATCCATGGTCTAGAATTGAACCCTCGCGGCCTGACTGTATATGACCATACTTCCCTTTCACATGTAGCTATGATATCAAGCCCTGCAGATCTGAAAACCATTTAGGTTCTGATTCTTTGTATGTCTGCTATAGTCTTTACTAGATATTTCAGAATGGCTAGAAAAGAAATTATCCATTAGCACTGATAGGTTATATATATTTTTCTCCCTAGGCTACTTCAATCGCCCCTGGCAGTGGGAGAAGATCAAAGCCAACTGCCCTCACATTGTGCAGTTTGGCTCTACTGATGATCCTTTCCTACCTTGGAAGGAACAACAAGAAGTGGCAGATAGTTTGGAAGCCAAATTTTACAAATTCACTGACCGTGGCCACTTTCAGAACACAGAGTTTCCTGAACTGATTGATGTGGTAAAGTCTATGCTGCAAGTATCAGCACAAAAAGAATGATTTCTGCTATTTTGCATACCAGTATAGTAGAGCAATGATCAGATTATAGGTAAATCATCAGAAATGCCTAAAAAACAAACACAAGTTTCAGTGTTCAAACTAAGTTACAAATAGCATTTCCATTTTTCATAGAATCTATATCTTTACAAATTGCTATGAATTAAAGCAGTGTTTTCCCTATGATAAGGGACATAAGGACATGTTAACCATCCAAAGTGAATAAGACACAAATGAAACCTAGGTTTTCTGATTTCCAGCCCAGATGAAAATGAAGTTAATTTAATGTACCATATTTTCCGGCGTATAAGACGACTTTTTAACCCAGGAAAGTTGGGGTCATCTTATATGCCGGGTGTCATCTTATAGGGCAGGTATATCCCAAACTCTATATTTTAACTAGAAAAGTTGGGAGTTGTCTTATATGCCGGAAAATATAGTATGTTGTAAGATTTATACTCCTCTTTAAAGTAAAACTTCTCTTTTGTTGGAGAAACAAAACATGACTGAAAGTCTAGACTCTAGAGTGTTGGCTTAGAGCTCAGAATACTAGCTGCTGTTTTGAGCTGGCCCAAGATTTAATCCCAGACTGGGGC
>JAAGEH010000006.1:15715889-15773828 GCA_011751065.1 Lasiurus cinereus
CGGACTGGAAAGTCCCGGGTTCGATTCCGGTCAAGGGCATGTACCTTCGTTGCGGGCAGGGGGTGTGTAGGAGGCAGCTGATCGATATTTCTCTCTCATGGATGTTTCTAACTCTCTATCCCTCTCTCTTCCTCTCTGTAAAAAATCAATAAAATATAAGAAAAAGAATATCTCCAAACTGGTATTTGAACTCAGGTCTCAGGAGTAGCTGAGCTCGAATTCCTTTCCTTTGGTATCACACTTTTGGCCTAGCCAAAGAAACTTTTTTATAAAGTATATTTTTATTTATTTCAGAAAGGAAAGGGGGGATGAGAAGCAAGAGAGAGAGAGAGAAGGGGCAGGGGGGATAAACATCAATGATAAGAATCAGTGATTGGCTGTTTTCAGCATGTCCCCCCACTGGGGACTGAACCCACAACCCGCGCATGTGCCCTGACTGGGTTTCAAACTGTGATCTCCTGGTTGATGCTTAAACACTGAGTCATGCATGCCAGGCACATTTATTTTATTTTATTGCTTTTAGAGAGGGAGAAACATAGATGAGAACCATCAATCAGCTGCCCCTCTCCCCTACCTCCCCATCAAGCCTGCAACATGGGTGTGTGCCCTTACTGGAAATTGAACTGATGACCTCTCTGTGTATGGGGTGATGTTCAACCAAGTTACATTGCTCAGGGCAACACAGAAACTTTTTAATGGAGTTAAAAGGGAAAATACAACAGCTGAGATCCTAACATCTGTGCAACACTATATCAAACAAGCTAGTATTTTCTATAGTCTAAAGAATGGGACTGAAAGTAGTATTAGAACTAAGGACAATGACAATAGCTTTCTGCTCAGTTTAGACATATTACACCATGAGTTTTAGAACAGAATAAGGAAAAGAAATAAATCTAAAACAGGACAAGAACAGAAGAATAAATAAAGTGCAAGTAGAGAGCAATGGATTATTTTTAGTTTTAATGTTTCTTAAATGATAAGAATATAGGAAAAATTCTATTAAATAATATAACTGAGCCACAGAGTGAACTTGCAAGATTTTAACAAAGAAGGTCTAGAGGAAAAAAAACCCCTTTTGGATGAGAATTATCAATATTTATGGACTGAAAACATTCCTGACAATAGTTATCATTTAGGTTTGAGGTAAGTGCAGTGGCATAATCCCCCAAAATATTTTAATTTTTATTGATTTCAGGGAGGAAGAGATAGAAACATCAATAATGAGAAAGAATCATTGATCAGCTGCCTCCTGCACGCCCCTACTGGGGATTGAGCCTGCATCTCAGGCATGTGCCCTTGACCAGAATCGAACCTGGGACCCTTCAGTTCACAGGCCAATGCTCTATCCACTGAGCCAAACTGGCTAGGGCAACATTATTTGACATAAAAAGGAACGGAATGTGGAAAAGGATGTTCCCACTGTCCTCTCTATTCACAACCCAATTTGCACAGAATACTTTGCTATCTGCCTTTCCTGTTTTAATTTCTTCTCAGTGGAATCATTGAGAAAACAGAAATGGTGACAGTGAACCAGATATAAGCTATTTCCAATAAATAGCTTTAAACAAGCATTTTTAGGTTCCAGCCATTATCCATTGGTAAATTAACATCTGTTGGCTTCTTTTTTTCTTGGACAGTCAAATCTTGTAAGCTTCAGATGTTGTCTTCCAGAACTTCAAAGTATTTTATTTATTAAAGAAGGGATTTCACTTACCTGCTTTATATTCTGGTGGCTACTCTACCAATATAAATTGTCTTCACAGACTTAAAAAATATATTTTCATAGCAGTAAGTCTGTATCCAATTATTGTGAAGTTTGCTTTCAAGGGAATTTGAGTTAAATTTTCTGCTCCCAAAGTAACTTCATTTGAAAGATGTCATACAGTTCCTAGCTTTCTATTAAAATTCAAGCCATTCTGTCATGTAAATACAATTAGATGGTGAAATCTCACCACCTTCATGGCAGTCGTCAAAAACCTTTAAAACAGAAAAATGTTTATATTCAAACTGAAGTTTTAAATTATTATACTAATAAAGTCAAATTCAATGTTTCAAATTTCTATTAACCAACTATCCACGATCCAACCATTTACTTAGAGCACTATTAAAAACAAAGCTTTCAAATTGAAAGAGATTAGGTCTGTATTTAAAGACATACTATAATTAGGCCTGCTCTGTGATCATAAAGTTACTTAATGGGATATCTTTTACTATAGCATTAAGATGACCATGCTGGGGAAAGGCTATTAGCAAGTAACACAGGAATACAAGGGAGATCTATACATAAGAATGACTTAGTTTTGACTAACGAAATATTTCCTGTTTAGCTACTTCCCTTTTGTGAAGGGTGCTGAATAGAACTTCCAATATGGTAGCCTTTTTTCTAGTAATTGAAACCATGGCATAGAATGCTAATATATAGAAAAGGGCCAGTATCTATAATAATAAAAACATAATATGCTAATTAGACTGGACATCCTTCCAGACAAAGCCAGGGTTGCAAGGAAGCCCAGGTCCTGGGTGCCTGCTGGCGGCCAAAGGAAAGCCAAGTGCCAGCAGCCAGGGGAAGGAAGGCCTACTCTTGCATGAATTTCGTGCATCGGGCCTTTAGTAATGAAATAAAACAGACTAGCAGCCCATGAATATAAATATGATGAGGGCTGGGACAGTCCCTATAGCACACAGTTGGCACTCATAAACTATACGGGAATAAATGAATGAATAAATAAAGAGTAGTTGGGCAAAGAACATTACCTCTGAATTTGAATCCTGGTTGTTACTTCTAAGCTACATGATCTTAGGCCTAAGTTCCCTCCTATTTAAGGGAAAATAACACCAGTAGTTCAAAGGGACATAAGAAGGATTTAATGAAACCACATAAATTTTCAAAAACAAGTCTGACTATAGTATGTTCTCAAGAAATCTCATTTCTCACACTATTTAGGTTAAATGATTAATAGTTGTCAAAAATTGTCCATTTTAGGGCCAAGAGCAGAAAACACAAATCTCTTCTGTAAGTCAATGATTTGTTCCTTAAATATCAAGATTACATAGAGGTTTGATTAGTTCTTGGTCAATCCTGAGAGTTGGAAAACTGGGGTGTGCTTGCTGGTATGTTGCATGGCATTTGCACTTGGAGGTAGTCAAGTGTAATGTGAGGTCTCTTGAACTTACCGGGCAGAGTCCACAGGGGGCCCGGACCAAGCCCGTAGGTGGGATGATTGGATTGACTGCTCTGTACAATTTCATGTGTCCGTCTACACTGCCAACTGTGCCTTCCTTTGCAGCGATGATAGTCATCTCCACTTTCCCATCATATATGAGTGTATTCAAGATGGTTTCAATGTCCTCCATGGACAACTCTACCTGTAAAGAGGAAATATTAAAAAGGAAACAAAAAGGACAAAGACACATCATTTTGGAGGGAGTTAAAAACAAAATGAAAACAACAAGAGACTGAACAATGATCCAAGTTAGCACAAACCACTCAAATGCTAGGGACAGAAATCTTACCTCAAACTGACTTTCATATCTTTGCTCTTTTATGTAAAACCTAGAAGTCTTGTAAAGTCAAGTTTGGCAAGAATTGGAGATTTATAAAATGCTTGAGCAGAAAGGTACTTTAGACATAAAACAGTCTTTAGTCAAAATCACTAGTTTTTTTATAAATGAAAAATGACTTGTTCAAATGTTCACTTCAATTTCTTCTTTAATCATGAAAAGCAGTTTCCTTATGTATAGGACCTTATGTAAAGGTCTTCAAAAAATATGCCGATACCACCATATGTATCATAAGAAGGAAAATACCAATAAATGACAGCTGATGTGATGACTGTTTAGCACATATACTGAAATGTGCCTGCCCTAGCTGGTTTGCCCCAGTGGATAGAGCATCGGCCTGTGGACTGAGGGTCCCAGGTTCGATTCCAATCAAGGGCACATGTCTGGGTTGTGGGCTCGGTCCCCAGTGTGGGGCATGCAGGAGGCAACCAATCAATGATTCTCTCCCATTGTTGATGTTTCTATCTCTCTCTCCCTCCCCTCTTCCTTCTTCTCTGAAAACAATAAAAATATATTAAAAAAGAAATGTGCCTGAGAAAGTCAGAACAAACTTCTGAAAGTGAAATGTACTACCAGGCTCCGTTCTGCTGCTCTAGCTCCCAAGCTCAAATACACACAGTTTCGACAATGCCAATGGCAATGATCAACTTTGCCTAACTGGCTCAGGATAGTACTTTTTCAAAGTGGGTTCTGCAGAATATTCACAGTTTATCACCTGAAAAAAAGGGTCTGGGTCAAATATGTTTGGAATAAACAATGATAACTTTTTAAAAATAAGATTAAAATTAGAAACTGAGTTCTGACCTTACTGATCCCCAATTCACAGATATATTTCCACACTTCATGTGATGAAGCAAATGAACTATTTCTTTGTATCATTGGATTTTGTTTGCTTTCTCGGGCTGTTTCTGCCTATAAGGATAGACACAGAAATCTCAGCAAAACACTACTATTTTATGAATACAATTTATACAGAGTGAAATCAATAGAACATATTTTGCTTAGTAAAAATTATCAATTTAATATGCCTATAAAACAAGATCTACAAAATTAAACATTCTTTATGAAGAAACTTAAAAAGAAATGATTGTTTACTCAATTATGCCTTACCTTGGTTTGTAGGAACTTAAAACACTGTTGGTTAAGCACCTCTACAAATTCAGATTCAAAGTCTTGGTCACTGTACCAGGCTCCACCAGTCACAGACCGATCAGGCTGCAGGTTATAGAGCATATACACCTTTTTTTTTGAAGCCTAGGAAAAGGGATGCACAGAAAACATGCTTATAAGCTAACAATTTCCCAAAACTAAGAGGTGAAAAAAGCTTAAAACATTGTATTTTAGAGTTTTAGATTCACAGAATTGTGAAGATGGTATAGAATTCCATTTACCTTGTGATGTTTTCCCTATTATTAGCATCTTACATTAATAGGGTACATGTGTTACAATGATGAACCAATACTGATTTACTATGAACTAAAAGCTACACTTTGTTCATATTTTCTTAGTTTTTCCATAATGTCATTTTTTTCTGGTCCATTTTTCCCCCCCGCAAGATACCACATTAGATTTAGTTGTTATGTCTACTGAGGCAAATTTTAATTGTGACGGTTTTTAAGATCGTTATTGATGAACTTGCCGATTTTGAGAATTACTGGTCAGGTATTTTGTAGGATGCCCTTAATTAGGATTTGGTCTGATGTTTTTCTGATGATTAGACTGGAAGAAAGATCACAGAGATCAAATTACCTTATCACATCATTAGAGGCCCATTGCACAAAATTTTTACACTTGGGGGAGGGTCTAGGACCCCTCAGGGGATGTCCACCTGCCAGCTTAGGCCTAATCCCTGAGAAGCCGTGCTTGCTGCTCCTTAGTGCTACTTTGAAGGTAGGAGAGGCTCCCACCACTGCAGATGCATTTGCCAGCGGTGAGTCTGGCTTGTGGCTGAGTGGTGCTTCCCCTGTGGGAGCACACTGACCACCAGGGGGCTGCTCCTACATTGAGCGTCTGCCTGCTGGTGATCAGTGCACATCATAGCAACCAGTCATTCTGGTCATTCCACCATTAGAGTCACTAGGCTTTTATATATATAGATATTAAGGATATCTGACTGTCACCAAGTGATGATTGTAATCAATATGACTTATCAGTGTTGACATTAACCTTAATCTCTTGGCTAATGGTAGTGATTCACAGTTGTCTTCACTGTAGTTACTTTTCCCCCTGCTCATTTCTTGGAAGAAAGTTACCATGTACCGCCCACAATTAAGGATTAGGAATTATGCTTTACTTTCTTTAGGGTGGAGTGTCTACATAAATTTGGAATTATTCTGCACAGACTTGTCTGATCTGTTTCATTTATTTATTCAAACATCCACTGGTATGGTCTTATGAATATTTATAACCTTGGTTTGTAACCTTGAAAATATCGTACTAAGTGAATGAAGCCCCTTTCTTCCTCCCAAAAAATACATAAGATTCCATTTATAGAAAATGTCCAGAACAGGCAAATCTATAGAGATAGAACATGCATTAGTGATTGTCAGGGCCTCTGGGACAAGGAGGCAAGGGGGGGAGGTCACATGTTGGGGTGAGGAAAATATTTTAAAATTAGAAGAGTGTGATGGCTGCACAATCCTGTGAGTACACTAAAACCCTATGAATCATACCCTTTAAGAGGATTACTTTTGTAATATGTAAATATCCCAATAAAGCTATTAAAAATTAAGATGTAGGAGAATTATAGAAATGAAGCTAGGAGATGGCTATATGGGATTCATTATATTATTTTCTTCTGTATATATTGGAATTTACCCATTAAAAATGTGAAACGGAAATAATATTCTAACTTAGGGAGTGGCATATCAAAAATTATTGATAGCCGAAACCAGTTTGGTTCAGTAGATGGAGCGTTGGCCTGCGGACCAAGGGGTCGCAGGTTCGATTCTGGTCAAGGGCAGGTATCTTGGTTGTGGGCACATCCCAGTTGGGGCATGCGGGAGGCAGCTGATCAGTGTCTCTCATCGATGTTTCTGACTCTCTATCCCTCTCCCTCCTCTCTGTAAAAAAATCAATAAAATATATTTAAAAAGATCAGTGATAAATAAAATCAAATTAATATCAAGTCTTTTTTTTTTTGGCAATTCACCTATGTTTTTTATTTAATTTAATATTTCAATTACAGTTGACATTCAATATTATTTTATATTTGTTTCAGGTGTACAGCCTGTGGTTATATAATCATATACCTTACAAGTGATCCCCTGATATTTCAAGTACCCACTTGGCACCACCATACATAGTTTTTACATTATTGACTATATTCCCTATGCTATACTTTACATTCCTGTGATTATTTTGTAACTATCAATCTGTACTTCTTAATCCCTTTGTCTTTCCACTCAGTCCTCCAAAACTCTTCCCCTCTAGCAACCATCAGTTTGTTCTCTATAGCTATGAATCCATTTCACTTTTATTTATTCCTGTACTTTTTCTTTACATTCCACATATAAGTACAATCATATATTTGTCTTTCTCTGACTTCTTTCACTTAGCATAATACTCTCTAGATCTGTCCATGCTGTCATAAATGGTAAGATTTTATTCTTTCTTATGGCTAATATTTCCTTACATATATTATCATTTTTAAAAAAATATATATTTTATTGATTTTTTACAGAGAGGAAGGGAGAGAGATAGTCAGAAACATCAATTAGAGAGAGACATCAATCAGCTGCCTTCTGCAAGCTCCCCACTGGAGATGTGCCCGCAACCAAGGCACATGCCCTTGACCGGAATCGAACCTGGGACCTTTCAGTCCGCAGGCCGACGCTCCATCCACTGAGCCAAACCGGTTTCGGCATCAGTGTTTTTTTTTTTTTTTATCCACTTGTCCACCTAGGTTGCTTCCAGATCTTTGCTATGTAAATAATGCAATGAGTACAGGGATGCATATATTCTTTTGAATTAGTGTTTTGGATTTTTTTGGATATATACCCAGAAGTAGAATTGCTGGGTCATAAGGCAGTTCCATTTTTTAATGTATTTTATTGATTTCTTACAAAGAGGAGGGAAGAGGGATAGAGAATTAGAAACATCGATGGGAGAGAAACATTGGTCAGCTGCCTCGTGCACACTCCATACTGGGTACGTGCGCGCAACTAAGGTACATGCCCTTGATGGGAATCGAACCTGGGACCCTTGAGTCTGTAGGCCGACGCTCTATCCACTGAGCAAAACCGTTTAGGGCCACTTAATTTTTTAAGGAACCTCCATAGTGTTTTCCATAGTGGCTGCATCAATTTGCATGCATATTAAATTCTTACATGCTGAAATTTTTGTTCAAGCAAACTTTAAGGGAATTTTGGCTCCTCTGATACTAAAATCAATGAGGTCAGCAACAGATATCCATGATGGACACAGCTCTGGAGCATGGAGCCCCTGAAAGATGTGATGGGTAGGGTGGGGTGTGGAGGAGAAACTGCTGGAAGAGATGATCCACCAAGGCAGGGATCTTTCTCTGATTTATTCACTAATGTACAGCAAGCACACAGTTGATATTTGTTCAATGAGTAATCTAATATACCAGGATGAAGTAAATTATCTTACATATCACAAAATCCAGGAAAAATGTTCATGATTCTAAAAATTCTTTCCTGAATAGAGTAAATTAGCTTTAGATTTTTGAGTGGGTAAGTGACATATCTATGCAGCATCTCCAAACCAATTATGAGCTAAATTTTAAAAAATCTTTTTTTGATCAGTTGTTTTAAATCACAGAATAGCTTAAAGAATAATAAAATCATGAAATATAGTTGAAGTAATATATATAGTAAACATTTGGAAGAAAAGAGAAAACTACTCACTGCTACAGACTTAACAGCTTTGATAAGCTTTTTACTTTCCAAATTCTTTAAAATTTTGTTAATTTCTGTTAATGGCAAATTACTTTTATACCGGATGTCTCTGCTCCATATTCCTATAAGAAAGTAAAGTAAAATAAGTTTAATACTATAGGATTTGTGTTTATAATCCCATTGCTTATATCTCATTCCAAAACCAGCAAAATATATATCTATATATTGCTAGGGCATAGCTAGAGGAAAAATTAAGTGACATAGAGGTAAGAATCTCACATAAGTAACAAAAACATGCAAAACAATATATATGTTCTATTTTCTATAGAAATTTCTTAGAATCCTAGTGTGGAACCTTTTTAAAAACAAATGAAAATGATATTTTTATAATGGAAGAAAAATATTGAATGCTATTAAATTTATGCAGTCATGCGCCACATACTGACATCTCAGTCAGTGATGGACCACATGTATCCTGGTGGGTCCAAAAATTATAATACAGGTGAAAATTTCTATCACCTGGTATCCTAATGTTGTAGCCCAACTCATGTATTTGTGATAGTGCTGGTAGAAACAAACCTACCAGTTGTATAAAAATATAGCACATACAAGTATGTACAATATATAATACTTGTTAAGTGATTATTTTACTGGTTTACGTATTTACTATACTATATTTTTAATCATGAATTTAGAGTGTACTCTTTCTACTTATAAAAAAAAAGTTTGCTGTAAAACTATGCTACAGTAGCCTCACCTATCCCTAGTCTCATACCTCTTGGGTTTACTGTGTCTCTTGACTGTATCCTTTTCTTTTGTGCTTGATTTAATCTTGTGTTATTTTATACAGTAACATGCTGTATAGGCTTGTAGCTTAGGAGCAATAAGCCATACCATATAGCTTAGGTATGTAATAGGTTCATATCATCTATGTTTGTGAAGTAAACTCTACAATATTTGTACAAGGACAATAAAATCACTTAACTATGCATTTTTCACAACTTATCCTGTTGTTAAGTGGTGCTTTACTGTCTCTTCCATTCCCTCCTGCATCCCAATCTCTGTTTTCTATAAATTTCACATCATATTATATATGTAAAATACAAACTTAAGTTTGGGCTACAGTCAGCTGCAATTTTCAAGGTAGAACAAAAAAACACTTTATGTGAGCATCTATGTCCATTATTTATACAACACTACATTCAAGAGATGGAAAAGAGGAAGATTATAATTCTTACAGCCACTAAACAGCCTGAACAGGAAGGTATAATTTTTCTTTCAAAGAAAGAAATAGTGTTAATGTAAAAAGGGATTATGTAAAAATATTTTGCCATATTTTCCTCCCAGTGAGGAGGCATATGAGATAAAAATGTCTTTTTTTTATGTCTGTTTTTAGTGGTTTCAGATTACACTCTAAATGTCAAAGCTAACGGATCAAACATACCCTAAATTGTATTAAACAGCAATTTATTTATTTTTCTTTATTCTTTATAATCATCAATTTAGATATAGTTCTTCAATGAAATTAGAGAAACTAAATAGCTGTTGAGGGACTCAGTCAGACACTGCCACAATGCCCTACACACCTCTCCGTTTGTTTTCTGAAAAACCAGAGAGATTTTATTAGTACAATTTATAGATAAGATGAAGAAACTAAGGCTTCCTAAGTATAAAGAGGGTTAAAAAAAGGACCTTAAGTTTTAATTTATTTTGGATAATACATTCACATGGTTCAATATTTGGAAGTTTCTTTCCATTCCTACTCAGTTATCTAATCCCTGCCTCCTTTGAAGCAACAATGATATCACTCCACATGTGCTTCAAGCATATGTATAGTACAGGGTGGGGCAAAAGTAGGTTTACAGTTGTTTGTACGGAAAATAATACAGTAATTAATAAACAATACAATACACCATTTCACATATAATTGTAAACCCACTTCCTTTCCCTCCCTCTCCCCAACCCCTGTACAGAAGTATATTATTTTCCTCTCCTTTTTATATAAGTGGCAGCACAGACGCTGATTCATTCCCCAGGAAGATAGAATCTTAGTCCCTATATCTGCTCCAAAAGCCAGTGTTTTTCCTGCTTCTTCCTTCACATGCTTACCTTTATTTCCTGCATCCTCTATGATCTGATATACTAGTTTTTCTTGGTTATCTGATCCCTTCATTTTACTGCAGGGGGATAAAGCAGAATTAAAAAGGCAAAGAGGTATAGGATAATCTAATAATCTATATGACTACTCCAATGAATCAGCAGACAAGGTCATCACACTGACTTATTTACCAAAATAAGGACTTACCTTAAAAAAGAATGAGACAGGGCTGTATGTATCAGAATGAAAAGATGTCCAAGACAGAGTGAGTGAAAAAAACAAGTTGCAAGACAGTATGAATAGAATGATCCCATTTTTTGTTAAGAAAAGAAAAGAGTGATTATATAAAAGTTATTAATTATTTATTTGTATTTATATATTTAAAAAAAAAATCATCTATATGTATTTATATATCTAGAAGAAAAAAAACATATCAAATTATTATAAGCAGTTATTTCCGGGAAATGGAACTCACGATAGGAGGCAGGGATGATATGCAAGAGGTTTACATTATGCAATTCTGTATCGGCTTTGTCCCAAAAACAAATACAGTATTACTTTGGTAATAATCAAAGTTTTCTTAAAATGATATGATTACATGCTTACCCAGCATTCTGAGAATCCTTTATTCTATACAGAAGGCCTGTATTGCTCCTTAAGAGATCCAACTGACCCTAAAATTTTTAAAGATAGAAAATAGCAGTGAATTACTTTGGAGATATATCAAATATATTGACAAATGTTAATGCATTCTTTAATATTTTACACAGACTAAATATCCTACCTCCCATAGTTATTTGTCAGTTCTTGAGATTTAAGTTTCCCCCTATCACAAATAGTGCATTTTTTTTAAAACTTAGCTATCTCATCATTTTCTAAAATATTACTATCTAACAATTACTTACATGCTTTAATTATAATTATGTTTATAATTAAAGAATTATAAACAAGCATCTTTAGAACATTTTAACAGAAAGTTCACCTTTCCTCAAAAATTGTGATTCAAATGAAAACAAATTCAATAAATATAAGTATAATACAAATAAAATATAATTTACATAATATAAAGTTCAAATAAAAACTAACGTGTAAAAACATTTTTTAACATGATGATTAAACTTTACAAAGTTAATAGTGACATTTACTGATAGTGTGATTTCTATTTGTGTTACGTGGAAAATTAGGCAAAAGAGTCAACCAATGAATAAAAGACGTACAGTTTTGTTTTTTTGTAACAAGTCAAAAGTAAAATAAAGCATGTCTTAGCATACTTCTAAATTTCCTTGGGTCTGAACCACTGGGCTTCTGGCAGTTTGGGGAAGACATGGCTAAGAGGCCCCATTTCCATGTTAAGACTGGGCAGACCCATCATTTGGAAATGGGTTTACATATGGCTGAACAGTAATGCCCTCCCTCCCCAGACCCCATTAAGTAGCAAAACTGATCCACAAAGTTCAATTTAGAGGTTCCATTCAGTCATTTAACTCAACCTACGAACATTTAATGAACTAGTACTATTATTGTTGTTTGTGGGTATGAACATGAATTCTAAAAGTGAATCAGACACCTAACTTCAATACCATCTGGTTGGCATTAAGATAGAGGTAAATAATGTGTGGGATGGGCTTTCAGAGAAGAAACTATGACCCAATCTGGGATTCAGGGAGGCTTCCTGGAGACAACAGCAGAGCTGATTCTTAGAGGATAACAAGGAGTTAGTCTATTATGATAAGCTTTTTACTATAAAAAGAAAGGGAAGAAGGGCCTTCTAAGCAGGGAAGACAGCATGAGCAAAGAACCTGAGACATGTAACAGCATGATGTAGTCCCTCTGAAACTTAACTTATGAGATACAATGATGGCAAAAGAGGAGATAAGTAAGGAAGGTAGACAATCAATGTGGTCAACCCATGAGTTTTGACTTGAATCTCTAGCACTGAAAGAATTCTTTCTTTCTTTTTTTAAAAATATATTTTGATTTTTTACAGAGAGGAAGGGAGAGGGAAAGTCAGAAACATCGATGAGAGAGAGACATCGATCAGCCGCCTCCTGCACGCCCCCTACTGGAATTATGCCCGTAAGCAAGGTACATGCCCCCGACCGGAATCGAACCTGGGACTTTTCAGTCCGCAAGCAGACGCTCTATCCACTGAGCCAAACCGGTGTCGGCTGAAAGAATTATTTCTGATGGGGAAGTAACTTGGTCAGATCTGTATTTAAGACATATCAGGCTGTCTACTCTGAGGCAGATGAAGCCAGGAGATCCAGTTGGGATGCACTGTAATAGTCCAGGTAAAAGCCAAGAGCCAGAACACATGCAGGGGTCATAGGAATGGAAATGGGGAGACAAATTTGAGATTTATTTAAGAGGCAAAATCAGTAATAACTTGTGGTTTATTGATAATTACTCTTGCTTAAAACTATTCAATAGCTCTACAACTGACTACAGCCTATAGCGAACAGGACTGGCAGAAAGTGGGGTCCGTCACAGAGATGGTAAAAGAGAGTGAAAAGACTGAGTATGATTTTCAGACAGAAAGAAAAGGGTTGGAAGAGTGGTCAAAGGACAAAAACACTTTCTATTGCCACAACCTCCCAGTATCCCTTCCTCTATCTTTCCTGGAGCTGAAGACCTTCATCATAATGAAATGACTAGAAATCATCAAGAGTCCTTTTTCCCCCCTGGTGCTAAAACAAGGTCAGCAATCTGGTTCACTACTTATTTTTATAAATAAAGTTTTATTGGGACACAGCCACACCCATTTGTTTATGTGTGGACCATAGCTACTTTCTTGAAGAGTTATCTCTTATAACAGAAACCAAATCGCCTGCAAAGCTTAAACATATACTATCTGGCACTTTATACAAAAAGTTTGCCAACCCCTGAACTAGTAGGTTGAAGGGAACATTTTAACAGGAAATTCACTTGTCCTCAAACCTCCATATCCAGAGCCCTTAGAAATCCAATAAAGCTGGTAGATTTAAAAAAGCAAATCAGCCTTAGCCCTAGCTAGGTAGCTCAATTATTTAGTGTTGTCCTGATAAACCCAGACTGCAGGTTAGGACACATACAAGAAACAACCAATGAATGCATCAATAAGCGCAACAACAAATTTCTCTCTCTCTCTCCCTCCTTCTAAAAAACCATCAATAATAATAATTTAAAAAAAGCAAAATAGCCTTCAGATGATTCCTTATTATTGCTATTTCTTAATAGCAATTCCTTAATTGCTATTAAGACGAACTGAAATGCTCTCAGGACATGGGAATTTTGATGATAGGGAAAAGGAAGAAGAAACAGGTAGATTTAGAAGATGGATACCACTAGGACAGGAGAGGAGAATAATATTAGGGCTCCATGAAAACAGAAAAGGTAAGAATAAAAAAACAAGCCCACTGCTATCACTGGGGGCTGAGCCTGCACTTCTTCCGAGGGGTCCAGTACTGTTGACATTTAACTGGACTCTTTACTGCTTCTTGAAATGTTCAGTGAGATTGTGGAAAGTGATACCTTAATGAGGTGGCTCTGTGATGATTCACAGGAAAATCAGGGGGATGTGTTTCATAGGGAATGGCCAATACCAGGAGTAGGAAGCAAACAGAAGGTCAGATCAGAAACTATGCCTATGCGCCTTTATGTATCTTAATGACAATTAGGTTAACAAATAAAGCAGTCTGAGTTTTTTCCTGGTTTAGAATCTTATTAGTAACAACCTAACACGCCTTTCTTTTTAAAATTTATTTTATTTTTAAAAATATATTTTATTGATTTTTTTTTTACAGAGAGGAAGGGAGAAGGATAGAGTTAGAAACATCGATGGAGAGAAACATCGACCAGTTGCCTCCTGCACACCTTTCACTGGGGATGTGCCCACAACCAAGGTTCATGCTCTTGACTGGAATTGAACCTGGGACCTCTCAGTCCGCAGGCCGATGCTCTATCCACCTGAGCCAAATCAGTCAGGGCCTAACACACCTTTCAATGTTTCTTTTTTTAATAAGTGTTTTGTTTTGGCAGAAATGTATTGATTTCAGAGAGGAAGGGAGAGAGATAGAAACATCAATGATGGGAGGGACTCATCCATTGGCTGTCTCCTGCATGCCCCACATTGGAGATTATAAGCCCACAACCCAGACATGTGCCCTGCCTGGGAAACAAACCATGATCTCCTGGTTCATAGGTTGATGCTCAACTACTAAGCCATGCCTGCCAGGCTCTTCCAATGTTTTTATGACTAATAACAGGAATTAATGACAATGGTAATTTAAAATTAATTACATTAACTAGTTGGATTCACCTTACCATAGACAACAGTCTGTTGATTGCCACTGCCCGCTGCTGAGCTTCTATATGAGGCATTTCATTTTGAATTACTTGGTCTGTGATTCCATGAGGGAACTGGTGGCATAATTCTATAATCCTAGGAACAAAGGCATTAATGATATCATTCTTATTTCAAGTGGGGTTTAGGGGGAAACTAGAACAATTTGAAACTCTGTCTTCACATTTACCAGACAGTCTGGGTTTCTATGATGGTTCTGATTCAAAGCTTTCAAAATACATGTTTACATTATTATTTAAGGAAAACATTTTTCTCACTAATATGAATTCTAAATTAGAAATGTCAAATGAAAACAGAAAAAAATATTAACGCTGCAGTTTCAATTTTCTCAAATGCAAGTACACAAAGTTAGGATTCAGTGTTTTGGGCAGCCATAAGTCTGCAAGCAGGAGCCGAATCAGATATTTCTGGTGGGAAGCCAAAATTTATGACAATTCACAACTGGGGACTGTTTTTGGAATTATCCCTGCCAAACAGAAATAAGCCCAAATATTCACACTATCATGGGATCCTCATATGCTATTCAAAATAATTTGAGAAAATTGTGTTTTGTTTTGTTTTTAACTATTTAGTAATCTAACAATAGTAGTGCACTGCTAGAAAATTACAAAATTGAGAGGCTTTAGGTGCCCTACAATCTTGATTTAAATTTCGCACCGAAACCATTTGTGGCTTAATGTTGCTTTGTAATCACAAACTGCGCCCGGATTTCGCTCACACATCCTGTCGTGGGAGTTCTCATAGCGACAAGGGCCACTTGGGATTAAAACATGTACAGTATCCTCAAGTTCTTAGGTAAAAACGTCATCTCCTGAGCGTCGATCACCTTCACACCGGAAGGGTAGTGCATCATCACAACTTCCCCAACAACATCGGGACAGCTACACAAAATTGCAAACTGTCAAACAAACTGCTTTGGGATTTCTTAAAAAGTTGTGTTCTTCAGGGGTGGGAAGGGGATCCAAACCCGGCAATCCCCTCCCTGCGTGCTCACTGAACTTGTCCGGTATCTCCCGACGGTCCCCGGAGAAAGGGTCCGGCTGCCCAAATGACCTGCCGGGAACCGAGCCTCACCCAATGACTTACCTGTTTTCTATTTCTACTGGATCCGCGTCAGGTGGCTGCAGCTTCACCTTCACCTCGGCCATGAGGACGCAGTTCCTATACCAGCGCGGTGGGAAGCGCGTAGCGGCCGGACAACCAGCGGGGTCCGAGCGATGGGCCTTCTTCCTCGTGTCGCAGCCGGTCCTTCCTTGTCTGTCGGCTTGAGGTGACCACGCCGCGCCTGCTCCGCCTCACTCACGGACGCCGCTACATCCGCTGATTTTTTTTTTTAAAACATGTTTCCCTCTACATCCTCCTATTCTTGCTTCCAGAATGTCAATGCCTGTCGGTCGAACGAGCTTCCTTTCCTCCTTCTGAGTTGAGACGCCACCTTTTAGCATTTTCCAACCTCTGAGGAGGCGGTTCTCGGACCCCTACGGTTCCTGCGGGTACCACTCTCCCAGTCAAACGTCACGGGTGGAGCTGGTTGCTAGGAAGCCAATTTTCTGCCAATCACCTGCTCAGTTCTCAGTAGGCGGGACGAGGCTCGCAGCGTCAGTGGTAACCGAGACCTTGAGCAAGGAGAAGGCAGGAGGCAGTGAGAGGTGGGCTAGCTTGCTGCGGACGGCGAAGGTACCCCCGCCGTGAGAGGTGGAGCACCTGGCTGGGGACGGCGGAGATACCTCGGAGGGCTTAATTCTGTCTTGGTGGCCGCTGATAGAGGAAGAGGTGGAGGAGGAGGAGGAAAAGGAGGTGGGGGAGGACCTCCCTCAATCCTGCGGAGAAGAGGAGGACCTCCCTCAATCCTGCGGAGAGGAGGAGGAGGACCTCCCTCAATCCTGCGGTAAGGAAGTGAGAGTCTCTGACTGCCCCCGCTGGGACGAGACGGGGCTCCTGATCTGAGCGGCCGAGCGTGGGTGGATGGAGTTGGGGGTTAGGGTGCTGTTTTCCCCACAAAGCCATTTGGGCCTGTTGGATTGGTCCACTTCTTGATCCCTTTCTTGGGGCCCACTCGCCGCCCCGGCCTTCCAAAGGCAGCTCCTAGTTACTGCGCGCGAATTACTCCCTCCACAACTATTTTTATTTTGAAGTAATTTTTCAAGTATTTTAATTTTATATTATTTCTTTATATGTTTTTATTGATTTTTAGAGAGAGAGGAAGGGAGAGAGAAAGAAATATGGATGACGACAGAGAAACATCAATCAGCAGCCACCTGCACGCCCCCTACTGGGGTTAGAGCGCGCAACCAGTGCATATACCCTAACCAGGAATCCATCAGGTGACGCTCAACCACTGGGCCACACCAACAGGGTTCAACTATTTTTATTTTAACTGCCTCTCACATGAATGGGAATGTGAGTTTGAGCAAGTGTCCCAAGTCCACCCATCCTTTCCTAGGGGCTAGTGATCTGTCAGTATTTGCAGTTCAAATTCTTGACCTCTACCCTGGAACTATGGTAACCAGGCATTAAGTTCATTCCTCCATTTGTTTATCTCATTTTTGGGAATACTGTCTGTGACAAAACTAAAACCCCAAGATATTCAGAGCAGCATTATTTAGAATTGCAACCACCAAAACTAGAAATATCCTTAAAACCTAACCACAAATTGATAAATAAGATTATATAAGCATATGTAAATAATAGTGATGGTGCAATAAGTAAACTATAAAAATAGAGTGAATATGTTGTGTGAAATCTAATCCATAATCATTGAAATTTGAATAGGGTAAAGAGTGATGGGAAATGGGGGGATGTTTTTCTTCCTGAATCCTTCGCATATTAAAAATTATGACACTGCCCAGGGAAAAGGTCAGTAAGGCCTCTATACTCATATACTTATTTATAAATATAGTAGACGGAGTGGGAGACTTTTGTATTTGTTGCTTACTTTTTATATTGGTATCATCTTTCTTTCAGCTGAGGCTTGATACTCTGTCATCTTTCTAAAGTTTCTTTGCAGCTTTCAAATGCAATAATTACTTGTTGACAACTGCAGGGCTGGAACCTGGAGCTTTCCCCAAAGAGCTGGCTCTAAATTAACATTTTGTGCTGCATACAAAGTTACTTCTGTTTCTCTGGCATGATGACTTGCCCTGGGGCCAAGAAAGCTAGCACAGGAATAAAAGGCAGGAAAGGCTGATAATGATCCAGAGGAAGCTCAGACCAGATTATTAGTGATGGTCTTTATTCTGATGCGTTCATTTAATTTGCCCATCTATATATACATAAGCCTAAGGGACCAGCTGACCAGTTGGTAGCTATAACGCTCAATGCAGGAGCTGCCGAGCGACAGCAACTTTGCAAAGTGCCCTCTCATACCCTGGGACCCCTTGGGGGATGCCAAACTGCCAGTTTCAGCCTCATCCTGTAGGCCAGGCTGAGTGATCCCACTGTGCACGAATCCATGCAGCAGGCCAGCTGATATGGCTCAGTGGTTGCTCATTGACTTATGAACCAGGAGGTCACAGTTTGATTCTTGGTCAGGACACATGCCCGTGTTGCAGGTTCAATCCCCAATGTGGAGTGTGCCAATCAATGATTCTCTCTCATCATTGAGGTTTCTATTTCTCTCTCTCTCCCTTCCTTCTGAAATTAATAAAAAATATATTAAAAAAATAATTCCTTTCCCCCATCTCACATTTATGCTCTTTTCCCAGGAGTAAAATAATCATTTAGATAATCAAAACTCCACAGAAGACCCCAATAGCAAAAATACAGATGAACCAATAATTATTTCAAATAAAAATTGAATAATATTTTTATGTGATATAGTGATAGTATTGTCTTTAGTTTTTACTAGCTTTACTGTATTTAAATGAGGTACTTCTCCTCAGCATGTGTGTTCAAATATATGTGGCCATTGGAATTTATTTTCATCTACTTTTTTAAAAATGTAAGCAGGGAAAATGACTGCTGGTTCAGTGTGTGTTCCTCAGATTATACCACTGCGAGTGCCTCAGCCTGGAAAAGCCAACCATGAAATTGATAACAATACACTTGTGGAAATGAAATCAGGTAAAAATAAAACATATTTGAAATGCTTTAAAATAACATGGTCATACTCTTTATGTTCATCTGGTTGTTGATTTTCTTCTTTGTATGTTTTCTATAACCAGGACCTTGAGAAGTTTATAAAACTTCCAAAATTTGCAACACGTACACTTGATAGTTTATAGAATAGTATATACTAGTATTTAGATTGAGACAGTTAGCTTTGACTACCCTTTCATTTGTATAGGTACTTGACTCACTTAGGCCAATATAAGATGTCCCAGTGCTTCCTCAGATGTTCCCAGGATGTTTATTATTTTGCTGGGATAATAAATTTGATATACTAACACAGGCTCTCCAGTCACATTGGAGATTGAATCCTGACTTTGACAACCTGTAGTAATTTTTGGTATATTAATTAGCCTTTTTGAGTCTTAGTTCCCTTATAAAATAGTGATAATAAAATCTATTTTTTAGAGCCTTTGTGAGGATTAAATGAGTTGATGTGAGGTATGTAGGGTCTGGCATGTAATAATGCCAAAATAAATCTTAGCTGTTATTATAAAAATAAAGCCACCTATTATTACAAAGCAATATTTTATAATTTTATTACAAAAAACAAATCTTAGCTATTATAACAAAAAACATTTCCTACTAATGCCAGAAATGGGTATATGTATATATACATAAATACACACATATATATTTACATATACATAGGTATGCTATAAGAAAGAGGGAAAGTTTTATAGATAAAGCGTATGAATAAATACTTGTTTAAAACAGACTGAGGCCCTGACCGGTTTGGCTCAGTGGATAGAGTGTCGGCTTGCGGACCAAAGGGTCCCAGGTTGGATTCCAGGCAAGGACATGTACCTTGGTTGCAGGCACATCTCCAGTAGGGGGTGTGCAGCTGATCGATGTTTCTCTCTCATCCATGTTTCTTTCTCATCGATGTTTCTGACTCTCTATCCTTCTCCCTTCCTCTGTGTAAAAAAATCAATAAAAATATTAAATAAAAAACAAGACTGAGATTCCAATGTATTTTATTAAGTGATATGTGTAAAAATTATTTCTGTTTTTATGTTATGACCCCTGTGCTTCCTAGACCAAGAGTTCCAACTAAAAATATATTACATTATACTGTCTCCCTTTATCTTAAAAGCTAATATTATTTTTTTAATTTTCAAAGCAAAATACAAATTTTAATATATGTGCCCATGACTCATAGAAATTGAATGTTTATTGACAAATGATATGAATAATAGTAATAAATGTAATAAATGTGAGAAATATAAGTTGAAATAAATTTATACTTTTTATTTTTACCTAAAATGAACAAGGATGTGAAAGGACATTCTATAGGAAAGGAAATATAAGTGTCTCTTAAACATGTGAAAATATGCTTCTACCTGCCCCTTCACCTGCTTGCTGAGCAGACCTTATTCTCTGCTTTATTACTCCATTGCATTTAATTACCATTGAACAGATTGTATATCATTTTTGTATTCAAATTCTCTAATATTAAAAATGTTTCATAAATAAAAGGTTCTATAATTCAGTAACAAAAAGGATAATAATAACCCAATAAAAAATGAGCAAGGATGTGAAAGGACATTCTATAGGAATGGAAATATAAGTGTCTCTTAAACATGTGAGAATATGCTTCTGCCTGCCCCTTCATCTGCTTGCTGAGCAGACCTTATCCTCTGCTTTATTACTCCATTGCATTTAATTACCATTGAACAGATTGTATATTACTTTTGTTTTTTTTTACTGTCTGTCCTTCCTAAAATGGAAGCTCCATGAGAGCAGGGATTTTGGTCACTGGGGTATCCCCAGTGCCTAGAACAGTGTCTGCTACATAATAGGTACTTGGTAAGTATTTGTTGAAGGAAGGAATGAAGCTTACTCAAAATGTAAGAAATGTGAGTTGAAATAATAAGATACGTTTTATTTTTACCTAACAGATTGGTAAAAATATAATTGATAGCACACGATATGGGTGTGTGGATAAACAGGCACTTTCATGAATTGCTGGTAGCAGTGCAAGTTGTTTCAGCTTTCATGAAGGGAGTTTGGCAATATTAACCAAAATTACAAATGCACATATCTTTTGACTCAACAGTGCTAGTTCTATATATTTTACAAATATAAAAAGTTTTTTCAAGGTTATTCTGTACAGTGTTTGTAATGGCAAAAGAAAGAAAAAGAAAACGTTCAGATGTCCATCTGTAGGTTCATCTCTATAAAGACAGCCATAACAAAGCCATATCAACACAGCCATAACAAACAATGAGGTCATTCTTTATGTACCAGTATGGAACAATATATAAGATATATTGTTAAATGAAAAAAAGAAGTATGTGGAACCACTTTTGTATAAAAAGAGTAAGTGAAATAAGAACACGTACATATATGCTTGTATTGATATACAATATTTTTGAAAGGATAATCAAGATTCCATTGATTGCCTTAGGGCAGCTGATGTTGGGAATGGGAAGGAGAGCTTTAATTGTATATCATTTTTTGATATTTTGAATCTAGATTTATATTAATTTATTACCTTTACAGATATTCCAAGATTATAGGAATTAATCATTTACAAAGCCCAAGTATAAAAGCATTTCTTAAGCAATACTAAAAAAAAAGTTAGAAAGAAAAAATAGCTCCTGCTTTGTAAATGGCTGTTCTAGTTTTAAAATAGACCCCTACTTTATTTGAATTAATGCCCTATTTGAAATGCAAAATAGCATAGTGGTTCAAGAGCATGGGCTATGGATCCAACTTATCAGGAGTCAAATCACAACTTTGCTGTTATTTGACAGATTTCTTAACCTCTCTGGGACTCAAATTTTCTTAACTGTACAGTGGGTGTAAAATAGGGCCTATCTAATGGGATTTGTACAGATAAAATGAGCTTATTCATGTAAGGCACAGTGCTTAGCATAGAGAAGGAACTCAATTATAGTTATTGGTATTCATTTCTACAATATATTTAAAAATCTCATTAAATAACAGACCCATCTGCATTATTCAGGGACTTGGTACTTTAATGCTAATCGCAGTTATCCTATTTCGGGTTTTTCAGATACCCCAGATGTCAGCATATATTATACCTTGGATGGCAGCAAGCCTGAATTTCTAAAGAGAATTGGTTATGGTGAAAATACTACATTTAAGTATACAAAGCCTATTACTCTGCCTGATGGAAAAATACAAGTTAAAGCTATTGCAGTCTCTAAGTAAGTTAAGAGCATGGTGATTAAAATGACTTTATACTATAATAATGTTTTAATTTTCTTTCAGTGGGAATTAGTGCTGGACTAGAGGGCATAAAAGAAAAATTATTTTAATTTCAGCATACATCTGTAACTTTTGGTTTTTGTCTTCTGCTAAGGTATACTGTAAAGTGGAGAAATCATAAGAGTACAAGTTAATGAAGTGCTACATATAGTAATAATATTCTGTTTTTATTTTGAATCCTATATTGGAAGTTCAGGAATCTTTTCAGGGGTTGGGACCTGAAAGAGATTCATCAGGTTCTAGAGAAAATACTGTTTTTAGTAGATATTTCTTTTATTCCCCAGGACATAGCCTGCAACCATCATGACCATTCTGTTTTATGTTGTATTGATTTAATTAGCCTTGAAAGCTATTTGTGATATTAGCTACTTTATTCCTTTATTTCCTATTCAATGACTTTTATCACTTTACCAATATGGAAACACATCTTAATTTAGAAACCTTGTGTTGTAGAGAAAAACTCAATTGCTTTACAACTCTGTGATAGGGGAATTATTTTGTGCAGCAAGACAGGTTTGGCCATGTCTTTGGAACACTACCCAGATCAGTAACTGGCTGGCCCAGGTACTGCTTTAAAAAAGGTTATCAGGGCTCCCTCTGGTGGCTGAACTACTGCATGGTTTTCTGAGGAGAGTTACAAATTCTACACAAAACATTGTTTTGGAATTTGATGATTTTTAAAAAGAATAAAATAAAAATTAAACCAAACCACCCCTTAACACACATTATTCTTCTTTATTAAATATTGACATTTTAAGTTTTTTTCTACTTGTCAACCCACTTCTATCAAAACAAGTCTTTTTAATTATCATTAAAAATTAATAAGCTAGCCCTGGCTGGTTTGGCTCAGTGGATAGAGCATCGGCCTGTGTACTGAGGAGTCCCGGTTTTGATACCAATCAAGGGCACTTGCCTGGGTTGTGGGCT
The DNA here is from genome assembly GCA_011751065.1 of Lasiurus cinereus. NCBI lineage: Eukaryota > Metazoa > Chordata > Mammalia > Chiroptera > Vespertilionidae > Lasiurus > Lasiurus cinereus. The sequence goes on from JAAGEH010000006.1 coordinate 15,739,021, forward strand.
TGATCCCAGTAGGGGACATGCTGGAGGCAGCCAATCAATGATTCTCTCTCATCATGATCTCTTCTCTCTCCCTCTGCCTTCCTCTCTGAAATCAATAAAAACATATATTTAAAAGAAAGTAGTGTTAGGTGAGCTGCTGGTGCTCAGAATAAATCACCGTCAGTTTTTAGTTATGGGCACTTCTATATGGCTTTCTTATGGAACTTCTTTTGCCTCAAAGAGGAACAAGATTAATTGTAAAATATTATGAATAAATTGAAAACATGGTAGCATTTGAGGAATAACAGTTTAAATATACCACAGAGCCGAAACCGGTTTGGCTCAATGGATATAGCGTCAGCCTGTGGATTGAAGGGTCTCAGGTTCGATTCCGGTCAAGGGCATGTACCTGGGTTGCGGGCACATCCCCAGGAGGAGGTGTGCAGGAGGCAGCTGATCGATGTCTCTCACCCATCTTTCTGGCTCTCTATCCCTCACCCTTCCTCTCTGTAAGAGATCAATGAAATATATTTAAAAAAAATAAATCTACCACTGCAACATATATTATGCTACCTACAGGAAAATTCCTCTGAGTCACATGGAATAATAAACAGATAACCTCATTCTTTGTTTTAGAATAGTTTGAGATTTAAAGTATAAAATCTTTATGGTCAGTATGATAGATAGTCTCCAAAAATGAAACATGCCTCCCAGTGTAGCCCCTCCACTGGAATGTGGGTTGGTCTTATGACTTACTTTTGACCAATAGAATGTTTCAGAAATGTTGCTAAGGCTTCTGCTCTGGTCTCTTGGAACATAAACACTGGGTGAAGCCAGCCACCATGTAGGAAGTCTGACTTCCATACTGTAAGGAAGGCCAAGCTAACCACCGAGGGAGGGAGGGAAGTAGAGAAAAAATGAGGTGGGGAGGGAGAGAGAGAAAGAATGAGAATTGAAATCCTAACCTAGGCTGTGAATGAGGGAAGAGACCATTTTGGACATCCAGCCAAGTTGACCTTTCAGTTGACTCCAGCCCATCCAATATCTGGCTGCAATCACATGGGAGATTGCAGATTTGTTTTAAAACAGTATGTTTTGGAGCAGTTTGTTACAAAGCAATAGATCACTAAATGAAAATAAAGAAAGACTATAGAAGTTACATTTTGATTGCTTCGATTTAAAATATACTAAATGTAGTAGCTAGACTAAGGTACTTTAATAGAGTTATCTTAATTGCTATCTGGCTTTTTGGAATATTTGTGTAATACATAGACTTTTTCTTTTTAAAATAATTTTCAGAGACTGCAGACAGAGTGGCATTGTAACAAAGATGTTTCAAGTGGAATATGAACCGCCAAATGCAGCCTCTTCAGAAGACAGTGTTGAAAACATTCTTGAAGATTCTTCAAAGCAGGCAAGTAATGAAACTATAATACATTCAGATAATCACCACATTCTTGGTTCCTCCTTTCTCAGTGGTCACATCTTCCCTTTCATTTCATCACCACAGTTATTCTACCCAAAACCCTGGTCATTATCAACCATTGCAAAATATCTTTACTGATTTCTCCCCTTTGGTCTGCTGGTAGATTTTCCTACCTATCATAACTGCCCATGTTCTAGTGTTCTCAGTGATTCCCCCTTACTTATTGAAGTAACAAACCTTATGGCTGGCATCCCAAAGAATCCCTTTCTGTCCTAAGTTATCCTTTCTTGCTTTGTGACTCCCTTGTATATACTCAGCCAAACTAAATTGTGTTTTTTTGTATTCTATCATTGCTCTCCTTTTATAAAATACTGTGAATATGTGATTACTTTGCTTCTTGTCTATCATCTCCTTGCACTGTAAGCTCCAAGGTGGCAGAGTGTACGTCTGCCATACTCAATTCCTTGCACAGGGCCAGGTAGGAGAGGGTGGTGAGTGTATATTTGTTGAATAGATGCACCAGACTAGTAGAGAAGCCCTCAGTGGATGTAGCCTTCTATTACGTTGAAATCTTCATTCCCAAGAAGCTGCAAAGCACCACTTTGGGGAGTGAACGAAATATATCTAAAAATGACTTTAGAAACTTCAGACCCTATATGGTGGGCCTCAGTGAGGCAGATCCAAGGATCAGAAGATAGGCCAACCCACAGGAAAGCAATCAACTAAAGAATATGTCACAGAGGTTGTGTTTGGGGTGACATAAAGTTTTCTGGGAAGTCCCTTCAGCCCAACAGTGGTCCAGAGGACAGCGGGGAGGCTGGGAACCAAAGCAGTGGGTGTAGGTAGAACATGGAGCTCAAGTATGATCAGGGAAAGAATCTACACAGGGCAGGGCCAGCTAGCAGAGGCTGAGCCTACATGTGTCAGCAAGTGCACAGGCTTGATCAAGCATAAGAGACTGAGTCCATGGAGAAGAAAGCCGAGAGAGGAGTGTTAAGGACTGTATGTGGGCAGGTACTGTACATAAATCCTATCTTAGTCTGACCTCACCCTATCTTTGCTCCCTGGATTTGGTAGTGCCTCTGTTACTACTCAGACTCTCATGATGGCAACATCCTGCCTACATGTGCTGCTACCTGTCTCTCATCTTGACCACTTGGTCTGGTAGGGCTCATGCTGCCAGCCAAGCAGCTCAGATACAAAGCTGTGTATTTCCAGAGTAAGGTGAGAGGCAGAAGTCACTTTGTATATCCTTTCAAGTAAGAAATATATGCTATGACACTGCCTCTACCATGTAACTTAATGTTCACATTTTAAAGTGGGCCTAATAAAGAGACTAACCGCAATTTTTTCATTCCTAGGAACTGAAAAATGGATTTGTTGCACCAAAACCAAGGAAGAAATCTAAGAATGTTGAACATAAACCTAGTTGGAATGTTAACCATAGACATCTAGGTATGACATGAGAGGATGAGGTTAACATTTAGTTTTCTAAACCCCAAACAGGTTCATGACTTACTTTGTCTGCAGAAGGGTTGGAATAAGAAATACTGGAACAGTAAAGTAAGCCATAATTTGAGTTTTAATGCTACCTAAACTAATGGCTTATCCAGGAGGGCTAACCTAGCAGTTTAACAAAGTCAGGTTTATGACTCCTTGCAACACGTAAGAGGATCCATGGGAAATATCACCAAACAAAGAAAAAGATAGTGGAGTGGAGGGTTTGGAGGGGAGAGTGGAGTTTGTGTGAAATGTAAATAAAAGCAGAGTGTTTGAAAGGTTCAAAGCATAACAGAGCTAAATGTGAAGTGATCACTATCTGGTATAGGCTGCCTAAGGGTACCAGATAAATGTGACAATTGCATTCAGAAACCCTTTTCTGAAGCTCTGCACCAGAGTTGGAAATTAGGGCTGCTTGTCGATGTCAAAGTAACTTAGGTCCTCAGGCAAGAGTCAGATGTTTCATTCTTACTGAGATGCTTTGAAACACCAGTTCCTGAAAACTTGATTTTTAGAGAAGGTTTCTTGGCATGTACGAAACAATGTCACTCAAAGGGAGTGCTCTTAGGATATTTTACTGCTGCACTGTGTTCTGGGGAGAAATATTTCCTTATAAACTTGCAGTTGGATTTATCTATTTTTCTAGCCTGATGTGAAATGTTTTAGAATGTTTCTGGGCAGATTTTAATTTTCTTAGTCTGGGCTAATTTTTTTCTTTCTCAGTGTTTATTCAACTGAGTCGAGGCATCTTTATGTAATTGCTACTTTAAAGAAAGACTGTGATGACAGTGGTCCCTTATAAAAAGTTTTGTAACTATGAAGAAGTTTGCATAATTACATATATAATTATAGTTGTTCACAGAATGATGTTTTTGATGTACTAGTATTTGTATACCTCAAGGTAGGTGAAAGAACTAAGTTTAAAACATTGAAAGATCTTTGCTTTTCAGACAGCCCTCTGGAAAGGCCCCCTTACCGTGAAGAATCGGTTTCTAGACCACCCAGAAATCCGCCCCAGGTAACTTCTAAGGAAAATCTTCAGGGTACTAAATACCTGTACCCTCTCACAATCTGGGACTTCTCAGGGGATGTCGGAGAGCTGGTTTTGGCCCGATCCCTCAGGCCAGGCTAAGGGACGCCACTGGTACATGAATTCATGCACTAGGCTGCTAGTCAAGTATAAAATTAAAAAGCATGTTTTCTGCCCAGCCAGCATGGGTCAGTGTTTGAGCATTGACCTATGAACCAGGAGGTCACGGTTAGATTTCCAGTAGTGCATATGCCCGGATTGCAGGCTCGATCCCCAGTGTGGGGCATGCAGGAGACAACCAGTCAATAATTATTTCTCATTATTGATGCTTCTATCTCTCTCCCTCTCCCTTCCTCTCTGAAATCAATAAAGATATATATGTATGTTTTCCAAACCTGGTTGAACATCAGGATCATCTCGGGGGAACTATATATATTTATATATACAGTCTAGAAGCCTGGTACATGAAAATTTGTGCACTGAGTGGGGGGTCCCCTCAGCCCTGCCTGCCCCCTCTCACAGTTTGGGAGCCCTCAGGGATGGTCCTACTGATATAGTCTGACCTTCTGTGGGAGGCGATTGGGTCGATCAGGGGAAGGCTATGCCCCATCATGCCTCTGCTACAGCCACTGCTGGCCACCACGGCTGCCTGAGCCTCAGCCCTTGCAGCCACTGTGGGTTGCCTGAGCCTCGCATGGCCCTTGTTGCCTGAGCCTTTGGCCCTCTCAGTGACAGCGGCCATGGCGCAGCTTGCCTGAGCCTCGGGCCGCTGCTGCAGCTTTGTCCTTTGGAAGACATTCGCCCTAATTAGCATATTACCTTTTTATTAGTATAGATTCTCAGCTATTGCTCCTGAAATCCTTCTAGATAATCTGATTTCATAAGCCTGGATGGAGTCCATGGAGGACTTTGATAATCATTCTAGTTGGAGAATAACTGTCCTTAGAAGACTAACTGTCCTTATCTCAAGGTCAAGTCCTTTCCTTCACTTCCAGTCTCTAGTGCTGCGGTGTGACTCAGCCTGAATCCCTGGGTTTTTTCTTCTGCCCACCCACTCTAATTTTCTGGGGATCAAGCTCACAACCCAGGCATGTGCCCTTGACCAGAATTGAACCTAGGACCCTTCAGTCTGCAGGTCGCTCTATCCACTGAGCCAAACTAGCTAGGACCTCCAGTCTATCTTTGTTCATCATGATGTGGGCTTGGTTCCTAGTAGGGGGCATGCAGGAGGCAGCTAATCAATGATTCTCTTATCATTGATGTTTCTATCTCCCTCTCCCTTCTTCTCTGAAATCAATAAAAATATAGTAAAAAAAAAGACAAACTGAGAAACTATTCCAAATTAAAGGAGACAAAAGAGACATGACAAATGAATGAAAGAAGAAGGGAGAAAAGCAGATTGGGGGGTGGGGAGGAGAGAGAGAGAAACATTAATGTGAGAGAGATACATGGATTGGTTACCTCCCACATGGGTCCCAACCAGAGCTGGGATGAACCTGCAAGCCAGGTACATGCCCTTGACCAAGAATTGAATCCCCTACCCTTCAGTGTGTGGGGCCCACACTCTAATCACTCTGAGCCTAAACTTATGTTTTTAGTGTAATATACATATATGATGATTATGACTAGCAATTTAATATTTTAATGGTGGGTTCTGGGATAATCATTACCTATGACTTCCCCAATCATGATTTTAAAATCTATATTTTATTGATTTTTTACAGAGAGGAAGGGAAAGGGATAGAGAGTTAGAAACGTCCATCAGCTGCCTCCTGCATGCCCCTTACTAGGGAGGTGTCTGCAACCAAGGTAAATGCCCTTGACCGGAATCGAACCTGGGACCTTTCAGTCCTCAGGTCGACACTCTATCCACTGAGCCAAACCAGTTTCGGCAACCCAATCATGATTTTTAAAGGGTGGATGGATGTAGTGAAATTTACTCTACTATAGCTTTTACCAAGATTCTGTTATATTCTTAATTTTAGTTCCCTAGTTTTGCTCATATAACTGGTCATCCGAGTTTGACAGCCACAGAGATCATGAGAATTCAAAGGGAGACAGACTTTCTCAAGTAAGTAATCTCATTCTCTTTACTGTTTCTTAAATCCTTCTATGACACATTATGGTCAAAAAGAATTTAAGGATGGAACATAAAGGTGTTTGCCTACTCCTAACTGTGTTTTATTAAATTTTTACAGATTTTAAAGGCATAATTGGCATACAATAAACTGCATTTATTTAATGAGTACAACTGACATAGGAATATAACTCTGAAACTGTCACCACAGTAAGAAAATGAACAAATTTATTACCTCCAAAAGTGTGTACTTTTTTGAAATTTCTCTCTTGTGCCTTTCCTTATCCTCAGGCAACTGTTGATCTGCTTCTTGTCACGGTAGCTTAGTTTGCATTTCATTCCATATGTAACTAGAATGTTTCAGTAAGTACTCCTCTTTTTTGACAGCTTCTTTAATTCAGTGTAATTATTTTGAGATTTGTCCATGTTTTGCATGTATTAAACATTTTTTTCGTTTTATTTTTATGGTTGACATGGTTACAGATGTCTCCATTTCTTCCCCTCCTTCTCCACCACACTTTTGTCTTCCTGGCCATCACTCCACTGTTCTGTAGTTTATGGGTTATGCATATATATTCTGTAGCTAATCCCTTCACCTCCTTTCATCCAGTACCCCCTTTCTCCTTACCCCTGATAGCTATCAGTCTATTCCAAGTATCCATGCCTCTGTTTCTATTTTGTTCATCTGTTTATTTTGTTCATTAGATTCTATATATAAGTGAGATCATATGGTATTTGTCTTTCTATGACTGCTTTATTTCACTCAGCATAATAACTTCCATGTCCATCTATGCTGTCACAAAGGGTAAGAGTTCCTTCTTTTTTACAGCCTCATACTATTCTATTGGGTAAATGTACCACAACTTTTTTATCCACTCATCTACCAATGGGCATTTGTGCTGTTTCTAGATCTTGGCTATTGTAAATAAGGCTGCTGTGAACATAAGAATGCATATATTCTTTTGAATTGGTGTTTCAGAATTCTTAGGATATATTCTCAGAAGTGGGATACTGGGTCAAAAGGCAGTTCTATTTTTAATTGAGAAAACTCGATGCTATTTTCCACAGTGGCTGCACCAGTCTGCATTCCCACCAACCACGGTTCCCTGTTCTCTACATCCTTACCAGCACTTGTTGTTTTTTGACTCATTGATGGTAGCAATTCTGATAGGTATGAGGTGATATCTCATTGTAGTTTTAATTTGCATCTCTCAGATGATTAGTGACATTGAGCATTGTTTTCATATGTCTATTGGCCATCTGTGTATCCTCTTTGGAGAAATGTCTAGTTAGATCCGTTGCCCTTTTTAAAAAATATATATTTTATTGATTTTTTTACAGAGGAATGGAGAAGGATAGAGAGTTAGAAACATCAATCAGCTGTCTCCCACACACCCCTCTTTGGGGATGTGCCTGCACCCAAAGTACATGCCCTTGACTGGAATCGAACCTGGGACTCTTCAGTCTGCAGGCCGACGCTCTATCCATTGAGCCAAACCAGTTAGGACTGTTGCCCTTTTTTTTTTTTTAATTGGATTGTTTGTCTTCCTGGTGTTAAGTTGTATAAATTCTTTATATATTTTGGAAATTAACTCCTTATCAGATATATCATTGGCTGATATCTTCTCCCTTATCGTGGGTTGCCTTTTCATTTTATTGATGGTTTCTTTTGCTGTGCAGAAGCCTTTTAGTTTGATGTAAGTCCCATTTATTTATTTATTTCCTGTATTTCCCTTGCCCTAGGAAACATATCAGCAAAAACATTACTATGAAAGATGTCTGAGATTTTACTGCCTATGTTTTGTTCTAGGATTTTTATGGTTTTGTGACTTATATTTAAGTCTTTTATCCATTTGGAGTTTAAATGTGTATGGTGTAAGTTGGTAGTCTACTTTTATTTGTATGTATGTATGTCCAATTTTTCCAACACCATTTATTGAAGAGACTCTTTACCCCATTGTATCTTCTTACTTCTTTTGTCAAATATTTTTAAAATATATTTTTATTGATTTCAGAGAGGAAGGGAGATAGAGAGAGATAGAAACATCAATGATGAGATAGAATCATTGATTGGCTGCCTCTTGCATGCCCCCTATTTGGGAATTGAGCCTGCAACCCGGGTATGTACCCTTGACCGGAATCGAACCTGGGACCCTTTAATCCACAGGTCAATGCTCTACCCACTGAACCAAACCGGCTAGGGCTCTTTTGTCAAATATTAAATGACCATAAAGGCATGGATTTATTTCTGTGTATGTCTGTTCTTGTGTCACTCCTTTTTTCTCAAGATGTTTGCATGATGTATCTTTCATTCTTTTGCTTTTAACCTTTTTGTCTCTCTATATGAAGTTGGTGTTTTAAGTCTTGCTTTGTTAAAAATTGTATCTGGCAATCCCTGCATTTTAATAGAGATGTTGAGACCCTACTTATTTTACTTATTGATATGTTTGAATTTATATCAACTATCATGCTATTTGTTTTCTGTTTATCTTATTTTTTTATTTGTTGCCTTTTTTTCTGCCTTCTTTTGGATTAATTGGTATGTTTTATGATTCTATTTTATCTTCTTTGTTGGCTTATTAGCAATAACTTTTTTTAGTGGTTGCTCTAGAGTTTATAGTATATGTACTTTTTAACTTACCATAGTTTATCTTCAAGAAATATTATAATACTTAATATATAGTATAAGAACCTATGACAGTATATATATATATATATTTTAAATTTATTTTTTCCCTATTGCTCTCCCCATCCCCCAGTACATGCGCTCACCGTCTCCCTCCCTTGCCTTCCCTCCTCCCCCCCATTGCCCTGTATCCACTGGCTATGCCTATACACATGCATACAAGTCCTTTGGTTGATAAAACAGTGGTTAGATGCCATGAAGTAGGTGGCAATGCCTTAACTGTATGCGTGTTGTTAGGCCCGAGAGCCTCTTCCATCCTTGTCAAGGGGAGTGCTAACCCTCTCTTCTTTCATTCGACATGACAGAATATTTTTAATAACTGAATATCAATAGCTTTTGTACTATTGTCATACGTTTTATTTTTACAAATACAGTGGTACCTCGAGATACGAGTTTAATTCGTTCTGTAACCTTGAGGTGTGGGAAACTATGAGACGCTCGAGTTGCGATAAATTGGTGGGTCGTGTGCAGCCGGCCGATCCACACGAGTACTCCTATCTCAAATGTTGCTCGTATTTCAAAGCAAAAATCGCTCGCTCGACGGCTCATATCTCAAAAATCTTGTATGTTAGGGCACTCGTATCTCGAGGTACCACTGTATTATGAATCCATAATACATTATTACTTTTATTTTATACTAGAGGTCTGGTGCACGAAATTCGTGCACAGGGGTGGGGAGTGTCCCTCAGCGCAGCCTGCACCTTCTCCAATCTGGGACCCCTTGAGGGTGCAGGCTGGGCTGATCAATGCCTAACTGCTCCCTGGCTGGCCCCATTGCCCTAACTGCCCTCCCCTGCTGGTCTGATCACCCCTAACTGCCCTCCCTTGCCAGTCTGGTCCCCGTTGCATGACCTTTGTGCACCGAGCCTAAACGGGCAGTTGGACATCCCTCTCACAATCCAGGACTGCTGGCTCCCAACTGCTTTCCTGCCTCTACCTGATTGCCCCCTAACAACTTCTGACTGCCAGCATAATCAATGCCTAACTGCTCCCCAGCTGGCCCGATTGCCCCTAGCTGCCCTCCCCTGCTAGCCTGATCACCCCTAACTGCCCTCCCCTGCCAGTCTGGTCACCCCTAACTACCTTTCCCTGTAGGCCTGGTACCCCCCAACTGCCCTTCCCTGCTGGCCTGGTCACCCCCAACTGCCCTCCTCTGCTGGCCCAGTTACCCCTAACTTCCCTCCCTGCTGGCCCGATTGCCCACAACTACCCTCCCTTGAAGCCCTGGTCCCCCCCAAACTGCCCTCCCTTGATGGCCTGGTCCACCTCCAACTGCCCTCCTCTGCTGGCCTAGTCACCCCTAACTGCTCACAACTGCTCTCCCCTGCAGGCCATCTTATGGTGGCCATCTTGTGTCCACATGGGGGCAGCCATCTTTGACCCCATAGAGGTAGCCATGTTGTGTCTTGGTGTGACAGTCAACTTGCATATTACTCTTTTATTAGATAGGTCTAGAAGCAGGTACACAGAAGTCATGCACTGGGATCAGACTGACAGGGGAGGGCAGTTAGAGGTGACCAGACCAGCAGGGGAAGGCCCGAGAGCCTCTTCCATCCTTGTCAAGGGGAGTTCTAACCTTCTCTCCTTTCATACAACATGACAGAATATTTTTAATAACTGAATATCAATAGCTTTTGTACTATTGTCATTCGTTTTATTTTTACAAATACAGTGGTACCTCGAGATACGAGTTTAATTCGTAATCAGGCCAGCCGGGGAGCAGTTAGGCATTGATCAGCTTTGCCTGCCCCTTCTCACAGTCTGGGACCTCTTGGGGGATGTCACTCCTTACTGCCTGCCTGGTCGCTCCTCCTTACTGATTGGCTTGCTGCTCCTTAGCATTGCCGCGGAGGTGGGAGTGGCTCCCGCCACTGCTGCTGTGCTCGCCAGCCATGAGCCTGGCTTCTGGCTGAATACAGCTCCTGCATTAAGCCTCTGCCCCCTGATGGTCAATGTGCATCATTGCAACTAGTCATTCTGGTCGTTTGGCCATAACAGTTGCTTAGGCTTTTATTATATAGATAATGAATGATTTTTGCGGTCTTTTATACTTTTTATTGTGCTTAAATATACATAAATAAAATTTAGTATTTTAAGTGTAAAATTTCATGAATTATATTAAGTACATTTACAATTTTGTGCAACTATCTTAACTATCAATTTCCAGAACTATTTTGTCATTCTAAACAGAACCTCCTTCCCATTAAACAATAATAACTCCTCATTACTTCCTCCCTCCAGTTTCTGGTAACCTCTGTTCTACTTTCTGATTTTATGACTTTGTCTAATCTAGTTATCTCATGTAGGTGGAATCAGACAACATTTATTCTTTTGTGTCTCATTTCACTTAGCATAATGTTTTCGAGATTCATTCATGTTATCATAGATGTATCAGAATTTCATTTCTTATCCTAAATAATAAAGAGCTAGTATGCTAAATAGACCAGAGAGTGGAACAACCCTCCAGAATGACCAGGGGGTGGGGCAGCCGATGAGACAGCCAGTGCTGTGAGGGCCGAGCCCCTTGCATGAATTTTGTGCATTAGGCCTCTAGTTAAAGATAAATTAATATTTCATTGTGTGTATATACTACATTTTATTTATTTTTCTTTTTTCTTTTATTAAATCTTTATTATTCAGATTATTACATTTGTTTCTCTTTTTTCCCCTTCATAGCTCCCCTCAACCTGGCTCCCAATCCTCCCTTTACCCTTACCTCCCTCCCGTTGACCTCATCCATAGGTCTATGATTTTTGTCCAGTCTCTCTCTGTACACCCCTCACCTCTTTCCCCCTGAGAATTATCAGTCCACTCACTTTCTGTGCTCCTGCTTCTGTTATATTCACCAGTTTTAAGTCATTATTTCTTTAAGTAGGTTTTTAGTGTCTTGCTCTCTCTCTTCTTCTTCTGGCACCCCCACAGTTCTGATGTTGGTATGCTTGAAACTGTCCCAGAGGCTCCTTACATTATCTTCACATTTTTGGATTCTTTTTTCTTCTTGCTTTTCCAGTTGAGTGTTTTCTGATTCTTTATATTTCAAAATTTTGGCTTGATTCTTGCCTTCCTCTAGTCTGCTGTTAGGTCTCTGTATAATTTAAAAAAAATATATATATATTTTATTGATTTTTTACAGAGAGGAAGGGAGAGGGACAGAGAGTTAGAAACATCAATGAGGGAGAAACATTGATCAGCTGCTTCCTGCACGCCCCCTACTGGGGATGTGCCCACAACCAAGGTACATGCCCTTGACCGGAATCGAACCTGGGACCTTTCAGCCCGCAGACCGACGCTCTATCCACTGAGCCAAACCGGTTTCGGCTGTATAATATTTTTTATTTCAGTCAGTGTATGTTTAATTTCTAGTTGGTCCTTTTCCCTCTCTGGTTGGTCCTTTTCCATCTCTAGTTGGTTCTTTTTCATCTCCAGTTGGTTCTTTTTCATCTCCTCTTGGGTCTCGCTAACTTTATCCATCTTTTCAAGGATATTCTTGAAAAACCTTATAACTGTGGTTTTGAACTCTATATCCAGTCATTTGTTTTCCTCCATTTCTTTTGTTTGTGATCTCTTCCTTTGTCTTGGCATTTTCACTATGCCGGGAGAACTTCTGTTTTGGATTCAGCCTTATGATACAAGACTTGCAAAACTGTAAAAGCCTCTCTGTTGAGCTTGGGAGGGGTGGAGTCTCAGGGCTAATGGACCGCCTTGCCTTCCAGTCAGCCCCACCCTCCACTGCCCCTGAGTCTCACGTGACTGGGTAATCGCTGGAGCGGTCCTTGTGTGCGCGCGCACGCTCTCTCGCAGTGCTTCTAGACTGCTGCCTTTCTGGCTCCTCTGTGCTCCAGGACCATATGAATCTGGGTCCCCAGGGTTTCGCCTGAAACTGGGGTTTAGTGGAGTTAGAAGTGGCACAGTTAGAAGTGGCCCACTTGTGAAAGTCAGTGGCACAATCAGCAGTCGGTCTTTTGCGTGCAGTGCTTTGCGCGCCGCCCGACTTCTGCCCTTTTGCGACTTCCCTAAATTTCCGTGTACTTCTCCCTTTTCACAGTTCAAACTCCCCCCATATGAATTTTGGCTGGACCTGGGGTTTAGTGTTGTACGATAAGGGGTTCAGTGCCGTTGGGAGTCTCCATCTCCCTCCCACCAGAGAAAGCGAGCCAGGTACTCTGGCACCTGCTCTCTTCACACGCGCGTCTCCGTACCTCAGCTTTTTGCAGCTCCCCTGGGTCTCTGTGAGCCCCTCTCCTTCCTTCTAATTGTAGAATTTCCACTCAGCCAGCTTTCCTGTGGTTCTGGATGATGTCTGTTCTGTCTTTTAGTTGCAGTTTAGAAATTGTTGTGTGAGGCAGTAGTGTAGGTGTTTACCTATGCTGCCATCTTGGATTCTCCTATATACTAAATTTTGTTTATTCATTTATCTGTTAATAGATAGAATCATTTCCACCTTTTGTCTATTTTAATAATGTTGTTATGAGCATTGATGCACAAGTATCTGTTTTGAATCCGTGCTCTCAATTTCTGTGGCTATTTGACTAAGAGTGGGATTTCTGGATTATATAGCAATTCTATGTTTAACTTTTTGAGGAACTGCCAAACAGTTTTCTACAACAGCTGTGTCATTTCACGTTTTCATCGGAAATGCACAAGGGTTTAAGTTTTTCAGACTCTCACCAGTACTCATTTTTTACTTTTCTGATAATAGCCATTCTAATGAGTATTAAGTGGTATCTCATTGTGGTTTTGATTTATATTTCCAGACTGGCAAGTAATATTGAGCTTTTTTTTCATGTGTTTCTTGGATATTTATACATCTTCTTGGGAGAGAGGTCTTTTCAAGTCTTTTGCCCATTTTTTAATAGGTTATTTGTTTTTTAAGTTTAGGAGTTCTTTATATACTCTGGACATTAATCCTTTATCAGTTATATTATTTGGGAATATTTTCTCCCATTTATAGGTTGTTTTTTACTCCCTTGCTAATGTCCTTTTATACACAAAAGGTTTTTTTAAGTTAAATTTAACATTTTTTAAAATTTTTATTTATTTTAGAGAGGAAGTGAGAAGGAGAGAGAGAGAAAATCATCAATGATGAAAGAGAATCATTGATTGGCCCACTCCTGCATGCCTTACACTGGGGATCGAGCCGTCAATCCGGGCATGTGCCCTGACTGGGAATCAAACCATGACCTCCTGGTTCATAGGTTGACGCTCAACCATTGAGCCACGCCAGCCAGGGCATCTATTTCTTCTTTTGCTGCATATGCTTTGAGTGCATATCTAAGAAGTCATTGCCAAATCTAGTGTCATGAAGCTTGTCCTTTATGGGTTCTTCTAACAGGTTTATAGATTTACCTGACATTCAGATCTTTGATTCACTTTGGGTTCGTTTCTGTATATGTTGTAAATAGGGGTCCAATTTCATTATTTTGAATGTGGATATCCAGTTTTCTTAGCACCATTGTCAGAAAGACTGTCCTTTCCCCATTGAATGGTGTTCAGACCCTCAGCAAAGGTATATTGCTGAGGTATATTTCTGGGCTCTCTATTCTATTCCAGTAGTCCATAAGTTTGTTCTTATGTCAGAACAATACTTATATGTATTAGTTAGCTTTGCAGTAAATTTTGAAATCAGGAAGTGTGAGTCATCCAACTTCGTTGTTCTTTTTAAAGACTATATTGACTATTTGAGGTTCCGTGAGATTCCGTATGAATTTAGGATGAGTTTTCTTTCTGTAAAAAAAGTCATTGAGAATTTCATAGGGATTGCATTTAATCTATAGATTGCTTTAGTTAGTATTTTCATCTTAATATTAAGTCTTCTGATTCATGAATACAGACAGAATGTATTTTCTTTTATTTATGTCTTTTTAAAATTTCTTTCTGAGAAGTTTTATAACTTTCATTGTACAAGTCTTTTACTTCCTTTGTTAAATTGATTCCTAAATATTTTATTCTTTCTGATACTATTACACATGGAATTGTTTTCTTAATTTCCTTTTCAAATTGTTCATGGGAATACAACAGATATTGTGTGCTGATTTTTTTATCCTACCACTTTTCTAAATTTTCTTATTAGCTGTGTGTGCGTACTCTCTAGGGTTTTCTACATATAAGATCCTATCATCCATGAACAGAGATAATTTTACTTCTTTCTTTCTAGTTTGAATGCCTTTTTTTTTCTTGCCTAATTGCTCTTATAGAACTTCCAATACTATAGTGATTAGAAACAGTGAACGTGGATATCCTTGTCTTGCCATTGATCTTAGGGGAAAAGCTTTCAGTCATCCACCACTGAGTATGATGTTAGCTCTGAGGTTTTTTGATTTTTAGCATGTTGAGGATGTTTTCTTTTGTTTCTAGTTTATTCATAAAAGAATGCTGAATTTTGTCATGCTTTCACTTTGGTTGATATTTAGAACCCCAGTAGGTTGGTGAGGGCTAAATGATGGGATACATCTGCCTGGGAAACTGGGACAGATGTTGCTGGGGCATGCCTTGGAACTCTAACCAGGTGAGTGAAAACAAAGGCAGAGTTTAATAGACAGTGACCCTCCAGAGAGTCACACAGACTGGCTTCAATGCTCAGGTAGAAAGTTAGAAAAGTGCAATGTAGACATTACTAGAATTCCCTTGGCTTATCCTCACAAACCCAGTGCCAAATCCAATGTGATAGGACAAGTCAGAACCCCAAAAGAAGTGGGATACTAAATTCAGCTGCATTCAGGAAGTGAGTTGGCCTGTAGATGAAGGGTACCAGTGGTTCCAGCTTGAGTTCACTTTGTAATAAAATGATTAGAGAACTTGTTCCATAGCCTGTGAGAGTATTTTACTTTTTTTCTTTTTAAAGATTCTTGAAGACTTGTAGATTTTTTTTTCTTTAAGATTTTAAACACATTAAAAAAATATATATATTATTGATTTTTTTTACAGAGAAGAAGGGAGAGGGATAGAAAGTTAGAAACATCAATGAGAGACATTGATCAGTGGCCTCCTGCACGCCCCCTACTGGGGATGTGCCCACAACCAGTATACATGTCCTTGACCGGAATCGAACCTGGGACCTTTCAGTCCGCAGGCTGATGCTCTATACACTGAGTCAAACCAGTTTTGGCAACACTTGTAGATTTTACCTGACTTCTTACATGACCAATCAGGAACCTTTTCTGTTGTAGGTGTGCCCAGTGCCTCGCCCTTCGCCCATCTGATCCCTTGGTTCGCTTCTGTCAAGATTGTGGCTTCCCTGTTCCACCTGTATTTGGTTGTCGTCTCTCACCCTCAGAAGGAGCTCAGGTGAGCAGCAGAGTCCTTAACAGTTTCCTTCATTGGGTTATCTGATCTTTATTTGCAGCAGTAGAAGAGTACCTGGCATGCACAAACCACAAATATAAATAGTTGTTGAAAATATTACTTGCAGGTTAATCTCTTACTGTCTAACTCCTTACTGAGGTATGAAAAAACTTGCTTGCAATGCTACTTAAAAATTTTGTGTGTGTGTGTGTGTGAGGCCTTGTAGAAGCACAGGCTCAAAAAGAGTGGAACCTTATTGTTTCAACAAAGCACAAATGGATAAATATTAATTTCCTACTTATGGGATATTTCTATTCATAATCTGGGTATAATAAGGAAATATATTCTAGAAATAAATCATATGTGTTAATTACAAGTCAATATATAGTCATAAGATGCATCATTCTGTCCAAAGAAGCTGTTTATATAGGCTAATGATAGATTAGTATATCTAAATTTAAAAGTTTTAGCCAAGTATAGCTAATAATTTATATTATCTTACTGCTAAGTTTGCAGTTAGTTAGGAAACATAATTGGCTTACTAAAAATTAATACCTTCACCAAAACACATTCATCCTTTATTCCTTGATATTTTTGTTTTTTGGGGAAAATTAAAGGATCTGTGAAATGACAATTAATGTGAAAAATGACCATTTAAAAAAGGTAGACACTGAGAATAAAAGATGGTCATACATAGATACATCAGTAGAGAGTGGAAGCCTTACTGGATCGAGGTATCTGAGCACAGTTTCTGGCCATGCACACAGCCTTTGGTCAACTACAGGTATATGGTAAAGCATTCCATCTTCAGGTTGTTTTTAAATCTGCCTCATCTTTTACTTTATGCTGGGCTCTATTGTATCTCCCTGTACAGACAGGGATGAGTGCGTGGCATAGACCCACTCTGGTTTATGCTACACTTGCACACAGCCTCCGGTCAACTAAAGGTATGTGGAGAACTGACTGGAGTGATATGTCCACAGGCCAAGGGAAGCTTGAGGCTACCAGAAGTTAGGAGAGAGGCATGGAATGGTGCCTTCCCTAAAGCTTTAGAGAGAGCATGGCCTTACCAACACTTTGACTTGTCCCCTATAGTTGACTTAATTCCTCAAACTACCTGTTAAATTCCTGGCTACTTGCTGGTTCATTGATTGCCCTAAACAAAACCACAATCTCAAAATAGTGGAGCCACTGACCCACCCTCTTTGCAGCAATTGAGATTGTAACCTTAGAAGTGCTCCAAATCAAGTGAGCCCTGTTCACCAGTAGTTACAAAGCCTGTGGTTTTCACAGCCTGCCATGCCCTGCTGGAGTTACCATGCTGATAAAGCTAGAGGAGGATAGGAGTGGCCCCATGCAGACTTGTAGTGTTCATATTTGATGTTTAAGTACTTTTCAGTCTGTTTTCTATCTGGTTGATGTTCTGAGTCTGAAATAATTGTTTTTGACAATTTTACAAACTTTATAATTGCTTTTTTGAAGAGAGTATTTATCAACTTCCTCACTGTATTGTGCTGGAAGATGTTTTTCCTTTTCTTTTTACATTTGTTTTCTAAAATAAATATGACTTTAATCTTAATATGAAAAAATAAGAATAGAGGTAATTACTTTAAAAATGTTTTTACAAAAGTAAATTAAACCTTACATTCTATGATCTACTTATACCTTCCCATGACAACAAACTTGACCTCTTTTTTGCCCAGTTGGGCTTGTGTGCAGAATGTGGAAGCATGGTGCCCATGAACACTTCCTTCTGTGTGGTGTGTGAGGCTCCTCTTGCTCTACAGATGCAACCACCGGCTGGCTTCCACTTGAAGGTAATGAAATGTGATTTTGTAAAAACATGAATGAAATACAGTATATAGAAAGTAATGTTTGAATAATTAGTTGTCTTTCTTCAGTTGATAGAATTGGCTAACAAGTGATAAGCCAAGGTCTGTGAACAAAATCCACTCGAATTTTTGGAAAGGCATGTTGTTGAAAAGTTTAACTTATCAAAGGGATCTGTAATATTAAGAATACATATCTAGCAGCCATAAAAACTCTCAGCAAGTCCTAGCCAGTTTGACTCAGTGGATAGGGCATATCTGCCTGCAGACCAAAGGGTCCTGGGTTCGATTCCAGTCAAGGGCACATACTTTGGTTGCAGGCTCCTCCCTGCCCCGGGTCCTGGTTGGGACTTGTGCAAAAGGCAACCAATTGATGTGTTTCTCTACATTGGTGTTTCTATCTTTTCCTCTTCTACTCTCCCTAAAAATCAATGGAAAAATATCATCGGGTGAGGATTAACAGAAAACTCTCAGTCAAGTGGGAGTAGAGGCATCATACCTCAATATAATAAAGGCCATATATGAAAAACCCACAGACAACATCATACTCAATAGGCAAAAACTAAAAGCATTTTCCTTAAGAACAGGAATAAGACTGGAATGTCTGCTTTCACCACTCTTATTACCAAGTCTCTCGTCGTATACAGAAAGCAATGTTTCTAAATGTAAAGAGGACTTTATATATTTACCAATACAGTACTAGCCACAGCAATTGGACAAGAAGAAATAAAAGGTACTCAAATTGGAAAGGAGGAAGTAAAACTGTCATTATTTGCAGATGACATGATACAGTACATAGAGAACCCTAAAGATTCCCCCCAAAAAATTCTAGAATAGATAAATGAATTCAGAAAAGAAGCTGAATACAAAATAAATATCTAGAAATGAGTTGGCTTTTTATACACCAATAATGAAGTATCAGAAAGGGAAACTAAGAAAAAAATTCCATTCACAATTGTTTCAAAAAAGAATAAAATACCTAGGAATAAATTTAATTAAGGATGCAAAAGACCTGTACTTGGAAAATTATAAGACTCTAAAGAAAATACAAAAAAGTGGAAGTATATACCATGTTCATGGATAGGAAGAATTAACAGTATTAAAATGTGGAGTCTAATGACCAAAATGAACTAACAAGCAAAATAGTGACACTCAGAGAGAGCTATCAGTGGCGGTGAAGGGACTGCGGAAAAAAAAGAGAGAGAGAGAGAGAGAGAAACTAAAAAAAGAAAAGAAAAGAAATGGAAAGAATACACAGAAGTGGTTTCCTGGACATGGATTTAGAGGACAAATTGCACTGCAACTTTTTGCTTCATATATTTAAAATTTAACATTGCAATTAATGTTGACTTTTTGAAAAATATATATTTTATTGATTTTTTACAGAGAGGAATAGAGAGAGACATCGATCAGCTGCCTCTTGCACGCCCCCTATCGGGGATGTGCCCGCAACCAAGGTACATGCCTCTGATCGGAATCGAACCTGGGACCCTTCAGTCCGCAGACCAACATTCTATCCATGGAGCCAAACTGGTTTCGGCTAATATTGACTTTTAATCCTGTTCTTAAAGTGGCTTCAAGCCTTTGTTTGCTTTATTTGCACAGTTCTTTGCTCAGAGGAACATGAATTTCTTATTCTGTGTTTTCAAGGAGAAAGTAATCTGTCGCACCTGTGGCACAGGGAATCATCCTTACCTGAAATACTGCCTCACCTGTGAGAGCACCCTGCCTTCATCAAAGGAGGTATGTTGGTTGCATGTGCCTGTCCTATATTTAGTGGCTTCTAAGGTTCAGTGTTAATGATAATGAATAAATATAATCTGCAGAGCAGAAGCAATGTCTCTAAATGTGGAGAGAATTTTATATATTTACCAATACAAAATTGTTTTCAAAGTCGTCATGAGGATTCAATAAAATCTACCATTTCTTACTATTTTATTTACCAAGTTTGCATGGAAGACTGACAGCAGCCATTTGTTAATGGACCCATTCACTTTCATTTACAGTCAGGTATGTCTTTATTTAACTGTACCATACTATTTTTTTGAAATTGAGAACACTGCCAGCACCCACTTCTGAGGTTCCTACCAGCTTATTTCGAGTGTTTGAAATGAAATAATAGGAGTATACGCAACTTTAGTAGAGTGAATGGGTTCAGTTTAGATGATCTGTTTTATGTTTTTAAAAAATATATATATATTTTATTGATTTTTTTACAGAGAGGAAGGGAAAGAGATAGAGAGTTAGAAACATTGATGAGAGAGAAACATCCACCAGCTGCCTCCTGCATACCTCCTACTGGGGATATGCGCACAACCAACGTACATGCCCTTGACCAGAATCAAACCTGGGACCTTTTGGTCTGCAGGCTGACGCTCTATCCACTGAGCCAAACCAGTTAGGGTTGTTTTATGTTTATAAAATATTTCTGATGAAGATGAGGTTTTAAAAATTACTTCTAGGTAACTCTTGCCCTGGCCTAACAATACCAAAAAGAAGTCGCTATTTCCTAGCCAGCTTAGAAGGAAAAAACTTGACACTGTAGGGCATTTGTTTTCATGTTAGAGAGATTCCTTGGGAAACTGGACAAATGGATGATGATTACTGTGGTCAATATGATTAGTATCAAATGAGGGTGTTGGTTTTTCTGGGGTTGCTAAAACAAAGCACCACAAATTGAGTGGCTTAAAACAATAGAAATTTATCATCTCACATTTCTGGAGGTCAGAAGTCCAAAATCAAGATGTTGGCACCACCACACTTCCTCTGAAGCTATAAGGAAGGTACTGTTCATGCCTCTCTCCTAGCATCAAGCTTCCCTTGGCAGTACATGAATCACTTCAGTTACATGGCCACCTTCTCGCTGTGTGTCTTCACATTTTCTTCCCTCAGTGTGTCTGTCTCTGTGTCCATACTTCTCTTTTGGACCACCATAATGACCTCATATTAACCTGATTACCTCTATAAAGTTCCTATTTTCAAATAAGTGCATACTCTGAAGTACTGGGGATTAGGACTCCAACATACTTTGGAGGAGACACTGTTAACCCCATAACAATGAAGTTGAACAGGATGTCTTTTAAGGTTGTGTCTAATTACTGACAATATAAGATTAGCTGATTTGAAGGAACTCTTTTTGTTACAATCTTTATTGAGGCATAATTTATATTCAATAAAACTCACTTTATACATGTTAATAAATATCAGTAATTATACATAATCATTTAAACTACCACCACAGTGAAGATATACAACAATTTCATTACCCTAAAAAGTTTTCTCATGCCCCTTTGCATTTGAGCTCCTCCTCTAATCACTACCCCCAGAAAATTCTGATCTCTTTTGACATGGTGGTTTTACCTTTTACTGAAGTGCCGGAACCTTGCTGGCAATCGAACAGTACCTGAAAGAGTGGGTAAGGATAAGAAAAGACAGACAAGAAAAGATAGGGTTGGGAGGACTGAGACTTGAGTCTGCAGCCCCGAGTTTATTTCCAGCATAGTATTTAAGCACAAGCAGAGGAGGGAGTTACACAAGTCAGGTATTTGCAAACACAATCACTGACCTTCTAAGTAATCAAGACCTTGCAAGATCTTGCACATAGGCATCAACATTTTTTCAGCCAAGCTGTTTAGTTATGTCTAAACTCTGCATTCACATCTCTATTTATTAAACTGAAGGGTGAGAAAGCAGAGAGCTATGTCCAGAGCCTGCATTCAGGTCTCTAGGACCCCCATATGCCTGGGGCAGCTCCCCACACTAAAGTATGTAGTTTCTTTTGTATTTTATTTCCTTTACTTAGCACAATGTTTTTGAGGTTCATTCAAGTTGTTGTATGTATTAATAACTTTGATCATTGAGTACAATTCCACAGAATGGATATAAATATAATTATTAACCAAAAAATTGGTACTTGTGTTCATTTCTGGTATCAGGCTATTATAGATAATGCTGCTGTGAACATTTACATATCAAACTTTGTGTGGACATAGTTTTCATTTCTCTTGGGTAAATGTTGAGGAGTAAGATTTCTGGATACTACCTAAGTTCATGTTTAATTTTATAAGATATTGCCACACTTTTTTCCAAAATTGCCAGCATCAATATACAGAGGTTCCAGTTTCTCTACATCTTCACCAAAACTTGGTATTATCTGGCATCTACATATATGAAAGCCTAATAAGCAAATTGTCCCCTTGAGAGTTTGACCAGGAGACTGGGAGTTTTATCACTCACTATGAAGTGCGCAGACCACCAGCGGGTGGCACAGAACGAAGGAAGGCCCCAGCCAGCAGCTGGAAGGTCCCATATGCTTTGATCTTCGGCCAGGCTTAGGAACCTTACCTGTGCATGATTTTTTAAAAATATATATTTTATTGATTTTTTTTTTTTACAGAGAGGAAGGGAGAGGGATAGAGAGTTAAAAACATCGATGAGAGAGAGACATTGATCAGCTGCCTTCTGCATGCCCCCCACTGGGGATGTACCCGCAGCCAAGATACATGCCTTTGACTGGAATCGAGCCTGGGACCTCTCAGTCCAAAGGCCAACGCTCTATCCACTGAGCCAAACTGGTTTTGGCCCATGCATGAATTTTGTGCACCAGTCCTCTAGTTTTATTCATGAATTCTTTTTAGGATTTGAATGTCTATGGGATCTGTAATGCTACCTGTACTTTTTTATTCCTGATCTTTGTAGTTTGTTCTCTTTCTACTTTACTCTCTTTTCTCTCAATTTCTCTCTCTAGCTAGAAATTTATAAATTTTATTTGATTAGCATCTAGTTCATTGATATTCTTTATTTTTTTTTGGGGGGGGAGGTTCCTTTTTTGAGTCTTGCTCTTTATTATTTCCTTTCTCCTCTTTGCTTTGGGTTTAATTTAAAAGGCTTTTTCTAATTTCTTAAGATGAGAACTCAGGTTATCAATTAAATTTATTTTTTCCTAAAAAATAAAAATTAGCCAAAACCAGTTTGGCTCAGTGGATAGAGCGTCGGCTTGGGGACTGAAAGGTCCCAGGTTTGATTCCGGTCAAGGGCATTTATATTGGTTGCGGGCACATCCCCAGTAGGGGGCGTGCAGGAGGCGGCTGATCGATGTCTCTTTCTCATCGATGTTTCTGGCTTTCTGTCACTTTCCCTTCCTCTCTGTGAAAAATCAATAAAATATAATTTTAAAAAATTAAAAAAAATAAAATAAAATAAAAATTGGGACAAACAAAGATAGCGGCATAGGTGAACACCTAGACTGCTGCCTTGCACAACAATTTCAAAACTACAACTAGAAAACAGAACAGACATCATCCAGAACCACAGGAAATCTGGCTGAATGAAAATTCTACAACCAGAAGGAAAGAGAGGGGCTCATAGAGACTCATAAGAGCTGCAAAAAGCTGAGACACATGCATGGAGAGAGCAGGCAGCGGAGTGCCTGGCTGGCTTTCTCTGGTGGGAGGGAGACGGAGACTACCGACTGCACTGAACCCCTTATCCTACGGCACTGAACCTCAGTTTTGGGCGAGATGCATATAGGTGGAGTCTGGACTCTTGTGAAAAGGGAGGAGTGCATGGAGATTTGGGGGAGCCGCAAAAGGCCAGAGCTCTGAGAGGACCACCACTGCGTGCAGAGAGGACAAACTGCTGATTGTGCTGCTGGCTATCTCTAGTGGGTGGGAGACAGAGCATCCCAGCTGCACTGAACTCCACTTCTGACTGCACTGAACCCCAGTTTTGGGTGAGACCCTGGGGACCCAGACTCATATGGGTCCAGAGCGCAAGGGAACCAGAAAGGCAGAGGTCTAGAGTCACGCTCGGGCATGCTTACAGAGAGGGCTGCAGCGAGTACCAAGAGACACTTGAGACCTAGGGGCTACGTAGGGCAGGGCTGACTGGAAGCCAAGGTTGTTTGCTCAGCCCTGAGACTCCACCTCATACAAGACAGAAGCTCCCAACTGCATTGAAATCCAGGTCAGACTTCACTAAACCCTGGTTTCGGGTGAGACCCTCGGGACCCAGGTTTATATGGGTTGCCGGAGCACATGGAAAGGCAGAGATCTGGAGGCGTAAATGCCTGCACACAAGAGGGCTGCAGCGATTACCAAGGGACACTGAGATTAGGGGCTGATGGGAAACAAAGGCTGTCTGCTCAGCCCTGAAACTCCACCACATCCAAACCTAGCACAGAGGCTTTTGCAGTCTTTCAAGTCTTAAGGTAGAGTCCAGCAGAGAGGTTCTCCTGGTGTTGACACAGCCGATCCTCACAACTAATTGGCTTGGAGGTCAATTTCCCCCAGTGATACCAACAACAATCAAGACTTAACTACAATAAGGCTGTACATACAGTCCACAAAGGGATACACCAAGAGAGTCCACCTCAGGTAACGGGGGAGGCAGAGCTATTGGGCCATATAGGACACGTAGCACACAAAGCTACTCTATCAACTCAGGGAAGCAGCGAAAATGCGGAGCCAATGGAACAGATCACAAACAAAAGAAATGGAGAAAAATAACTGGATATAGAGTTCAAAACCACAGTTATAAGGTTTTTCAAGAATTTCCTAGGAAAAAATGGATAAATTTAGCAAGACCCAAGAGGAGATGAAGAAGAACCAACTAGAAATTAAGCATACACTGACTGGAATAAAAAAAAAAATTATACAGAGACCTAACAGCAGACTAGAGGAACGCAAGAATCAAGTCAAAGATTTGAAATACAATGAAGCAGAAAACACTCAACTGGCAAATAAAAAAGAAAAAAGAATAAAAAAATGCGAAGATAGTATAAGGAGCCTCTGCAACAACCTCAAGAGTACCAACATCACAATTATGGGGGTGCCAGAAGAAGAGAGAGCAAGATATTTGAAGAAATAATGACTGAAAACTTCCTCTACCTGGTGAAAGAAATAGACTTACAAGTCCAGGAAGCGCACAGAACACCAAACAAAAGGAATCCAAAGAGGACCACACCAAGACACATCATAATTAAAATGTCAAGGGCAAAAGACAAAGAGAGAATATTAAAAGCAGCAAGAGAAAAACAGTTAGTTACCTCCAAGGGAGCACCCATATGATTGTCAGTTGATTTCTCAACAGAAACTATGCAGGCCAGGTGGGAGTGGCAAAAAATATTCAAAGTGATGAATAGCAAGAACCTACAACCAAGATTACTCTACCCAGCAAAACTATCATTCAGAATTGAATTGCAGATAAAGAGCTTCACAGATAAGAAAAAGCTAAAGGAGTTCATCAACACCAAACTAGTATTATATGAATAATATAAGTACTCTTTAAGAAGTGGAAGAAGAAGAAAAAGGTAAAGATAAAAATTATGAATAACAAATACACATCTATCAAGTGAATCTAAAAATCAAGTGAATTAAAAATGTGATGAACAGAATAAATGGGTGAATATAATAAAATCAGGGGCATAGGTAGGAAGTGGACTGACAATTCTCAGGGTAAAAGGGTGAGGGGGGCGTGCAGGGAGAGACTGGCCAAAAAATCATACACCTATGGATGAAGATAATGGGAGGGAGGTAAGGGCAGAGAGTGGGATGGGAGGGGGCAGAGGGGATCTATGGGGAGAAAAAAGAGGAACGATTGTAATAATCTGAACAATAACAGTTTACAAAATAAAAAAATAAAATAAAATAATTTGTTTTCTCTAAAAGACAGTAAAAATTATCTCTAAAATTTCTTTAGCAACATTCCTGAAATTTATAACAATTGTATTTTTATTATAATTCAGTTCAGTGTTATTATATTTTTATTATAATTTATTTTCTAATTAACCTGTGACTTCTTCGATTTATCAGTTGGTTATTTAATTTCCAAATATGTGATGTTTCCCTTGTTTTTCTTATTGTTACTAATTTATAATTTAATTACATTGTAGTCAGAGAACATACTCTATATGATTTATTTGAAATTAATGAGAATTTTTTCATGATCAGTTTAACCCAGAGCACACAGTAGTTACACTTGAAAAGAATATTTATTCTGTCATTGTGGGTATTATATTCTATAAGCATTAATTAAGTAAGTGTGTAATGTTACACAGATTTTATATGTCTTTGCTCATCACTGTCTAATTGCTCTAGCAAATGCTGAGAAAGGGGTATTACAATCTTAAACTGTGATTCTGGAATTACTTACTTTTCTCTTTATTTCTGTCACTTTTTACAACATGTATTTTGTTAGACATATAAACATATCTATTGTTATATCTTCAAGAATAATTTAAATATTATTGTATCTTTTCTATCTTATACAAATATTTATTAATTTTTACACCTAGCAAAATTAATAAAAATTAGTTAATAGCCCATCTGTAGTCAGATTTCCCCAGTTGTCTCAAAGGTGTCTTTTTTTTTTCTCTATCAATTGATATTTTTAAAAAAATTTATTGTTGACAGTATTACACATATCCCTCATTAATCCCCTTTGCCCCTCTCCATCCAGCCCCCAGCCTTTCCAGGCCTTCCCCACACTATTGTCTGTGTCCATGAACTATGCATATATTAATATATGTTCTTGGGTTAATCTTTTCCCTTCCACTCTACCCTTTCCCGTCTGATTTCTGTCAGTCTGTTCCATGCCCCATGCCTCTGGACATATTTGGCTCATCAGTTTATTTTGTTCATTACATTCCACATAGAAGTGAGATCATGTGATATTTTTCTTTTCCTGTCTGGCTTTTTTCACTTAGCACAATAATCTCCAGATCTGTCCTAGCTATTACAATGGTTAAGAAATCCTCCTTTTTACAGCCATGTAGTATTCCATTATATAATTGCACCACAGCTTTTTTTAAAAAATTAAATCTTTATTATTCAGATTATTACATTTGTTTCTCTTTTTTTCTCCTCTATAGCACCCCTACACCCAGCTAATACCCTTCCCTCTTCCCTTACCACCCTCCCATTGACCTCATCCATAGGTGTATGATTTTTGTCCAGTCTCTCCCTGTACACCCTTCTCCCCTTTCCCCCTGAGAATGATCAGTCCACTCCCTTTTTGTGCTCCTGATTCTATTATATTCGTCAGTTTATTCTGTTGATCAAATTTTTAATTCACTTAATTTTTAGATTCACTTGTTGATAGATATGTATTTGTTGTTCATAATATTTTGGCTTTTACCTTTTTCTTCTTCCTCTTCTAAAAGAATACCTTTCAACATTTCATATAATACTGGTTTGGAGTTGATGAACTCCTTTAGCTTTTTCTTCTCTGTGAAGCTCTTTATCTGCCCTTCAATTCTGAATGATAGCTTTGCTGGATAGATTATTCTTGGTTGTAGGTTCTTGCTATTCATCACGTTGAATATTTCTTGCCACTCCCTTCTGGCCTGCATCGTTTCTGTTGAGAAATCAGCTGACAGTCGTATGGGTGCTCCCTTGTAGGTAATGAACTGTTTTTCTCTTGCTGCTTTTAAGATTCTCTCTTTGTCTTTTGCTCTTGGTATTTTAATTATGATGTGTCTTGGTGTAGTCCCCTTTGGATTCCTTTTATATGGGGTTCTGTGCGCTTCCTGGACCTGTAAGTCTATTTCTTTCACCAGATGTGGGAAGTTTTCAGTCATTATTTCTTTAAATAGGTTTTCAGTATCTTGCTCTCTCTCTTCTGGCACCCCCACAATTCTGATGTTGGTACGCTTGAAGCTGTCCCAGAGGCTCCTTACATTATCTTCACATTTTTGGATTCTTTTCTCTTCTTGCTTTTCCAGTTGAATGTTTTCTGCTTCTTTATATTTGACATTTTTTACTTGATTCTTGCCTTCCTCTAGTCTGCTGTTAGGACTCTGTATACTATTTTTTATTTCAGTCAGTGTATGTTTAATTTCTAGTTGGTCCTTTTTCATCTCTAGTTGGACCTTTTCCATCTCTAGTTGGATCTTTTGCATCTCTAGTTCATCCTTTTTCATCTCCTCTTGGCTCTCGCTAACTTTATCCAACTTTTCTAGCATATTCTTGAAAAACCTTATAAGCGTGGTTTTGAACTCTATATCCAATCATTTGTTTTCCTCCATTTCTTTTGTTTGTGATCCCTTCCCTTGTCTCCGCATTTTCACTATGCTGGGAGAACTTCTGTGTGGGATTCAGCCTTATGACACCAGACTTGCAACTCTGTAGAAGCCTCTTTGTTGAGCTTGGGATGGGTAGAGTCTCAGGGCTTAATGGACCGCCTTGCCTTCCAGTCAGCCCCGCTCTCCACGGCCCCTGAGTCTCACGTGACTGGGTAATCGCTGGAGCGGTCCTTGTGCGCGCATGTACCACAGCTTTTTAAGCCCATTCATCTACTGATGGGCACTTGGGCTGTTTCCAGATCTTGGCTATTATAAATAACTAGAGGCCTGGTGCATGAAAATTCATGCACTGGAGCGCATTTCCCTCAGTCTGGCCTGCCCCTCTTACAGTCCGGGAGCCCTCAGGTGTGGGAGGCAACCCGGTGATCAGAGGAAAGTGATGCCCACATCACACCTCTGCTTCTGCCACTGCTGGCAGTGCAAGCCTTGGCTGGCCTGGGTTGCCTGAGCCCAACATGCTAGGCTTGTGTATGCCCCAGATGTCAGCTGGGCAGCTGACATCCAAGGCTTGCCTGTGCCTCAGGCGTCAGCTGGGCAGCCAACATCTGAGGCTTGCCTGCACCTCGGGCTGGCCCTAGGTGGCTTGGCAGCTGCCATCCGAGTCTTGCCTGTGCCTGGGGCCGGTCCTGGGTGGCTGGGGGGCTGAGGGAACTGGGAGACTTCAGAGGCAGGCATGTGGAACAGCCGGGCCTGCCTGGGGGCAGGCCTGGCCATGCCACCTGCCTGCCACCCCGGCCGGGCTGAGGGGACTGGGCGCCACCGTATGGTGGCCCTGGGTGCTGCCATCTTTGAGAGCGTGGCAGTCAATTAGCATATTCCCTCCTTATTGGCTGTGAACACCAACATCTTTGTGAAGGCGTGATGGTCAATTAGCATATTTCCTCTTTATTAGATAGGATGCTGCTATGAATATAGGGGTGCATATATTATTTCTGATTGATGTTTTATTATTCTTAGAATATATTTCCAGAAGTTGGATCAATGGGTCAAAAGGCAAGTTCTATTTTTAATTTAAAAAAATATATATTTTATTGATTTTTTACAGAGAGGAAAGGAGAGGGATAGAGAGTTAGAAACATCGATCAGTTGCCTCCTGCACGCCCCCCACTGGGAATGTGCCCGAAACCAAGATACATGCCCCCGACCGGAATCGAACCTAGGACCCTTCAGTCCACAGGCCGATGCTCTCTTCACTGAGCCAAACTGGTTTTGGCTATTTTTAATTTTTTGAGGAAACTCCATACTGTTTTCTACAATGGCTACACCAGTTTGCATTCTCACCAACAGTGAATGAGAGTTCCCTTTTCTCCACATTTTTGCCAGCATTTGTGGTTTGTTGATTTATTGAGGCTAGCCATTCTGGAAGGTATGAGGTGATATTTTTTTGTCGTTTAAAATATATTTTTATTGATTTCAGAGTGGAAAGGAGAGGTGGAAAGAGATAGAAACATTAATGATGAGAGAATCTCATTGATCAGCTGCCTCCTGCATGCCCCACACTGGGGATGGAGCACACAATCCAGGCATGTGTCCTGACAAGGAATTGAACTGTGATCTCCTGGGTCATAGGTCAATACTCAACCATTGAATTATGCTGACTGGACTCTTACTGTGGTTTTAATTTGCATCTCTCTAATGATTAGTGACGTTGAGCATCTTTTCACATGTCTATGGGCCATCTCTATGTCTTTGTTGGAGAAGTGTCTATTCAGGTTCTTTGCCTCTTTTTAAATTGGATTCTTTGTCTTCCTGGTGTTAAGTGATTTTTTAAATTTTGTCTTCTAATTTACTGATTTGATCCTCTACTTTGTTCAGCCTACTTGCTATTTCTTCCAGTGTATTCTGTATTTCAGATATTGCATTCTTCATTTCCAACTGATTGTTTTTCATGGTTTCTTTGCCCTTTTCATGCTGTTGTTGCTTTCACTTAAGCATCCTTTTAACCATTACTTTGAACTCTATATCTGATAAATTGCTTGCCTCTATTTCATTTACCTGTTTTCCTAAAGATTCCTCCTGTTCTTTCATTTGGGGCTGTTTCTTTATCTCCCTATTTTCACTGTCTCTTTGTGTTTGTTTCAATGGATTACATAAAACTGCTATGACTCCCTGTCTTAGTGAAGTGGCCTTCTGTAATATTTCTCCTTTGGGCCCGAGAGGTGCAACCTCCTGAGCTGAGTGCTCTAGGAATGTCCCTTGTGTTGGTTGTTTGGATGCTGTTGTCATTGGGTCTTGATTGCTGTTGGCCTATTTGTAGGTGGGATTGACCCTAAAGTTGGCTGACTATGAAGCTCAACCCCAACCCTGCTGTGCAGTTAGTCTCAAGGTGTTCCCTCTGTTCACTGTTTATGTCCACATCTACTATGTGTGGGAGGGACCAATCTGTGTAAATGGGTCAGCTTCTTTCATCTTAGAGCTGGGGGAAGATCTGTGGTTGGACAGAGGCTCCCAGAGGTCTGCTTCCCACTCCTCCCCCCCTTCCAGTCTTCCTCCAGAACCTTCCAGAGTAGCCTGGTTCAGGCTAGTGGGCCCTCTCCTTGGAGTTTACACAGGTACTCAATGAGGGGGAAATTAGTTTCTGCTTTAAATCAAACTCCTTAGTCTATATCAGAGACTTCAACTCTAGTTTCCTCTAAGGAGGCTTAGGTTCAGGTTGAGTACAGCCTGCAGGCTCCGTTTCAGGAGCAGGTTCAACCACCCCGGGCTTAGGGGTTTGATCAAAAGATTCTCCATTTGCGCCGAAACCGGTTTGGCTCAGTGGATAGAGCATTGGCCTGGGGACTGGAAGGTCCCAGGTTCGATTCCAGTCAAGGGCATGTACATTGGTTGCGGGCAGATCCCCAGTAGGGGGTGTGCAGGAGGCGGCTGATCGATGTCTCTCTCTCATCGATGTTTCTGGCTTTCTATTCCTTTCCTTTCCTCTCTGTGAAAAGTCAATAAAATATATCTTAAAAAAAAAAAAGATTCTCCATTTGCAGCCCAGGCCATAGGAGGGGGCTAAGCATTTCCTCCCAGTCCCAGACAATAGCCTTTGAGGATCTCACACTTTGAATGTCCCACTCTGAACTGCTCTCCCACCCCAGACAGAACTAAGCCAAGCAACCAGACTAGTAGGGTAATCTAGGACTTCACAGGGCTAACCAAACAGTCTCCTGTTGCGGGTAGTGTTCACAGCTTGCAGGAGGGGGAGTGGACTCTACCTATCCTTCCTGGCACTGCCTGGTGGAGCTCACAGGGAGCTCAGATTAGCCTCCTCACAATGCAGTCACAGAGCTCAGCACTCACCTATCTGTCTCTCCAATAGGAGCCTGCCTGTGGCTTCTATCTCTGCACATCACTGGTGCCCTCACGCCACAAGCCCAAGTAGGAGGAGTCCCTATTAACTTTTTCTATTAACCATATAATTGTTTAAAGCAGAAATCACAAAATTTTCATATTGTTTATATTCATATAAACATACATGTAAATGTAACATAAAGGATAAGGGGTAGAAAGATATGAATCTATATGGTGACAAGGTTTTTGTATTTTAACTGATAGGAAACAGTAATAATTAATTAAATGAAAAAGTAAAGATGTTTATTTTAATCACTAGGGCTCTTGCTAAAAAATAATACCAAAAAAGCCCACAAAAAAAGATAATAGAAACATTAGAATGTAATTCTTTTTAAAAATATATATTTTATTGATTTTTTTTTTACAGAGAGGAAGGGAGAGGGATAGAGAGTTAGAAACATTGATGAGAGACATCGATCAGCTGCCTCTTGCACACCCCCTGCTGGGGATGTGCCTGCAACCAATGTACATGCCCTTGTTCGGATTCGAACCTGGGACCTTTCAGTCCGCAGACCGACACTCTATCCACTGAGCCAAACCGGTTTCGGCTAGAATGTAATTCTGAATAACCCAAAAAGACAGGAGTATAGAAACAAAGGAAAAAAAAACAGAAGGCAGAAGTAGAAATCAAATAATAAAATGTTGATCAAAACCCAACCATATTGCTCTGGCTGGAGTTTTTTAGTGGTTAGAGCATCTGTATACTCACTGTAGGGTTGCAGGCTTGATGCCTGGTCAACTGCATGTATATGGGTTCCAGGTTCTATCCCTGCTCTGGTCGGGATGCATGTGGGGTGCGCATAAGAGGCAACCAATCTATGTGACTTACACCACAAGGATAAATTCAAAATGGATAAAAGACTTAATTATAAGTCATAAAACCATAAACATCCTTAGAAGAAAACATAGGCAGTAAAGTCTCAGATATTTCTTGCAACAATGTTTTTGCTGACATGTCTCCTAGGGCAGTGGTCTGCAAACTGAGGCTCATGAGCCACATGCAACTCTTTGGCCCCTTGAGTGTGGCTCTTCCACAAAATACCATAGTCTGGGTGAGTCTGTTTTGAAGAAGTGGCATTAGAAAAAGTTCAAGTTTAAAAAATTTGGCTCTCAAAAGAAATTTCAATCGTACTGTTGATATTTGGCTCTGTTGACTAATGAATTTGCTGACCATTGTCCTAGGGCAAGGGAAACTCAGGAAAAGATAAACAGATGGGACTACATTAAGCTAAAAAGCTTCTGCACAGCATAAGAAACCATCAACCAAATGAACAGAGATCCCACTGTATGGGAAAACATATTCACCAATGATATATGCTATAAGGGGTTAATTTTCAAAATATATGAAGAACTTATACAACTCAACATCAAGAAGACAACAATACAATACAATTAAAGAATGGGCCAAGGTCCTGAATAGATACCTCTCCAAAGAGGACCTACAGATGGCTAATATACATATGAAAAAATGCTCAAGGTCTCCAATCATCAGAACTTTTGAGTTCTGTTCATTAAAATTCTTTCCCTCTCCTTTATATGGCATAATTTCTTTTAATCTAGTTTCAAGTTTATTTACTCTTTCCATCAATTTAAACTACAATGAGGTGTCACTTCACACCTATCAGAATGGCTACTACCAATAAATCAGTAACAAGTGCTGGCGAAGATGTGGAGAAAAGGGAACCCCAGTGCATTGTTGGTTGAAATGCAGAATGATGCAACCACTCTGGAAAACAATATAAAGTTTCCTCAAAAAATTAAAAATGGAACTTCCTTTTAACCCAGTGATTCCACTTCTGGGAATATATCCTAAGAATTCTGAAACACCAATCAGAAATAATATATGCACCACTATGATCATAGCAGTGTTGTTTACAATATAGCCAAGACCTGGAAACAGCCCAAGTACCCATCATCAGATGAGTGGATTTAAAAAAAACCTGTTGTACATTTACACAATGGAATACTACACAGTTATAAAAAAGAAGGAACTATTACCCACTCTTTGAGTAAGATTTATTTTACTTAGTTAGATCCAGCATGGATGGATTTAACTAAGCAAAATAAACCAGTCTTGGTATACAAATACCATATGATCTCTGTAAAATCTAATGAACTAAATAAACTGAGGAACAAAATGGGACCAGAAGCATGGATACATGGAACAGACTGGCTGGTGCATGAGGAAAGGAATATAAGGGACACTGGATAAGAAAGTGAAGCAATTAGTTAAAGAACATATATGCATACCCCATGGATATGGACAATAGTGTGATGATTGCCAAGGAAAGGGGAGAAGGTTGGGAAAGGGGTGACATAGGGGGACACATGTAGTAGTGTCAACATTAAAAATGTTTAACAAAAAAATAAAATAAAATAAATAAAAACAGTTTGACACTCCCCTCCAAAAAAAAAATAAATTAAGAGGGGGAAAAACCAAAAAGATAAAAACTATTTTTGTGTATATTGACACAAATGTTTACAATTATCTGATGTTCTTTACCCTTATCTGAAGATCTGAATTTCTCTCTAGTATCATTTCCCTTCAAACAGAACTCTATGATTTCTTATAGTTCAGTTCTCCTGGCAATGAACTGTCTTAGTTTTCTTTTCTCCAGAATGTTTTTATTTTGTCTTCTTTCTTAAAGGATATTTTTGATGGATAATTCTGAGTTGACAGTTACTTTATTTCAGAACTTAAAGGATGGATGGTCTTTCTCCATGATTTCTGATCAGAAGTTGGATGTTAATCAGATTGTCATTACCATGTATATGGTGTATAATTTTTCTCTTTGCCGCTTTTAAAATATGCTTTTTATCCTTGGTTTTCAAAGATTTGCCTGTGATGTACTGCAGTATAAACTTCTCTGTAATTATTCCAGTGCTCATTGAGCATCTTGTAACTGAATATTTCTATCTTTAAATTTGGGAATTCTTCAACTATAATTTGTTTAATGAAATTTTTTACTTACTTGATTCCATATATACATCTGTTGAATTGTTTGATATAATAGATCTTTTGAGTTCTGTTCATTAAAATTCTTTCCCTCTCCTTTATATGCTATAATTTCTATTGAGCTAGTTTCAAGTTTCTTTACTCTTTCATTTATCATCTCTTTTATCTATTAGCTACATCCAATAAATATTTTATTTTATTTTTTTAATTTTTTTATTGTGTTACATGTATACATATCTCCCCATTGCCCCCCCCCTCCCAGGCATATCCCAACCCCCAGTGTCTTTGTTCATTGGTTGTGCTTATATGCATGCATACAAGTCCTTTGGTTGATCTCTTATCTACCCCACCTCTCCTTAAACTTCCTGCTGTAATTTGACAGTCTGTTTGATGCTTTACTACTTCTGTGTCTATCTTTTGTTCATCAATTTATAATGTTCTGTATTATCCACAAATGAGTGAGATCATGTGGTGTTTCTCCTTCATTGACTGGCTTATTTCACTAAGCATAAGGCTCTCCAGTTCCATCCAGGTTGCTGCAAATGGTAAGAATTCCTTCTCTTTAATGGCAGCATAGAATTCCATTGTGTAGATGTACCACGGTTTTCTGACCCACTCATCTGCTGA
>JAAGEH010000006.1:15783828-15818925 GCA_011751065.1 Lasiurus cinereus
GAGCCATGTGCGTAGAGAGGACTAGCAGCTGACTGCATGGCTGGCTTCCTCTAGCGGGAGGGAGACAGAAATGCACGACTGAACTGAACCCCAGTTCCGACTGCACTGAACAACAGTTCTGGGCAAGACTCACACAGGGGGAGTCTGGACTGTCAGAAAAAGGGAGGAGTGAATGGAAACACAGGGGAGCCATGAAAGGCAGAGGTCAGAGGCATGCACGCATTAGTGCAACCAGAAAGGACTGACTGCTGATTGTGCTGCTGGCTTTCTCTAGCTGGAGGAAGAGAGAACCTACCAACTGCGCTAAACTCCAGTTCTGACTGCATTGAACTCCCGTTTCAGGCGAGACCCTGGGGACCCAGACTCATTCGGGTCCCCAGAGCACACAGAAACTCAGGGGAGCTGCAAAAGGCAGAGATCTGGAGGTACACACGCAAGTGCGCACAGAGAGGGCTGCAGCGGTTACGAAGTGACACCAAGGGATCTCAAAAGGTAGGGCTGAGGGGAAGCTAAGGCTATCTGCTCAGCCCTGAGACTCCGCCCCATCCAAGCTGAGCACAGAGGCTTTTGCAATTTTGCAAGTCTTGTCTCAGAAGGCTGACTCCAGCACAGAAGTCTCCCACCATAGACACAGCTGATCCCCACAGCCAATTGGCCTGGAGGTCAATTCCCCACAGTGATACCAACAACAATCAAGACTAAACTACAACAAGGCTGTATACACAGTCCACAAAGGGGTGCACCAAGAGTGTCCATCTCAGGTAACTGGGGAGGTGGAGCTACTGAGCCATATAGGACACCTAGCATACAAAGCTATTCTACCAACTCAGGAAGCAGCAAAAATGCGGAGACAAAGAAACAGATCACAAATGAAAGAAATGGAAGAAAACAAACGACTGGATATAGAGTTCAAAACCATGGTTATAAGGTTTTTCAAGAATTTCCTAGAGCTGAAACTGGTTTGGCTCAGTGGATAGAGTGTTGCTCTGCAGACTGAAAGGTTCCAGGTTTGATTCTGGTCAAGGGCATGTACCTTGGTTGTGGGCACATCCCCAGTGGGAGGTGTGCAGGAGGCAAGTGACCAATGTTTCTCTCTCATCAATGTTTCTAACTCTATCCCTTTTCCTTCCTCTCTGTAAAAAATCAATAAAATATATTTTAAAATATTAAAAAAAAGAATTTCCTAGAAAAGGTCGATAAATTTAGCGAGACCCTCAAAGATATGAAAAAGGACCAACTAGAAATTAAACATACACTGATTGAAATTAAAAAAAAAAATTATGCAGAGACCTAACAGCAGAGTAGAGACCTAACAGACCTAAAGCAGAATCAAGTCAAAGATTTGAAATACAACGAAGCAGAAAACACTCAACTGGAAAAGCAAGAAGAAAAAAGAATCCAAAAATGTGAAGATAGTGTAAGAAGCCTCTGGGACAACCTCAAGTGTACCAACATCAGAATGATGGGGTGCCAGAAGAAGAGAGAGAGCAAGATACTGAAAACCTATTTGAAGAAAATAATGACTGAAAACTTCCCTCACCTGGTGAAAGAAATAAACTTACAAATCCAGGAAGTGCACAGAACCCCAAACAAAAGGAATCCAAAGACGATTACACCAAGACACATCATAATTAAAATACCAAGAGCAAAAGACAAAGAGAGAATATTAAAAGCAGCAAGAGAAAAACAGCTGATTACCTACAAGGGAGCACCCATACGATTGTCAGCTGATTTCTCAACAGAAACTATGCAGGCCAGACGGGAGTGGCAAGAAATATTCAACGTGATGAATAGCAAGAACCTACAACCAAGATTACTCTACCCAGCAAAACTATCATTCAGAATTGAATTGCAGATAAAGAGTTTCACAGATAAGAAAAAGCTAAAGGGGTTCATCAACTCCAAACCAGTATTATATGAAATGCTAAAAGGTACTCTTTAAGAAGTGGAAGAAGTAAAAGGTAAAGATAAAAGTTATGAACAAAAAATACATATCTAACAACAAGTGAATCTAAAAATCAAGTGAACTGAAAATGTGATGAACAGAATAAACTGGTGAATATAATAGAATCAGGAGCATAGAAAGGGAGTGGACTGACAATTTTCAGGGGGAAAGGGTTGAGGGGGTGCTGGAAGAGACTGGACAGAAATCGTACACTATGGATGAGGACAATGAGGGGGTTGGGAGATAAGGGTAGAGGGTAGGGTGGGAACCGGGTGGATGGGAGGTATGAGGTGAAAAAAGGGGAACAATTGTAATAATTTGAACAATAAAGATTTATTACATTAAAATAAAAAATAAATAAAATGGAATTTAAAAAGAGAAAAGAACAGTCCCCGAAGTAAAAGAGGATAGAGCTGGGCAAATAAAATTAACTGAAATAATGATGTTTAAGGAAAAATTGCCCTTAGAAATCATTTTGCCCAGTGTACGCATCTTAGTAGTAGTATACATGGAAGGTATGACCATACCATATTTAGTTATTGATTGAATCAATTAGTCATTGATTTATTCCTTCATTCAATAACTACTTAAATGACTCTCATTTGCTAAAGTACCAGGCACTATGCTGGTAGGGAAAAAATGTGAAATGGTAGTCCTTTTTCTTAAAGAAATCAGGATGTAATGGCAAGAAAAGATGAGAAGGGAAGGAAGCTGACATCTATGGAGCTTGACCCTGTGCTAAATGTTCTTACATATTTAATCTTCATTCATCATTGGGGATCCTCCTACACACCTGTGAGAAAGCTGTTGTATTGAAAAGGATTTGTAGAATCATGGGTAAAAGTCAGGGCATGGGTTCAAATCTTAGGTATTAACCTATCTATGTTTCAGTTTTTCTTTCTGTAAAACAGATGATTATGGAATCCACCTCTCAGGTCTGTTCTGGGAATTGATGTGAGGGTATAGGGGCAGTGTACAGAACAGTGCCTGCACATAGTAGGTAACTATGTAGCAGTGATGAATAATATAATCCTTAGTGTCTGATGAGAAAATATTTTTTAAAATATATTTTATTGATTTTTACAGAGAGGAAGGGAGAGAGAGAGTTAGAAACATCGATGAGAGAGAAACATTGATCAGCTGCCCCCTGCACACCCCTCACTGGGGATGTGTCTGCAACCAAGGTACATGCCCTTAACTGGAATCGAACCTGGGACCCTTCAGTCCAGAGGCTGATGCTCTGTCCACTGAGCCAAACTGGTCAGGGTGAGAAAGTCTTTTACTAGGCAATACAAGTACGTAGTAGGAGCAAAGATTCTAATATAGGTCTACCTATAAAAGTCTCAAAAATTCTTATGAAACAATTCTATCTCCCTTCCCAAAGTAGTTCTTTACATGTGTCGGGAGTGGAAAATCAATTCATATTTCCAGATGGAAACTGGAACCCCTAATGATAGAAGATAAACTTCAATGGTGACACCTTAGGTAACTCAGCTGTCCTTACACTCTTTCTTCGTTAATGTTGGTATAGTAAATCAACAGTAGTGTTGCTACCTCTGGTATTAAAGATACTAAAGAATATTCAGTTGTGTAAGGCAACAGTTTTGTCAATTTTCTGTGAAGGAATGCATGCTCTTTGTACAAATTTATTAATTGGTGAAGCTTATGATAGTTTTCCTTTTTTGGGCGGAAATACCTTATTTCCAGGTCTTGTGTTGATTTGGGGCTTTTTTCTTTTCTATGGGAGAAGGATCGAAGAATATAGTATTAATCTGCCTGTCAATGCTGTTGTGTTCACTAGTCCATGTGCAGTGGAGATAAAGCTGGTCCTGGGCCCACTCTGAAAGGGGAGACCATTTCCTGCTCCAAATGCGGTCGCCAGAACCGCCCGGGTGCTTTCTTCTGTGACTGGTGTGGAGCCACGGTGGGTATTTTAACACTGAGCTTCTTGCTGCAGAGCCCCTCACCCCAACCCTAGAAAGAGCCAGGCTCCCCCTCTTCCATGACCTTGCTGAATTCACATCTTGGGATTTGGGTCCTAACACCTAAGAATCTGGAGACAAGGATAATTAATTCTCTGAAATTGAAAATGATCTTATTGCTGTTTTAATTTGTATTTTTTTGAGGTTTAACTTTTTCACTCATATGTTAACAGTTGATATTTTTTCTTCTATGAATTGTCTGCTTACCTTTTTAATAAAACACTCAAAGTTATTTATCTGAGTGTTTCATGTAAATAATACAAAAGATATAGTGAAGAGTTAGTCTTTTTATCCCAATCCCACAGCTCCTCTCCCTAGAAGCAATCATTGTTACTTAGTTTGTGAGCTGTTCTTTCAGCCATTCAATTACATATTTAATCTTCATTAATCATTGGGGATCCTCTATAATAATAAACTAGTGGTAATTTAGATATATTGTACCTAGCAATATATCTAGTTAGTAACCTCCTCATTCTTTTCAGCAGTTTTATAATATTTCACTCTCTGTATGTACCATGATATAGTTAGGCCATACTCTCTTGCTGGACCTTTAGATTGTTTCCAGTTATTTTCTCTAAAATCACAATCTCTCAGGGGATGGTCTTGAATACATATCTTTGTGTACTTGTCCATCCATGAGATAAAATACACATTTATTCTAAAAAGTAGAATTGTAGGGATGGAGGGTATGGGCATGTATTATTTTGATGACTGGTATGAAAATAATTTATATGGGAAAAGTATGATCCCAATATATATGAAATTATAATATTTTCTGTCCTCTAGCCTGTCGTTGCTACCTGCTTCTCTGTTTGCCTCAAATGTGGGGCCAACAATCATCCATCTGCCCGATTCTGTGGCTCCTGTGGTATTTATTTGAAGTCCTTGGCAAAACTTAGTGTGGACAACAGCCGGGCTCTAGCTGCTGGAGAACCGGGCCCTTTTGCTGAGGTGAGGCTTCTACTATAAGAACTGGTGCTTGGGAAGAGGTTGTAAGTGAATTTGTGTACTCTACTCTATGAATCAACCCAGGGAAAGAGAGCCAAAACATTTAGACCTTTCACATGGATTTTTCAACTAGGTATGGAAATAAAATTAATTAATTTGGGTTTTAAACACTCTAGTGATTTCTTCAGAAATCAATTATATATCATTTATTTACCATAGATTGAAGTCTAATTGCATTTGCAAGGCAATAGATACAATATCTTTTAGGAGAAGTGGATTTAAAATACGTATATGAGATAGAAAGTACTTCTCTTGAATGTCTTATGTAACACATCAAGAACTTTCCCCAAGGCTCTTTTATATTTTAGAATCTTAGATCAGGCATATAAAATTGCTTTTTCCATTTATAAAAACTGGACATGAGCCGAGACCGGTTTGGCTCAGTGGATAGAGCGTTGGCCTGCGGACTGAAAGGTCCCGGGTTCGATTCCGGTCAGGGCATGTGCCTTGGTTGCGGGCACATCTCCAGTGCAGGAGGCAGCTGATCGATATCTCTCTCTCATCGATGTTTCTAACTTTCTATCCCTCTCCCTTCTTCTCTGTAAAAAATCAATAAAATATATTTAAAAAAAAAATAAAACTGGACATGGTTTGAGGAAAATTTCACAAGGTTATTTTCAGAAGGACTTAAACACTCACCAGCTTTCTGTTAGCCTTTCATGAATTTCTTTATAAGCTCTATGAGTAATTCAGGTTTCTTCATATCTCTTCATTAGAAGAATTGATAATTCTTAGAGCAAATGTACATGCACTAGTAATTTTATGTTCACTTTTAGGAAATTCAGTCTTCTTAATCCAAATTGGGTTATATATTCTGGAACTGCCAATAGTATACATGGCACCTTTGTGCAAATGTGTTCTTTCCTGAAGACACTTGAGTACCATCTGTTGGAAATTGATTATAATACACTAATTTTGTTAGACATTTTCTATCCACCAGAAAAGTTATCCTAATAAATATGCAATTATATCATGTCCACTATGCGAATAGTACCCCTTTAGATGCAGTGCACAACTTAGATAACCTTACATGTTGGTTCTCTTATGTCCTGAGGTCCAGATGCAGGGGGCTATTTCACAGGAAATATTGGTGCCCAGATGTTGGGTGTGGATGGATAGTAAAGTCTGTGCTTTAATGAAGTGTAGGGCTGGGAAGATAGATACGGTGGTACCTCAAGATACGAGTTTAATTCATTCCGTAACCTCCTATATCAAGTTGCTCGTATCTCAAAGCAAATTTCCCCATTGAAATCAAAGGGTGAGGTTTGTGTTCTCCGTCACCTCAAAGCAGCGCCAGAACAGGTGCTTGATGTACAGCTTTTTAAAATTAGAAATCACCTCCTGATCCATGGGCTGCAGGATAGGAGTGGTGTTGGGAGATAGGTAGACAACCTTTATAAACTTGAACTCTTCGAGGAGTTCATCTTTGAGGTTCGGTGGATGAGCAGGAGCATTGTCGAGGACGAGGAGGGCTTGCATGATTAGGTTGTTTTCCTGTTGATATTTCTTAACAGAAGGGCCAAAAACCAGGTTTACCCACTCCACAAAGAACTGCCTGGTGACCCATGCCTTCGGGTTTGCCCTCCACATAACTTGCAGTTTATCTTTTAAAATCTTATGTGACTTAAAGACTCTGGGGTTTTCCGAATGGTATACAAGCAGAGGCTTGATCTTGCAGTCGCCACTCGCATTGGCGCACAGTGCGAGAGTTAGCCTATTCTTCATGGGTTTGTGGCCTGGCATCGCCTTCTCCTCTGCCGTTATATAAGTCCTATTTGGCATCTTCTTCCAGAAAAGCTCTGTCTCATCACAGTTGAAGACTTGCTGGGGGATATATCCTTTGGCTTCTATCAGTTCGGAAAAAGTTTTGAGGTAATCCTCAGCTGCCTTCACATCCGAACTTGCTGCCTCACCATGCCCGGCGATGGAGTGAATGCCGGACCTTTTCCTGAAGTTATCAAACCAGTCTCTACTGGCTTTAAATGAGTCTTTTGATGCTTCATCCGTGGAAGTGCGCAGGG
The DNA here is from genome assembly GCA_011751065.1 of Lasiurus cinereus. Taxonomy (NCBI): domain Eukaryota; kingdom Metazoa; phylum Chordata; class Mammalia; order Chiroptera; family Vespertilionidae; genus Lasiurus; species Lasiurus cinereus. Next base: position 15,790,785 of record JAAGEH010000006.1, read on the forward strand.
TCTGCTCCAACAAATCACCGTAAATCGCTCACACCTTCTCGCATATGATGCCCTGTGTTAATGTATCTCCTTTAAGCTGCTTCTCTGTCATCCACAGCATCAGTAGATTCTCCATCTTTTCATGCAGAGAGCTACGGAGATTAGAAATTATTTTAACGCCCTTAGCTGGCGTTATACCCTTTATCAACTCCTTCAGTTTAAGCACAGTGCACTACGCCCATATTGCTTCGCCAAGTCAGCCACTCGCACACTTTGCTCATATTTTTCTATGATTTCACGCTTTAATTCAATAGACATCATCCTCTTCTGAGCACTGACCTTTCCACTCGCTTTCTTCGGACCCATGGTTATAAAAAGAAATGTGATAAAGTATGTAAATGCACAAAAGATGCTTCGACAACGAGGTAAACAAGCTCACTGACTGAGGCGTGGGAAACTATGAGATGCTCGAGTCTCGGTAAACTGGTGGGTCGTGTGCAGCCGGCCGATCCACGCGATTACTTGTATCTCAAATGTTGCTCGTATTTCAAAGCAAAAAATCGCTCGCTCAACGGCTCGTATCTCAAAAATCTCATATGTTAGGGCACTCTCGAGGTACCACTGTAACTTCCAGACCTCAGGCAGGACAGGGAACATCAGTTAATTTGCTGAATTGGAGACAGTAAGTGGCTAAGAGGATGGGGCTAGGAGTTGCTGGGAAAACAGAAGAAAGGAAGATGATGCAAGGGGTGAAAACTCTCTTTTAGGTTAAAATACTGTTGTTGTTTTTGAGTTCTTTTACTTCTGATTATAATTGTTTTCCATGGGTAATATGAAGGATTAATGAAATTATATTATAATATTTTATGTTTCTGCCTCACTTGTAGTCCCGATCTGCCTGGCAGTCCCTAAATGTTCCTTTACCCAAACCTGATGGGACTAAGAAGAATGTAGGTACACAGACCACTGGCCTATTCTACCCATCTGGTAACCTACTAGCAAAAAAGGAACTGGAAATGGCTTCTCATCAGCAGAGGCAGGAGAAAATGAGTGACCATAAGCCTCTTCTTACAGCCGTCAGCCCAGGAAGAGGTGAGGATAAAAATATGCTTTCTTGTCAGGAGGGAACTCACTCTTTCTTTGAAAGAAAAATCTCAATTTTTCTTCCTTTAGATTTATTTTTATATATAAGAAATAAGTTTCTTTATTTTACTTTTTTAAATACTTTTCATTTGAATTAAACTTCTCTTTCTTTAACATTTAGTATTGTGATGTTTTGACTCTCAGTCCCCTCATCTAGATTGTAAATTAAATAGCACACATGGACTTCTGTTATGGCAGAAATGTTAACCTGTGTCGCTATTGCTGTTTGCTATTATCTCTTTATGTTATTATGGTAACATTAACATAACAATTGACCCTTTTAACCATTTTAAAATGTACAATTCAGCAAGCTTTAGTACATTAGCAAGCTGTAGTACATTAGCAATATTATACAACCTTCACCACTCTATGTCCAGAACTTTTTATTACGCCAAAGTAAAACCTATTCTCTTCAAGCAGTCACTTCCCACATCTCCTCTCCCAAGTGCTTGGCAACTAGAAATCCACTTTCTATGCTTGTGGATTTACCTGTTCTGGACATTTTATATAAATGGAAGCATATATGGTCTTTTGTGACTGGCTTCTTTCACCAAGTATAATGTTTTCAAGGTTCATCCATATTTTGGCATGTTTTAGCTTTTTATTCTTTTTATTATTTTTTTAAAATAAATCTTTAGCCGAAACTGGTTTGGCTCAGTGAATAGAGCATTGGCCTGAGGATTGAAAGGTCCTAGGTTCGATTCTGGTCAAGGGCATGTACATTGGTTGCGGGTGCATCCCCAGTAAGGGGCGTGCAGGAGGCGGCTTGTCGATGTCTCTCTCTCATCGATGTTTCTAACTTTCTATCCCTCTCCCTTCCTCTCTGTGAAAAATCTATAAAATATGTTAAAAAAAAAACCAACCTCATACTTATTAAAAAAAAATTAAAAATAAAATAAATAAAATAAATCTTTATTGTCCAGATTATTACAATTGTTCCTCTTTTTTCTCTCCATACCTCCCCTCCACATGGCTTCCACCCCACCCTCTGCTCTTACCTCCCCCACATTGTCTTCATTCATAGGTGTATGATTTTTGTCCAGCCTCTCCCTGCAACCCCTCACCATTTTCCCCCTGAGAATTATCACTCCACTGCCTTTCTATGCCCCTAATTCTATTATATTTAGCAGTCTATTCTATTCATCAGATTTTCAGTTCACTTGATTTTTAGATTCATGTGTTGATAGATATGTATTTGTTGTTCATAATTTTTTATCTTTTACCTTTTTCTTCTTCCTCTTCTTAAAGAGTACCTTTCAGCATTTCATATAATACTGGTTTAGAGTTGATGAACTCCTTTAGCTTTTTCTTATCTGTGAAGCTCTTTATCTGCTCTTCAATTCTGAATGATAGCTTTGCTGGGTAGAGTATCCTTGGTTGTAGGTTCTTGCTATTCATCACGTTAAATATTTCTTGCCACTCCTGTCTGACCTGCATCGTTTCTGTTGAGAAATCAGCTGACAGTCGTATGGGTGCTCCCTTGTAGGTAATGAACTGTTTTTCTCTTGCTGCTTTTAAGGTTCTCACTTTGTCTTTTGCTCTTGGCATTTTAATTATGATGTGTCTTGGTGTAGTCCTCTTTGGATTCCTTTTATATGGGATTCTGTGTGCTTCCTGGACTTGTAAGTCTATTTCTTTCACCAGATGTGGGAGGTTTTCAATCATTATTTCTTTAAACAGGTTTTCAGTATCTTGCTCTCTCTCTTTTTTCTGGCACCCCCACAATTCTGATGTTGGTACGCTTGAAGCTGTCCCAGAGGCTCCTTACATTATCTTCACATTTTTGTATTCTTTTTTCTTTTTGCTTTTCCAGTTGAGTGTTTTCTGATTCTTTATATTTCAAATTTTTGATTTGATTTTTGCCTTCCTCCAGTCTGCTGTTAGGTCTCTGTATAATATTTTTTACTTCAGTCAGTGTATGTTTAATTTCTAGTTGGTCCTTTTTCATCTCTAGTTGGTCCTTTTTCATCTCCTCTTGGGTCTCACTAAATTTATCCATCTTTTCTAGGATATTCTTGAAAAACCTTATAAGCGTGGTTTTGAACTCTATATCCAGTTTTTTGTTTTCCTCGATTTCTTTTGTTTGTGATCTCTTTTTTTGGCTCCACATTTTCACTATGCCAGGAGAACTTCTGTGTTGGATTCAGCCTTATGATACCAGACTTGCAAAACTGCAAAAGGCTCTCTGTTGAGCTTGGGATGGGTGGAGTCTCAGGGCTTAACGGACCACCTTGCCTTCCAGTTGGCCCCACCATCCACGGCCCCTGGGTCTGCTGTGCAGTTCTCCCTTTTCACAGTCCAAACTCCCCTGGTGTGAGTTTCAGGTGGATCTGGAGATCAGTGCCGTAGGATAAGGGGTTCAATGCCATTGAGAGTCTCCGTCTCCCTCCCGCCAGAGAAAGCTAGCCAGGTACTCAGGCACCTGCTTTTTCCACGTGCGCATCTCCGTACCTTAGCTTTTTGTAGCTCCTCTGGGTCTCCGTGAACCCCTTTCTTTCCTTCTAGTTGTAGAATTTCCACTCAGCCAGCTTTCCTGTGGTTCTGGATGATGTCCGTTCTGTCTTTTAGTTGTAGTTTTGAAATTGTTGTGTGAGGCAGCAGTGTAGGTGTTTACCTATGCTGCCATCTTGGATGAACTCCTCATTCTTTTTTATAGCTGAATAATAATCTATCATAAGGATTTATGAGGTTTTGTAGATTCATTTATCAGTTGGTAGACATTTGAGTTTTGTTCACCTTTTGGTTATTATAAATAATACTGCTGTGAACATTTATGTATAAATTTTTCTGTGGACATGTTTTCATTTCTCTTGGTATATACATAGAAGTGCAATTGCTGGGCCAAATAATAACATTTCCATATTACTTTTCATAGTGGCTGTGCTATTTTACATTCTGCCCAGCACTGTGTGAGGGTTCTGATTTCTCATATCTTTGCCAACACTTACTATATTTTCATTGTCACCATCCTTGTAGGTGCGACGTGGTCCCTCATTGTGCTTTTAATTAATAGTTCCCTGATGACTAATGATATTGTATTTTCATGTGCTTCTTGGCCAATATATTTTTTCTCTGGAGAAATGTCTATTCAGATCCTTTTTCCATTTTTAAATTCGGTTGCTTGTCTTTTGTAATTGAGATGTTCAAGAGTTCTACATATTGATGGGGATGTATACATTTGCCAAAGCTCAAATTGTAAATTTAATATACAGGTTATGTAAACTTATATGTTAATAGGCATATGTTAATAGTCATCCAGGATATGTTTTTAGAGAAAGAAAAAGGGAGAGAGAGAGAAACATTGATCGCTTATCCCCTGTATGAACCCCAAATGGGGATTACACCTGCAACCTAGATATGTGCCTTCACTAGAAATCAAACCTGCAACCCTTTGGTGTATAGAATGAAGCTCCAACCAACTGAGCCACCTGGCCAGGGCTCAAATTTTACATTGTAAATAGGTGCATTTTACTAATATTATATCTTGATATGGTTACTTTAAACATAATTTTATCAGAATAAATGAAAAAGACCAAATGCACAAAAATCAAAATATGTTCTTTTGAGATTCTAGAATATTCTATAATTAATTGTGTGTAAAAAGAATCTGGGAACAAAAATGAAACTTATAGTACATAGCTGAGGTTCAAGTAAGTAAAAACCATCACAAAGTTTGGCAAAAGAAAACAACCTTTCTGAGAATATATGACCCACATCAACATTTTCTTTCTTAGCCTCAGAAGAATTAACCTTGTGGATGGGTTTCTCTTTTTCTTTAGGATACTGGAGAAAACAATTGGATCACATCTCTGCTCACCTTAGGGCTTATACTCAGAACAACTCTGAGTTCCGGGCCTTGATTGCCGAACCCAGGATGGGAAAGGTGAGTGGACTTTGAATGGAACTTCCACTTCACAGTGTCCCATGGGATCAGGCTGAAGTACTCTCCGCCAGCTTCACCTGAAATTGTACTTTGATTGGCTCCTTCCCCTTTCCTGTCCTGCTTTCTACATTTCCTTACTATCCTCCTCTTCAGGCGCTGCCTTTATAAATCATCTGCTCATGAGTCTTGTCCTAGGTCACCTTACCTAAGACAGTAAATTGTGAGCATCCAATGCTGTGGAAATCCTGATGTTCAGAGCTAAATGACCCAGAATAGTTTAATCCAGCCAAATTGTCTTCTTAAACTCTACACTATATTATCAATAGTAATTATGATATTTAACCATATAACAATATATGTATCATGTTTATCATCTCTAGTCCTCAAAAAAACCTGCAAGATAGGATTTTTGGCACTGTGGCAGTTTTTTAAAATATGGCCTCAGATTCTTTGACAGTCTTCCCTTTAGAAGATGGAATCTATATCTCCTCATCTTGACTTTGGTGGGTTTGTGACTGTTGGGCAAGAGTATGTAAGAAATGATGCTATGGGAGTCGCAGGTTGTGGTCATGTAGGCACGTGGCTTCTTCTGGCTTGGCATGTTCATCTCAAGAATCCTTAGAGCCCAACCCTCCTGCTGTGAGAAACCCAAGACCAAGGCATGACCACATTAGATGCACCCGTCTGCAGCTCCAGATGAATTCAATCCTAGGCATCCCAGCTCAGGACCCAGGCAATGAGTGATGAAACTTTAGGTCAGTGGTTCTCAATCTTTCTAATTCTGCGACTCTTTAATACAGTTTCTCGTGTTGTAGTGACCCCCAACCATAAAATTATTTTTATTGCTACTTCATAACTGTATTTTTGCTCCTGTTCATGAATCGTAATATAAATATCTGTGTTTTCCGATCGTCTTAGGCTCTACAGCAGCGGTTCTCAACCCCTGGGTTCTGACCCAGGGGTTGAGAACCTCTAACAGGGTTGCCTAAGACCATCGGAAAACACAGATATTTACATTACGATTCATAAAGTAGCAATGAAATAATTTTATGGTTGGGGGTCACCACAACATAATAAACTGTATTAAAGGGTCACAGTATTAGAAAGGTTGAGGACCTCTGCTTTAGGTCATTCCAGTTCCCAAACATGAAGCCACTTCTAGCCATATGAGTCTTTGCAGTTGAGGCCTCAGATGTATGGAACAAAAACAAGCCATTACTGCTGAGCCCCATTGGAATCCATGAACATATAAAAATGGGAGATGTTTAATGTGACTGAGTCTGGGATTTTTTACACTGCAGTAAATAATCAGAACAAACCTTACTTGACACCCAGGGACACTGGCTCAGAGAGGTTTGGTGACTTCCTTAGAACCACACTGCTAAGTGTCAGGGGGGATTCAGGCTTTGAAGCAGGTCTGTCAGACCCAAACACCATGCCCTTTATCTGCTGTTGTAAAGAGACACCTTATAAGAAGACCTGTTCCTCTGTCATGAGACTAGAGGAACCTTTGAAAATCAGCCTGTTTGCTTCTCTGCCACTAAAAGGCCAACACTGAAACTACTTCATGGTCAAATATTGCTCAGTTTCCTTTGATCATCTATTTTGATGGTTTATTAGTTTTTTGGGCCTAATCCAGGGGTCTGCAAACTATGGCCTGTGGGACAATTCTAGCTTGCCATCCAATTTCATAAATAAAGTTTTATCAGATTGCAGCTATACTCATTCATTTACTTATTTTCTGTAGCTGCTTTTGTGTTACAATGTCAATACTGAGTCTCTATGGCCCTCAAAACCTAAAACATTTGCTATATGATCCTTAAAGCATTTGCTGATCTCTGGTTTGATCTAAATCCCTCCCACTGCTTACAGAGAAAGCTGCTCAACTGTAATACACTAGAGGCCCGGTGCTTTGGGGAGGGAAAGGAGCTCTCAACCTGGCCTGCGCCCTCTCATAGTTTGGTACTTGCCAGGGAGTATCCCCGGGGGCATCGGGCCTAAGCCAGCAGGAGGACATCCCTCTTACAGTCAAGGGTCTTGCAGTCCTGGGCTCTCACAGTCTGGGACCACTTGCTCCTTACCACCTGCCTTCAGGGGAGGCGGGAGAGGCTCCCACCACAGCTGCTGCACTCACCAGTGAGCCTGGTTTCTGGCTGAGTGGCGCTCCCCCTGTGGGAGCGCACTGACCACTGGGGAGGCAGCTCCTATGTTGAGCGACTACCCTCTAGTGGTCAGTGTGTGTCATAGCGACCAGTCATTCTGCCAGGACCTAGCCTCCAGGACACTTTTTCCAAGGTGGCTTGATTAAACTTAAAGCATGTCTCTTGTATAAATTTGGATTTTGCTTTCTTATCCAGTCTGATAGTCTCTGCTCTTTTTTAATGTATTTTTATTGATTTCAGAGAAGAAGGGAGAGAGAAAAAGAGAGAGAGAGAGAGAGAGAGAAAGAAAGAAAGAAACATCAGTGATGAGAGAGAATCACAGATTGGCTGCCTCCCTGGCTATGAGGACCAAGTCTGCAACCTGGGCATGTGCCCTTGATTAGAATTGAACCTGGGACCCCTCAGTCCATAGGCTGACACTCTTATCTACTGAGCCAAACCAGCCAGGGCAGTCTTTGCTCTTTAATTGGAGTATTTATTTAGTTCATTTATAATTGATGAAATTATAAATATGGCTAGATTTGTTTCTGCCATTTTGCTGTTTGTTCTTTCTTTTTTGCTTTATGTTGTGATAATTAAATATTTGATTAAATTTACAGTTTAACATCTTAGAATTTCTTTGTTGTAGCTCAGGGCACTGAGTTCCATACCCACAGTTGTGACTCTTCTCTCATACTTTTTTAAAAGCTTCTTTCTGCTACTGTCCACGAAGATGGCTATGAAGTTAGCATCAGGCTGAATTATGTTCAAGTCTCAAACAAGGTGAGTGAAACCTTCAGAAGTTATTTATTGGGGAATTGACTAAAATAGTAAACTAACTTATGATTCATTGAAATGTTTCTATGTAATTCATAGAAAGGAAAAGTTTCAAATATTATAGAATTTGAATGTAGGACAACACTTTCATGGAATTAGGTAAATAACTGAGCTAAGCCTGAGAGAAACATTTAGGCACATAATGATAAAGCGAGAACAGGAATTGTCACCTACCCAGTTAGGCCTGTGATTTTCAGGCTTATTTCTATTCACTGACATCTGATGGCAGGTCTGTGATACAACTGCTTTGGGAAGAGACTGACAAAACTCTTTGCTGAGTTACTATGACCTGTTTGCTTGTAAAAAAAGAAACCAACCGCCATGGCCATTTCTCCTTTAATATGCCCTCTATATGGTGACTGGGGCATTGCCTCAGAGCCTATAAGTATGTAACAAATATTGATTGATATTGGAAGCCTTAGTGTCATTGGACAAAAAGTCAAAATATACAAAAGAAGAATCAATGGGTTGAGAAGATGGATAAAGAAGGCAAGGTAGAGAATCCAAGATGGCAGCATAGGTAAACTCCTACACCGGTGCCTCGCACAACAATTTCAAAACTACAACTAAAAGGCAGAACGGACATTATCCAGAACCACAAGAAAGCTGGCTGAGTGGAAGTTCTACAACTAGAAGGAAAGAGAGGGGCTCACAGAGATTCAGAGGAGCTGCAAAAAGCTGAGGTACGGAGACAGTGCACGTGGAGAGAGCAGGTGCCGGAGTACCTGGCTAGCTTTCTCTGGTGGGAGGGAGATGGAGACTCTCAATGGCATTGAACCTCTTATCCTACGACACTAAACCCCAGATCCAGCCGAAACTCATACGGGGGGAGTTTGTACTGTGAAAAGGGAGAAGTACACGGAAATTTGGAAGAGTCGCAGAGGATCTGAGGTCTGGTGGCGCGCACGGCACTGCGCGTGGAGGACCGACTGCTGATTGTGCCGCTGGCTTTCATGAGTGGGCAGGAGACAGACCTTCCAGCTAACTCCAGTGAACCCCGGTTTCGGGTGAAACCCTGGGGACCCAGACTCCTGTGATCCCAGAGCGCAGGGGAACCGGAGGGGCAGCAGTCTAGAGGCAATGCGAGAGAGAGAGTGTGTGCACGCACAGGGACCGATCCAGCGATTACCCAGTCACATGAGACTCGGGGGCTGTGGAGGGCGGGGCCAACTGGAAGGTAAGGCAGTACCTTAAGCCCTGAGACTCCACCCATTCCAAGCTCAACAGAGAGCCTTTTGCAGTTTTGCAAGTCTGGTATCATAAGGCTGAATCCAACACAGAAGTTCTCCTGGTATAGTGAAAATGCTGAGACAAGGGAAGGGATCACAAACAAAAGAGATGGAGGAAAACAAATGACTGGATATAGAGTTCAAAATCACGCTTATAAGGTTTTTCAAGAATATCCTAGAGAGGTTGGATAAAGTTAGCAAGACCCAAGAGGAGATGAAAAAGAACCAATTAGAGATGGATAAGGACCAACTAGAAATTAAACATACACTGACTGAAATAAAAAATATTATACAGAGACCTAATAGCAGACTAGAGGAAAGCAAGAATCAAGTAAAAAATTTGAAATATAAAGAATCAGAAAACACTCAACTGGAAAAGCAAGAAGAAAAAAGAATCCAAAAATGTGAAGATAATGTAAGGAGCCTCTGGGACAGCTTCAAGCCTACCAACATCAGAATTGTGGGGGAGCCAGAAAAAGAGAGAGAGCAAGATACTGAAAACCTATTTAAAGAAATAATGACTGAAAACTTCCCACATCTGGTGAAAGAAATAGACTTACAAGTCCAGGAAGCACACAGAACCCCAAATAAAAGGAATCTAAAGAGGACTACACCAAGACACATCATAATTAAAATACCAAGAGTAAAAGACAAAGAGAGAATCTTAAAAGCAGCAAGAGAAAAACAGCTGATTACCTACAAGGGAGCACCCATACGACTGTCAGCTGATTTCCCAACAGAACCGATGCAGGCCAGACGGGAGTGGCAAGAAATATCAACATGATGAATAGCAAGAACCTACAACCAAGAATAATCTATCCAGCAAAGCTATCATTCAGAATTGAAGGGCAGATAAAGAGCTTCACAGATAAGAAAAAAGCTAAAGGAGTTCATCAACTCCAAACCAGTATATGAAATGCTGAAAGGTACTCTTTTAGAAGAGGAAAATGAAAAAGGTAAAAGATAAAAAATTATGAACTATAAATACGTATCTATCAACAAGTGAATCTAAAAATTAAGTGAATTAAAAATTTGATCAACAGGATAAACTGGTGAATATAATAGAATCAGGAGCACAGAAAGGGAGTGACTGATAATTCTCAGGGGGAAAGGGGTGAGGGGTGTACAGGGAGAGACTGGACAAAAATCATACACCTATGGATGAGGTCAACAGGAGAGAGGTAAGGGTAGAGGGAAGGGTGGCAGCCGGGTGGAAAGGAGCTATGGAGGGGAAAAAAGAGACAAATGTAATAATCTGAATAATAAAGATTTAATTTAAAAAATTGTATTATTGAAGCATGTTTTAATAATATATTTTTTGCCATTTTGACAACATGGATGGTCTTTGAGGAAATTATGCAAAGTGAAATGCCAGACATAGGAAGACAAATACTATATGATCTGACTTTATGGAAATTTAAAACAAAAACTAAAAATAAAACTCAGATACAGAGAACAGATTGGTGGTAGCCAGCGGTGGGAGGTGAGGGTGGACTAAATGGGTAAAGGTCTGAACTTAAAGTTACAAGATAAATAAGTCATGGCGTTGTAAAGAATCCCCACTGTATAATATATTTGAAAGTTGCTAAGAGAGTAGACCTTAAAAGTTCCCACAGGAAAAAAATTGTAACTGTGTAGTGATAGATATTAACTAGACTTTTTGTGGTGATTATTTTTCAGTAAATACAAATATTGATGTACAACAATTAATACAAGATTATATGTCAGTTACACCTCAATTTAAAAAAATATTAATAAAATACCTGGAAATGAAAAAAAAAAAAAGGCAAGGAAAAGGAGAGGAACTATTGTTTATTAGGTCCTGGCCATCCTCATCAGGGTATTTAACAATGTTGTTAAAATTAAGATAGAGTCATGGGCCCTGCCTACCTCAAAGGGAGGCTGGGCATATCCAAGGGGATAATGCATATGAAAGCACTTTGAAACCAAGTAAAGCACTAATGACATGTTTCTGGTGTGGCCAGAGCAGAGCTGAGATCAGGGAGGTATTTCAGGAGGAGGGGAGTGAAGGACTTGGGACAAGTTAAGGGAAGGAGCTAAATTAGCAAGTGGTCGCAAGTAATGTCTGGCTTTACCTGGATCCATGAGGAGCTCTGGATTGTGAATGACACCATACAGTTGTGCCCAATTGAGGCAGGGAGGTGAGGGGAGCTGTTAGTAACCAACACAGCAGCTGACCAGTTAGGGGGAACTGGGTGGGCACCAATAGCATCTACAACATGCTATCTATCAAGTAGAAGGGGAATAAATATACCCAGGTTCACTGTACTTTTTCTTAGCCTGCACTTTGTATTCAGAAAGTAGCAGGTTGTTCCTTATGGCAGGAAACAGCAGCCACGTAAGGGTAGGGTGGATACAGGATTTCAAGTCTGTCCTATGTATTATCTGTTCCCACTTTATAAACATCTGTTTCACCTCATTTTACTTTCACAACATCTCTTTGAGGTAGGTCATAATATTTCCACTTTTGGGTGAGGGAACTGAAAGGCTCAGAGAAATTAAGCAACTTGCTTCTTCCAAGATTCCTAATCTAGTAAGTGACAGAACCAGGATTAAATTCTATAGATTACACCTCCCCATCATGCCACCTAATTCCAAGACATAGAAGCATTTTAAGCACATGGAAGGTTGGCTGGCAGGAATTTGTTGGGAGGCTATTCTGATAATCCTGGTGTGAGGTTGTAATGACCGAGAGAAGGGGCCAGACTGAGAACCTGTTTAAGAGTCTGAATCAACAGAACATCCTGGGTGTGAGGGAGTTGTAGGAAGGATGTCCAGGTGTGGACAGAGTTGTCATTAACAGAAAGAGGAACAGTTTGGCAGGGAGGTGTTAGGACACAGCAGCCTCACCATCATGGTGTTTCTATGTTTTTATTGGCCAGAACTTTTACCTGAGTAAGGCGATGAATTTCAGCGATCACTTTCTGAGCACTGTCACCGAGGGTGGTCACGGGATATTTGGCAGCAGGTATAGCTTGGGTAAGTTGTGCCCTTCCATTGATTTTATTTTATTATTTTTATAAGTACATTATTAACAATAATAGATACTATTTATTTATTTATTTGCAAATATATTTTATTGATTTCAAAGAGGAAGGGAGAGGGAGAGAGATAGAAACATCAATGATAAGAGAGGATCATTAATTGCCTGCCTCCTGCACACCCCCTACTGGTGATTGAGCCCACAACCCAGGCATGTGCCCTTGACCAGAATCAACCCACAGCCTCTTCAGTCTGCAGGCCAATGCTCTATCCACTGAGCCAAACCAGCTAGGCTCCTTCCATTGACTTTAAAGCCATTGACTAGGAACACAGACTTGGCAAGAGTGGCAGAATTGCTTAAAATTTGCCAGTCCGACCATATGTCTTACTCTCATGTGCCAGCCATTTTATTTATCTGGCTTCCTTGAAGACAGGGATGAAATTTTGAAGTCTTTCACAGGCTTGGGGAGATAAACAGGGGTGGTGTGCTCTTTGGGGCCTGAAAACTGTAGTCATTTCTATTCCCCTCCTCCCTCTCATTCTCTCTGGTCCTGGACTGAGATGAATGGCTACCAGAATCCTTCCTACCAGATTTATTCAAACAGAAATTTCTACAAAATGTATGTATGTGTGTGTGTGTGTGTGTATATATATATATATATATATATATTTAAAATATATTTTATTGATTTTTTTACAGAGAGGAAAGGAGAGGGATAGAGAGTTAGAAACATCCATTAGCTGCCTCTTGCACATCCCCTACTGGGGATGTACCCGCAACCAAGGTACATGCCCTTGACCGGAATCGAACCTGGGACCCTTCAGTCTGCAGGCCAACGCTCTACCGACTGAGCCAAACTGGTTAGGGCTACAAAATATATTTTATCCTTTTGAGGGGCATGGCAGTAGACTCTAGTTCTATAACTGTGGGGAGAGGCCGGGGCATCATTTTTGTCCACAACTCTTTGTCGTTCCAGTGAGTGACTACTGCCACAGCACCTCAGATACCACTGAAAAAATCAAGAGGACAAAGACTTTCAAGACCAGAACATTTCAAGAAAGGAAGGAGCAGCTTACAGTATGTGTATCCCTTGATCCTTAACAGATGTCTTCTTTGGCCTGTCTACTTAATGTTTTATTTTGAGAGTTTTTTGTTCAATGGAATATATTTTTTTTTCATTTTTTGTTCCTTTTTTTATGACAGTTTGTATTGATTTTTTGGAATCCTTTCAAATATCTCAAGATTATTAATTAGAATTATTTAAAAATTCTCATCAGTGTCCTGAATCACCTCTTATTCCTCTGGTGTCAGTTCTGTGTGCCCATCTTTCTTGTTCTTGTTTTTTGTTTGTCTCAAATGTGATGAACCTTGGTTGCCTGGTCACATTAACAAATGAAGAGCTAGTTTAATTTTCACAAGCACCTGGCATGGGTGCCCAGCATGGGTGAGTCTGGAGTCTCTGTGTGGGTAGATGGGTATGCGTGGGGCAGGCTTCCCTGGAGGGTTGTGGGCAGAGGCAGGAGAAAGTACAAGATGGCCTTTCCTCTGGTGATGAGGGTATTGCTGTAAAGTACTTTGATTTGAACTGTCTTCCAGACCCTTCCTTATGTCTGTCATAGAGGTTGGGGCTCTGCCCTTCTTGGGCCCCAGTGCTCCCAGGAGGTGCTTGTGAGGCAAATCATTAACTCTCTGGAAAGTAGTAATCAGGGTGTAAGCAGAGAACAAAAGCCCCTGTCCTTGCATTGAAGTGGAGGACACCAGCCATCTCAGCTATTTACAATAAAGCCCTCTAATTACACACACATGATGTGGCCCAACACCCAGCTTCTTCCCTCCTTGTTGATTAACTTTGAGCATCCGCATAGCTCCCTGAAGAAAGCACACTCACCCTGGTTTTCACCTGGGTTTTTTTCTTTGGTTAGATTTCCTTGTCAGTCAGATCCCATCAACTTTCAATCTCTGGATTCCTCACCATTTCTGACCCACTGGCATTCTTTCAGGGTTTCTACAGCTAGTAGAGTTTAAATAATTTCAGCGGGAGCTTTGCAAAAAGAGACAGTGGGTTTCCTTGCTCTGTCCACCACTTCCTTGTAGCCAGTCCTCTGGCTGCAGTAGAGAACAGAGGTATTTGGCAACAAGCTCAGAGCCTGGGTCTCCAGCTGACAATAGGGATGGACATAGCGTCAGTCCTTCCTTCCAGCTTTCAGTTAAGCCAGGCCCTCAGGGTCCTCAGGACACACATACCCGCCGCCTAGCTTGCATTGTGATTCCTCTGGAGGCAGGGACTCTGCTCTTCATCTTGTGTCAAACACTAAAATATGTGGGAAGAATACCTGAGAATTGTTGTAAATTTAATTGCTTATGATTCTTTGTACTCTACCTTCTCCCAGTTTGAAATATTGTCAGTAAGTATAAGAGAAGTATAGAATTCCATAAACTTCATAACAATTTTACCATTTTGGAAATTCTACCCAGTTATTCTATATGTGATCGGAGTCCCCCAGTGTTATGTGCCTTTATCTTCTCATTCTCTTTTAGGGGACAAGTGACAGAAGCTATACCATCTGTTCATTCAGTGGTTACTTTTAAAAAATATATATATTTTATTGATTTTTTACAGAGAGGAAGGGAGAGAGATAAAGAGATAGAGACATCAATGAGAGAGAAACATCGATCAGCTGCCTCCTGCACACCCCCTACTGGGGATGTGCCTGCAACCAAGGTACATGACCTTGACTGGAATTGAACCTGGGACCTTTCAGTCTGCAGGCCGACGCTCTATCCACTGAGCCAAACCTGTTCCGGCCAGTGATTACTTTTGAGCACATCTATTCTAGGTGCAGTTCTAGGTGTTGAAAATAAACAAAAGGTCTCAGACCTCATGAAGTTGACATTCTAGTACATTTTCCCTATATAAAATGGAATTCAGTATAAACAACTGCCCCCTACCCCTCGATGGATTAGAGCACCTTGTTCTGAGCTGCTCACTGGGAGGACACAGGCTGAACCTTGCATCTTCTTCCAAAAGGCTCAGAGGCCTTGGCCACAGTCCTCATCTTCATGGCTTCCAGGGAGCCAGGGGTGTGTGGTATTACTTTCACTTTATAAACAGGTAAATGGTGGTCCCGGAACTACCCCATAGTAGTTGGGTGGGATCCAGTGGCAGAAACCTACTACAGGTAATGTCTCCTGCTTTCTAGACTGCTTCCTTTAGTCTTCCAGTAACCAGCATTTGCAACCCTTTCTCTATAAGGAAAGATAATATAAAAATAAATTTCATTGCATTTTGAAAATATAATAATAACAAAATCTTCAGTTTTCTGATGATAGGTAGATGGGAGGTTATTCCCCTCCCTCCCCCTCCCCTCCTCCGTGAACAAGAGGTCGACTTTATTGGTTCTTTCACACCTCAGGTGAGCATGTATTGTGAGCTGTCTTACTTAGGCTGACTTTGAGCACTTTATAACAGCATGCAAAGTAAATTTTAGGATTCACCCGGTTGCTTTTCCTAGAAATAGTCGTAATAAAATTAGTGTGGTTTTTCTTGGTTTTGGTGAGATTTCTCTTTGCATCCCTGTCCTTAATAATATAAAACAATGTGAGTGTGGTATCCTTCATCGAGGCAGTGTTTCAAAGACCAGGAAAAAAATATACATTAGGTGTGTTTATCAGTGCTGCTGGCTGTTGGAGACCCCATCCTTCCTCCCTTCTTCCCCCCCCGCCACCCCCCCCCACACACAATCATGCTCGTGTTCCCCTGTCCCTGGGGCTCAGAACTTAACCCTGGAGAGGAGACATTTACCTCGAGGGTTGAGCCTGGGTAAGAGGGACTTGACAGTAAAAATATTTTGCGGCGGTGGAAATGACCACATTCTGTAATGCTGCAGCCCGAAAACAGGCTCCTGCTGAAGGAAGTCGGACCAACAGGGGAAGGAAGAGTCTCTGTGATTGAACAGTTGCTTGATGAAGTAAGTGCAACCGAAGAGCAAGTCTCCCTGGGGGTTCCAGCCTATGTTTCATCTCTGTCTCTTTCAGATGGAAGTTCTGTTCAATGTTGTGAATATCACAGGGCCAGTTAATTTTTTTTTTAATGCTGGGAATGGATTAAATGGCGAGTCCAAAGCTTTACATGAATTGTTGTTAACTGTTGCTAGTTTTCATTACAAAGGAAATAGGCAGAAAAGTGCATATGAGCCTAAATAATGTGCATGAAGGTGGACAGAATCCCTGGTCTGTGAGATCCCATGTGACCGTCCTGTTTCCTAAAGAAGCAAGGTTGTCTGGGTGCCTACTCTTCCCAATGTGGAAACAGAAGTTTTATCACCCGAGTGACAGGGGAGCTCTGTCTGTTCTTTGCTGGGTCTCGGGGTTCCTGATTCCCTTCTCTGTGGATTTAAAGATGTTTTGTTCTATTGAGGATGTTCATTAGTCACTAAGAAGGTGATTAGATGCTCCTGAGTGCAGGGTTTTGTGGCAGGCTTGTCCTTTTCCATGTGCTGCAGGGAGCAGATCCCAACTGCAGTGACAATGAAGACCGACCCGTTATTACCGTGGCTGTGATCAATAGGCACCATGAAGCAATCCCAGTCCTCGTGCAGAGAGGAGCAGACCTCGAGCGGCCGTGGGGACCGTAAGTGAGACACAATGGAGGAAGAGTTCTGGCGCCATGTGGCAGCCAGCCGGTACCTTGAGCTCTGCTGCAGCAGGATTAGCTACATGCATGCCCTGTGCAATTTCACCCACTTAAGGCACCATCCACATCCATTGTGGCCTTAGTAAAGACTCAATCGTTCTATTTTCTAAATCTGGATAGAATGAAATCTTCAAAATGGACCTTTGGATTGTCTAAAATTTATTAGCTTTTATAAAGGATGGTACATTTTGTTAATTCATGAATGTATACTATCATGAGGCTGGCAGGTTCTTAGTGCTTAGGGTGTTAAGCAATGTTTTCGTCATGATCTGAATTGCAAGAGAAGAGAACCTCATAGGAATATGCCCATGAAGTTAATGCACAAAGAAAATGATATACGTACAGTTGTCTCACATGTTAACATCATTGGGGAGGAGATGGGTCCATCTGAGTTCACCACATAATCTCCTGGTGCCTTGGTTTCCCCAGCTGTGAAGCAGGACAGAGTGATACCACATCATGTGTGATGACTTTGTTACTTACTGTCCTAGTCTTGGTGCTATCCTGCCTCTTGACCTCTCCCAGCCTGTGTTCCTATTGCTCTCTTGCAAATAGTAGGAAACCTGGGTGGAAAATTCCTTGAGTGTGGGCCCTTCCTGTTAACTTCCTATCCTGCTGACCAAGCTGTTGAACTAGAAGTCTCAAGGGGCATCTCAGGTGTCTAACATTACTGCCTTCTGAATTATTAAGACAGGGTCGAAGACCAGGTCAGTGAATCATATGCTGAGTATCTCAAGTCAGCAGAGGTGACAAAAGTTCAGTAGTTTTGCTTCTGTTTTTCTTTGTTTCAAAATTTCTTCCAGTGTTTTTATTCAAAATATATCCCTCTTAATTTTTAGATGTGCATTTTTATCAACGTTTGCCCAAAAAGAAGGCTATACTATACCATTAGGCATGACTCCCTTTTTAGTTTTATTTTATAGCAGGATTTTGGCACCCTGGTGTAAACATTTGATGGCTGGGGTTTGCTTTCTTAAGTTTTCTTAGGGTTCACATTCATTATACTCTCAACTTCTTTATTCCACACTGTATCATCATTAACAATAAAAATACTACTACTTTGTTTTGTGTCAAGGTATAGTTTATATTTGTGTAATTCAGATAATCTTTTCTTATAGCATTTAAATATGTTATGGTTAATACAAAATTATATTGAGCACATTTTAAGCTGATGCTTAAGTCTGATGAGTCCTGGCTTTATGAAAAGCCCAGCTAAAAGGATGAAATTATTCTGGACGGGCAACAGATTCACTGGTTTTCTTTAATGTTCTTCAGTTTTTATTTTTGCTTTATCACCATTCGAACCCACCATGTCATTTATCCATATGATCTCATTGTATTTCTACTAAGTCTATGGTTATGCCATCTGACTCGAGGGTGTATAATAGCCCTTTGTCATTCTTACTGTGTGCTCGGGGGTACTATTAGCAGAATTTAGCTCACATGGGGAGGAGGGAGGAAAGCTAGACTGAATGCCTTTCCCCTAAATAGAGCTCAGAGATCTCTTCCTTTTCATGCCAGTAGAGGAAAGCAGATTTTTCCACTGGAAGCCAAATTATGCAAGTCTGGTTTATATTTGTTGGTTTGAAGTATTAAGGCCTAGGTCAGCCTGCCCTCTGCCCACAGCTGGATCTCTGCGGACCCAGGAACACAACCTCAAGTTTCCATTCACCTTACTGCTCTTCAGGTACCCTGTTTCCTCAAAAGTAAGACATCCTCCGAAAATAAGACCTACTTCCAGTTTTGCCTCTCACTGTAATATAAGGCATCCCCCCGAAAATAAGACTTCCCCCATAATAAGGCCTCCCCAGAATATAAGGCTTCCCCGGAATATAAGGCCCCCCGAAGCTACCGTAAGGCGTCTGACTCCTCATCTAAAGAGACCTCACACTGCCTGAACAGCTCCAGCTGCGCTGCGGCCAATCAGTGAGCTGGTTTGTGATGACAACTACCGGTACTACCATACTGTATACAGGTAATAAATTTCCTTTTTTTTGTTCAACAATAAATGTGTACCATATTCTTCTTCATGGAAAAATAAGACATCCCCTGAAAATAAGACCTAGCGCATCTTTGGGAGCAAAAATTAATATATGACACTGTCTTATTTTCGGGGAAACAGGGTATAAGTCAGCTGGAGACCTGGCTATCCTGGAGAAAAGGCCCAGTGAACTGTCCTCAGCACACTCGGATTGAAATGCGCCTTCCCTCCCAGGCACATTTGACTAGTGGAGAAAAGCAGCCCCATTGGCTTCCACTTGAGGTCACTTCCATTAAGGAGTTTGGCAGATAGCAGAGGTCTCCCTAGTGTTTCTGTTTACCATGTTTGTATCATTTCTATTAGAATAAACTCATATTCAACAGGAAGGAAAAGGCTAGGTACGCATCCTCCATTGAAGCTGATACCTCTTCGCAGACTTCAGAAACAGACTCAAGGTCTCAATGGAAGAAGGACACAGAAAAGGATTGTCTGCTTTGGACAGTAGTTCCCTTTCTTCATGGGAGTTTCAGACAATTAATCTCTCAGATCTGCTCCAGGTGAAGAAAATGCAACCCGCAGTCTATTTCTTAGAGGTTGAGCTGTGGAGATTTGTTCTGTTAGGTCGGTAATTGAAGAATTACAAAGAAAATGTACCTTAATCCACTATGATACTTAGATGTGAATAAACAGTTTGAGCTTATTGTTTGTTCATTAAAACTTCTTTAAAATACAAATTCCAGGAACACCTTGGTGTAACTACTGTACAAAACATGTTCTAGAAGGTCTGATGAGAGAACATCGCTATTCAGAGGAACAAACTCACAGACTACTCTGAAGCTTGGGGTTCTAACCAGGATGTTTATTCCATCTAGTATACCTTCCATATATTTATTTTATTTTTTCCATCACCATTTATTCCCTCTATGCCCTCTTCTTCCTCCTCACCTCCCATATTTGAGTTAAGTTGTTGAATGAGCATTATACAAAATTAGAATTGGCAGTCACAATTCATCATTTTCCAAAACTAAACTGTAAATTGAATTCACACTCTGCTCTCAGATTGAGGAGAGTTGTGAATAAAGACGATCATATGTCTACTTAGGAAATGTGGCAACTCAATCGGCATATCTAAGTTCAAATGGTAAGTATCTTATAGAGACCCAAGGAACTTGAGTGGTGAAGTGGCAAACAGTTAAGCCATATGCTACTAGAAAGATACGGAGAAGATTGGTATCACTGGTGTGACTGAGACATCCTTGGTCAGTGCTCCCATCATATGCTGTGTACCCTTCAGCCTACATCTACAACTGGTATCCTAAGCTCCCGGAGAGAGGACTCTGATCCTGGCACAAATGGGAATATCAGGCTGGCATTCAAATGTGTGCTGCATAGATGAACAAATGATCAGACTGACTGATAGCCAGGCAGAAGTAATCCAATAGACCTCATGAAAAGTGTAAACTTAGAAGGTGAGCACTGGAAATTCTGCTCTTGGAGAGAGAACACATAGACTCCTCTGTGGTGACAAAGAACAGGGTAGAGCAGAAGAGAGCAAAATATAGAGAAAATGAGCATATTCTTATTGCTAGGCCTTTTTATCCATAAAATAGAGATGATAATACTTATTGTTATAGAATTTGGTGGAGGAGAAAATGAGACCATATATTTGTAGTTCCTATGAAGAGCCTAGTAATTGGACATTAATAAATGGTAGCAGGCATTGAATGAGAAATATGGACCGCACGATGAAACCCAGGGTGAAAGGTGTTAGAACTGGTTAATACAATTTAAGTTAGTTTAAGTTCTGTATTCTATTACTCTTTTTTTTTCCTTTTTTTTTTCTATTACTCTTAATAGATACAGTGGTATCTCGAAATACTAGTGCCCTAACATATGAGATTTTTGAGATAAGAGCCATCGAACGAGCGATTTTTGCTTTGAAATATGAGCAACAGTTGAGATACGAGTAATCGCGCGAATCGGCCGGCTGCACACGACCCACCAATTTACCGCGATTGGAGCATCTCATAGTTTTCCCATGCCTCAAAGTTATGGAACGAATTAAACTCGTATCTCGAGGTACCACTGTATTACCAAGTCTTCCTAGGCCTTAGTTTTCATAATTAAGAAAGGGCATATTAGTTTTTTAATATATCAAATTCTAAGAAGTTGGACTTGATAAGAGCTTCTCATAATTTATTGCACATGTGAATCACCCAAAGATCTTGATAAAATGCATATACAGTTGATCCAGGAGAATGCCACTAATCCAGGTACCATAGTTCAAATAGTGAGGATATAGAGACTGTTCTTAACACATTGTGGAGCAGTAGTTTTGTTGCTAGCTTTACCCAGTTGTCAGATAAGTTTCTTTTTAAAATATATATATATTTTATTGATTTCTTATAAAGAGAAAGGGAGAGGGATAGAGAGTTAGAAACATCGATGAGAGAGAAACATTGACCAGCTGCCTCCTGCATACTTCCTACTGGGGATGTGTCCGAAACCAAGGTACATGCCCTTAGGAATGGATCCTGGGACCTCTCAGTCTGAGGGCTGACGCTCTATCCACTGAGCCAAACCAGTCAGGGCTGCCAGATAAGTTTCTATTGAATAAGTACAAAAAACATTTTACATAAATGTTAAAGGCATGCTTTAAAATTAAATACCCATTGCATTTTGAAGTTCTTTATTACACATTTTTACAAGCTAATATCTTTTTAGAGTATGATTGGCCACAAGCCTTTGAACAGAAAACAATAATTCTCGTGATCCGTCCATAATGAGTTAATACGAACTGAGCTTTTAAGAGACAGCCCAATGTGGCACTTGGTAAGGAAATGGCTTCATAATGCTATTGGACACTGGGGATTTTCTCCTGAACCTGAGAGGTCAGATATGACCTGATTAAAAAAAAAATGATGATATCATCAACACTACCATCAGCAATATGAAGGCTGATTCCCAAAACTTAGCTGTTTGAAGAAACTATATAGAACCAATGGGAAAACCTTTGGAAATTCTTGCATAAGGCATATTGCTTTGACACTTCCATCTATTACCTCTGGGAAAATAGAAGGAAAAACACCATTCAGATTTGCTTGACACCAGGAGCCTTGGCCAAATAAGTTATTAATAGAGATCATGTGTGTGATAAGATTTAAAACTAGATAACCATTAGGGTGTTTGATGCTTTTAGATTGCTGTTACAGTGAAAATCAGAGAAAGTACTGTTTCTCATTTACTTTGGAAAATGGAGAGCCATTTATTTAAGTGGACAGTTCATATTCTGGTGCCAAAATCAGGATTACCCTTCCACATCTGTATGGGGAGGATCATAGTTATATTTACTTGAAATTCTTATAACTCATATAGGCTTCAATTTTGGAGGCAATGCTTCTTCCTTTAATTTGTCTGTTCATTCTTTTCGTGGATGTATTCATTTCACTAGTGGTTATTGAGCACCTACTTTGTGCCGTTCATTGTCTAAGTAATGGAGATAAAACATGATGAAGACAAAATTCCTTCTCTTGTGGAGTTTACAGTTTAGTGGAGAAGACAGACAATAAACAGGCAAATGAATAAATAATTTCGGAGACTAAGTGCTGCAAAGATAATAAAGCCAGGTAGAGAACAGAGGGTGTGGTCAGGAAAGGACCCAAACTTAACCCCTTGGACCAGAGACACAGAATTAGTCTGGAACAGACTAGTTTTAGGTGCAGAGGACTATTGGAGAGGTTGTTCCAAAGTGAGATTTCCTTATTTATGATTAGTCTGGCAGAAAGATTTAAAAAAAATATGTTTTTATTGATTTCAGAGAGATGAAGGGAAAGGGAGAAAGAGAGAAAAAAATATCAATGATGAGAGAGAATCATCAATCGGCTACCTCCTGCATACTCCCTACTGGGGATCAAGTCTGCAACCTGGGCATGTGCCCTGACCTGGAATTGAACCATGACCTAGTTTATGGGTCCATGCTCAACCACTAAGCCACACCATCTGAGTTGGCAGAAAGATTTAAAAAATTTGTATTTGTTTATTGAAAACAATTATTACATGCCAAATAATTTTTTAAATTGTCCAAGTAAATCATGCACATGATAGAAAAGTAAGATCCTATAGAAGGGATTAGCAGTCTTCCTCTGCCCTCACTTCTTTTTGTTGTTGTTGTTTTAGCTGAATTTATTTTATCTTTTTTACTGAGAGTATTACAGATGTCTTCCCTTTTATCCTCACTGAGCCCTCCACCCAGTTCCCACCCTGCCCTAGGCCTTCACCACCCTATTATCTGTGTTCATGGGCAATGCAGTTATGCATATAAGTTGTTTGGTTAATCTCTTCCTGCCCCTGCCCTCTTCCCTCTGAGTTTGTTTCATGTTTCCATGCCTCAGGTTCTATTTTGTTTATCAGTTAATTTTGTTCATTGGGTTCCACATATGCGTGATATGTGATATTTGTCTTTCACACCTGGAAAGCTGTGGTATATTTACACAAGGGAGTACTATGCAGCTGTCAAAAAAGAATAATCTATTACTCTTTGAGACAGCATGGAGAGACCTGGAGATTATTATGTAAATGAAATATCATGTCCTCACTTCTTAATCCCCATTTCTTGTCCCAAGGGACAACTACATTGAAACATTATGTTGTTATTTAGATATATATTTCTTTTATTTCAGAGAGTAAGGGAGAGAGTGAGAGAGATAGAAACATCAATGATGAGAGAGAATCATTGATCAGCTGCCTCCTGCATCCCCCTATTGGGGAGTGAGCCTGCAATCTGGGCATGTGCCCTTGATAGGAAATGAACCCGAAACCCTTTAAGACCACAGGCCTATGCTCTATCCACTGAGCCAAACTGGTTAGAGCTACATTGAAATATTTTTTAATTCTCCTGAGAGTCAGCTACATCTGTCACTAAATAATATGCTTAAACTGATAATTCCTGATTTATCATGCTTAGATATTATCTATTGATTCGTGCCGTGCCAGATGATGATTTGTTTCACTGACCCCACCTGATTATTTCTACCCTCATATTCATGTTTTAATCATTCTATTACTATTTTTGGTTCCTTTAAGAACCTGCTATAAATAATGTTCCTGAACTCACATTTTGATTATCTTTTTTAGATTTATTTTAGAGACAGGGTAAGTGGGGGGGGGGGGGGAGAGAGAGATTTGTTGTCCCACTTATGTATGCATTCATTGGTTGATTCTTGTATGTGCCCTGACCAGGGATCAAACCCACAACCTTGGCATATCAGGGTGATATTCTAACCAACTGAATCTACATAGCCAAGGCCTTGACCATTATCTTTCAATGGTATCTCTTGACTGTTTTGTATATAAATGCATATAACTGTATATTACTGCTTCCTATATTTACCTCTTCCTCTTCTTCCCCTTCCATTTCACAATTTCTATTACTCTTTTATTTCTATTATTATTTTTACAAGGCTGATCAGTTACATTTTCTCGAGTAACATAGTGAAGATTTCTATTACTTGTGATTAGATGTCCTAATTATAATTTATTCCAGTCATTGATTTTAATAGTTGAGAAGTATAAAGAGCAATTGCATTGTAATAGCTATATAAATATTGTTCGTTGAAGAATTAAGAGGTACCCTATTTTACGGCATATAAGATAACTTTTTAACCCAGAAAAAATCTTCTCAAAAGTCGGGAGTCATCTTATAGGGCGGGCGGGTGCTAAACTTCCAAGCCAGACTGGAGAATCTACGGTTTGTTATCTTCCTCCCATCATCATCAGTTCCAGTTTGGTTGACAGCTTAGAAAACAAACAGCATGGCAGCTCCCATGGGTTTATTGTCTTATCCTTCCTTTCAGCTTTAGAGTGAATTAGGAAAAGTTTAATCCACTTGCACTGTTTTATGTTTACATGTTTGATGACAAACAGCCTTATGTTTATAAGTGACAGTTTTCCTGCTAAGTACCTGCATGTCATAAGCATTTGAATTAAAATTACCATATTGAAATCAAATCTGATGTTTTTTAAATTTTTATTTGGTTTGCATTGGAAGAGGGGTAGTCTTATATGGTGAGTATATCTCAAACTCTATATTTTAACTGGAAAAGTTGGGGGTCATCTTATACGCCCAGTTGTCTTATACGCCGGAAAATACCATATGTTGTGATTACATTTCCTTCTTTGTGGATTCGAGATAATGACCCGTAGGCAACTCAAAGTAAAATTTTCTTACCAGAAATGCCAAATTGATTCTCTTTACACACCATGAATTATTCAAAATCCTGTTGCATGTCATATTCTTTCATCAACTATGAATAACATATAACTTTTGTATCTTTGATTTTCTTTGAATTTATGACTGCCTTTGTTTTTTTCAGATTTGAAGAAGAACATGGCTTTACCAAATTCATAATCCTTTCTCACTTCTTACTTTTTCAGTGTTGTTCTTCTTAGAGACATTCTAGGAGTACATTTTCTATTTGGATTTTGCCTGATAGCTTCCCATCCCTGCTGTACAATGGTCATTGTGGGATTTTTATTTTATTGGAATTCACCTGTAGTTATTGTTCACATTTTCCTTTCTTGCTTTTGACCTTTATCAGGATAAAGTGTGGCCTCAGATAACTTATTCAGAAATAACTTTGCTCTTCACTCTTAATACTTGGACTACTATTAATTTGTGTTCAAAATAAAATTTCCTGCCCTAACTGGTTTGGTTCAGGGGATAGACTATCGTCCTGCAGACTGAGAGGTCCCAGGTTCAATTCCAGTCAAGGGCATGTCCCTTGGTTGTGGGCACATCCCCAGTAGGGGGTGTGTAGGAGGCAGCTGGTCGATGTTTCTCTCTCATTGATGTTTCTAACTCTCTATCCCTCTTCCTTCCTCTCTGTAAAAAAATCAATAAAATATATTTAAAAACAAAACAAAATAAAATTTCCTCAAGTTTTAGAAAGCCTTGCTTGCTGTCTTACTTTCTAACATCCCACATAGCCATGAAAATTTTACAGCAAATTTTTGTTTATTTGTGACCTATTTGTTCTTTCTAGAAGCATTTATCCTTGATATTCAGAAATTTCACAAGGGTGTCTTTTAAAAAATATATATTTTATTGATAGTTTACAGAGAAGAAGGGAGAGGGACAGAGAGTTAGAAACATTGATGGGAGAGAAACATTGATCAGCTGCCTCCTGCACACCTCCCACTGGGGATATGCCAGAAAACAAGGTACATGCCCTTGACTAGAATCGAACCTGGGTCCTTTCAGTCCGTAGGCCGACACTCCATCCACTGAGCCAAACCAGTTAGGGCAAGGGTGTCTTTTTTTTATGTGCCATTTTTTATTCACCCGATTGTCCCTTTTAGTCTAAAAAGTCATGTTTTTCTTCAGCTCAAGGGAGATTTCTTTTATCTCTCCATTTTTTCTGTCCTCTCCTTCTAGAACTCTTATTAGTTTGATGGTGGACCTCTTGAGTTAATCTCCTATATATATACTTGTCCCCATATTTTCTTCTCCCTTTTTCTCTTTTTTTAAGAGATTTTTTTTCTTTCTTTCTTTTTTTTTTTTACAGAGAGGAAGGGAGAGGGAGAGGGATACAGAGTCAAAAACATTGATGAGAGAGAAACATCGACCAGCCACCTCCTGCACATCCCCCACTGGGGATGTGCCCACAAGCAAGGTACATGTCCTTGACCGGAATCGAACCTGGGACCTTTCAGTCCACAGGCCGATGCTCTGTCTGCTGAGCCAAACCGGTTTTGGCTTAAGAGATTTTTTTTTTAAATATATTTTTATTGATTTTTTACAGAGAGGAAAAGAGAGGGATAGAGAGTTAGAAACATTGATGAGAGAGAGACATCGATCAGCTGCCTCTTGCACACCCCCTACTGGGGATATGCCCACAACCAAGGTACATGCCCTAGACCAGAATCGAACCTGGGACCTTTCAGTCCGCAGACCGATGCTCTATCCACTGAGCCAAACCAGTCTCAGCAAGAGATTTTCTTAATCCTCCTGTTTATTACTCTCGATTTCAACAATCATCTGTTTACTTTCTAAGAGTTTTTTGTTACTGTTCTTCCTTTTTTTTTTTTTTTTGGTTGAAAACAACAGATTTATTCTTTTAAAGTTCCAGAGACCAGAAGTCTGAAATCAAGGTGGCAGAAGGTCATATTTTTTCTGAAGTCTTCGGAGAAGAATTATCCTTGCCTTCTTCTAGCTTCTTGTAGTTCCCAGCAACCCTTGGCATTCCTTGGCTTGTAGTTGCATCACTCCAGTCTCTTCCTTTGTCATCACATGGTTGCTTTCCTTCTTTCTTCCTGTGTTTATTGTTTCTTCTTCATAGCCTCATGTTTTGTTTTGTTTCCATATTTTTGTCTGATGTTTTCTTCAGTTATTCTGAGGATACCCATTAGATTTTGTCTTTTAAAACTTTATGTTGCATGTTTTGGTTTTTCTCAGATATCTGTGATCCTTTGTTGTGTATCCATATTAAAATGGGGAATATGCTAAATGAGTGGGATTCTGTGTACTTGAGAGGAGTTTGTCAACTGGCGAGTTTTGGGGGTAGATGAAGCTGCTCTCAGCTGAGACAAGTGGAAGACTTTCCTCTGGGCATGGCAATTGCTTACCTGATTTTTTTTCTGGAGGCACCATTTATCTTTTTCAGAGAAGAGACCACCATATTTTTCTTTTCTTTGGGATAAGTTGATGGCTACAGGTATATTTGCAGGTGCAGGGGATGGAGTGGTGGTATAAGGGAAAAAGAAGGTCTGGGAGAATGCAGAACTTCCATTGTTCATCCCCTTTCTAGTCTAATCATGACTCCCATGTACCATTACTCCTGCCATCTCTGATCAGGATCCTTTCATGAGTTCTAGAATGCATGTATCACCTCATCCTCCATTTCAGGCATCTACTGCTCTCTCTCCTTGCTAAACCTGGCCAGGCAAGATGGAGAGACAATCTGGTGTGCAGCAAAATATGCTCTGTCTCACCTCTAGAGCTTGCTCTGTGGGTTCTAAGATTGATGTTTATCTTCATAGCCTACAACCCAACTCACTGAAGCCAAACTAATTTTCCTACACAAGAATAGGAGCTTCCGTCTAGCCTGTGTGGCTCAGTGGTTGAGTCGACCTTTGAACCAGAGGTTATGGTTTGATTCCTGGTCAGAGCACATACCTGGGTTGCAGCTCGATCCCTAGTAGGAGGCATGCAGGAGGCAGCTGATCAGTGATTCTCTCATCATTGATGTTTCTAT
>JAAGEH010000006.1:15824834-15853522 GCA_011751065.1 Lasiurus cinereus
TTGGTTATGTTTATAAGCATGCATACAAGTCCTTTGATTGATCACTTATTTACCTCACCTAACTTTAATCTTTCTGCTATAATTTCACAGTCTGTTTGATGCTTTATGATTTTTGTCCTCCTGAGAATTATCAGTCTACTCCCTTTCTGTGCTCCTGATTCTATTATATTCACCAGTTTATTCTGTTGATCAGATTTTTAATTCACTTAATTTTTAGATTCACTTGTTGACAGATGTGTATTTGTTGTTCATAATTTTTTGTCTTTTACCTTTTTCTTCTTCCTCTTCTAAAAGGGTACCTTTCAGCATTTCATATAATACTGGTTTGGAGTTGATGAACTCCTTTAGCTTTTTCTTCTCTGTGAAGGTCTTTATCTGCCCTTCAATTCTGAATGATAGCTTTGCTGGATAGATTATTCTTGGTTGTAGGTTCTTGTTGTTCATCACGTTGAATATTTCTTGCCACTCCCGTCTGGCCTGCATCGTTTCTGTTGAGAAATCAGCTGACAGTCGTATGGGTGCTCCCTTGTAGGTAATAAACTGTTTTTCTCTTGCTGCTTTTAATATTCTCTCTTTGTCTTTTGCTCTTGGCATTTTAATTATGATGTGTCTTGGTGTAGTCCTCTTTGGGTTCCTTTTCTTTGGGGTTCTGTGTGCTTCCTCGACTTGTAAGTCTATTTCTTTTACCAGATGTGGGAAGTTTTCAGTCATTATTTCTTTAAACAGGTTTTCAGTATCTTGCTCTCTCTCTTCTTCTGGCACCCCCACAATTCTGATGTTGGTACGCTTGAAGCTGTCCCAGAGGCTCCTTACATTATCTTCACATTTTTGGATTCTTTTCTCTTCTTGCTTTTCCAGTTGAATGTTTTCTGCTTCTTTATATTTCAAATTTTTGACTTGATCCTTGCCTTTCTCTAGTCTGCTGTTAGTACTCTGCGTAATAGTTTTCATTTCAGTCAGTGTATTTATCATCTCCTCTTGGGTCTCACTAAATTTATCCATCTTTTCTAGCATATTCTTGCAAAACCTTATAAGCGTGGTTTTGAACTCTATATCCAGTCGTTTTTTTTCCTCCATTTCTTTTGCTTGTAATCCCTTCCCTTGTCTCGGCATTTTCACTGTGCCGGGGAAACTTCTGTGCTGGATTCAGCCGCAGAAGCCTCTGCTGAGCTTGGGAGGGTGGAGTCTCAGGGCTTAAGGAACCGCCTTGCCTTCCAGTCGGCCCCGCCCTCCACGGCCCCTGAGTCTCACGTGACTGGGTAATGGCTGGAGCGGTCCTTGTGCGCGCGTGCACCCGCAGCGCCTCTGACCGCTGCCTTTCCGGCTCCCCTGCGAACCAGGACCACACAAGTCTAGGTCCCCAGGGTTTCGCCTAAAACAGGGGCCCAGTGGACTCAGAAGTGGCACAGTTGGGAGGGTCTGTCTCCCGCCCACTCGCGAAAGCCAGCGGCACAATCAGCAATCCGTCCTCCGCGTGGTGCCGTGCGCGACCAGACCTCTGATCCTTTGCAACTCCCCTAAATTTCCGTGCACTTCTCCCTTTTCACAGTCCAAATTCCCCCCGTATGAGTTTCGGCTGGATCTGGGGTTTAGTGTCGTAAGAGAAGGGGTTCAATGCCGTTGGGAGTCTCCGTTTCCCTCCCGCCAGAGAAAGCCAGCCAGGTTCTCCGGCACCCGCTCTCTCAGCGCGCGTCTCCGTACCTCAGCTTTTTGCAGCTCCTCTGGGTCTCTGTGAGCCCCTCTCTTTCCCTCTAGTTGTAGAACTTCCACTCAGCCAGCTTTCCTGTGGTTCTGGATGATGTCCGTTCTGTCTTTTAGTTGTAGTTTTGAAATTGTTGTGCGAGGCAGCAGTATAGGTGTTTACCTATGCCGCCATCTTGGATTCTCCTCTGTATTTTATTTTGGCTGAAGGTGTGGGCTGCCTTGCAGACTTTATTTTTCTTTCTTTCTTTCTTTCTTTTAAACAACAACGTTATTTTAAAAAAATATATATTTTATTAATTTTTTACCGAGAGGAAGGGAGAGGGATAGAGAGTTAGAAACATCGATGAGAGACATCAATTAGCCGCCTCCTGCACACCCCTATTGAGGATGTGCCTGCAACCAAGATACATGCCCGGAATTGAACCTGGGACCTTTCAGTCTGCAGTCCGGTGCTCTATCCACTGAACCAAACCAGTTTCAGCCAGACTTTATTTTTCTGTAGCCAACCTTGACCTATTTTCATTATGGCTTCAAGATTTTAAGTTAGTTAGAAAAGTCAGTCCTAGCCCTAGCTGATTGGCTCAGTGAATAGAGTGTCAGCCTGTAGTTTGAAGGGTCTCAGGTTTGATTCTGGTCAAGGGCATATGCCTGAGTTTTGGGCTAGATCCCCAGTAGGGAGTGTGCAGGAGGCAGCCAATCATTGATTCTCCTTCATCACTGATTCTCCTTCATCACTGATGTTTCTCTCTCCCTCTCCCTTCGTTTTTGAAATCAATTAAAATATATATAAGAAAAGTCAGTCCTATGTCAAAGATGTTACAATTGGCTATTGCTGTATAAACACACAACACTAAAATTTAGGGCTTAAGACAATAGTTTGTTTTTTGAATGTTTTCATTGATTTTAGAGAATCTGTTAGGGAGAGGGATAGAGATAGAAACATCGATGAGAGAGAAACATGGATCAGCTGCCTCCTCCACGTCCCCTATAGAGGATTGAGCCGGCAATCCAGGCATGTGCCCTGACTGGGAATTGAACTGGGGACCTCTTGGTAAATGGGTTGATGCTCAACCACTGAGCTACATCAACTGGGCAACAACAATTTTATTATTATTATCCCTCACAGTTCTGTAGATTGATTGAGTTCAGCAGAATGGTTCTTACTTGAGTTCTGAAGGTTTGACAGACTGGGACCTTCATGATGGCTCAATCACATAGTTGGAGCTGATATTCACTGTTAGCTTGATCAGTTGAGACTGTTGACAAAAATGCCTCAATGAGGCGTCTCTGTGTGGCCTGAACTTTTCACAATATGGTAGTGGGTTTCAAAAAGAAGCTATAAGACTTCTTATGAAGTAGCATCAGAAGTCCTATAATATCATTTATCCTACATTATGCTAATCAAGCAAGTCACCAAGGCCAGCCCAGATTCCAGAGGAGAGTAACAAGTCTCCATGTCGTCAAATACATTATAAGAGGAGTTAATGATGTCAATTCAGAGACTATCTCCATAGTCTATCCCATATGAAATATTTATCCCTTATTTGCAGATGACATGATACTGTACATAAAAAACCCGAAAGACTCCATCCAAAAACTAATAGATTTAATAAATGAATTCGGCAATGTAGCAGGATACAAAATTAATACCAAAAAATCTATGGCATTTCTATATACTAATAGTGAACTTACAGAGAGACTAAAAAAGCAATCTCATTTACCATTGCACCAAAAAAAAAAAAAATTAAGATATCTAAGAATAAACTTAACTAAGGAGGTAAAAGAGCTACCTATACGCAGAAAACTACAAGACACTGAAAAAAAAGATAGAGGAAGACGTAAACAGATAGAAGAGTATACCATGCTCATGGATTGGGAGAATCAACAGCATTAAAATGTCCATACTACCCAAAGCAATCTATAGATTCAATGCACTACCCATTAAAATACCAACAACATATTTCACAGACCTAGAAAGAACTCTCCAAAGATTCATCTGGAACAACAACAAAAAAAAGACCCCAAATAGCCACAGCAATCCTGAGAAAGAATAATGAAGTAGGTGGGATCTCAATACCAGATTTCAAGCTGTATTACAAAGCCACTGTTCTCAAAACAGCCTGGTACTGGCATAAGAACAGACATATAGATCAATGGAATAGAATAGAGAATCCAGATATTGATCCAAACCACTATGCTCAATTAATATTTGACAAAGGAGGCATGAACATACAATGGAGTCAAGACAGTCTCTTCAATAAGTGGCGTTGGGAAAATTGGACAGATATATGCAAAAAAATGAAACTAGACTACCAACTTACACCATACACAAAAATAAGCTCCAAATGGATACAGGATTTAAACATAAGACCGGAAACCATAAAAATACTAGAGGAATCCACAGGCAGCAAAATCTCAGACATTATATGCCGAAGGAAAGTCTTCACTGATACTGCCCCAAGGGCAATAGAAGCTAAAGAGAAAATAAACAAATGGGACTACATCAAAATAAAAAGCTTTTGCACAGCAAAAGAAACCATCAACAAAACAATAAAAAGGCCCACTGTATGGGAGAACATATTTGCAAATGTTATCACTAATAAAGGTTTAATCTCCAACATCTACAGGCAACTTATTCAACTTAATAAAAGATAAATGATCCAATAAAAAAAATGGGCAATGGACCTACATAGAATCTTTTCGAAAGAAGACAGAAGGAAGGCCAAGGGACACATGAAAACATGCTTAAAGTACTAAATATCCGAGAGATGCAAATCAAAACGATAATGTGATACCATCTCACATCTGTCAGAATGGCAATCATCAACAAATGACAAGTGTTGGCAAGTATGCTGAGAAAAAGGAACCCTTGTGGGAATGCAGACTGATGCAGCCACTGTGGAGAACAGTATGGAGTTTCCTCAAAAAACTAAAAATGGAACTCCCATTTGACCCAGTAATCCCACTCCTAGGAATATCTCCTAAGAAACTAGAAACACCAGTCAGAAAGGACATATGCATCCCTATGTTCATAGCAGCACAATTTATAATAGCTAAGATTTGGAAACAGCCTAGGTGCCCGTCAGCAGATGACTGGATCAGAAAACGATGGTACATCTACACAATGGAATACTATGCTGCCATAAAAAAGGAATTCTTACCATTTGCAGCAACCTGTATGGAACTGGAGAGCATTATGCTAAGTGAAATAAGCCATTCAATGAAAGAAAAATACCACATGATCTCACTCACTTATGGATAATAAGGAACATTATAAACTGATGAACAAAAAGATAGATACAGAGGCTGTAAAGCATCAGACTGTCAAATTACAGTGGGAAGGTTAGGGAAAGGTGGGGTAGATAAGCGATCAACCAAAGGACTTGTGTGCATGCATATAAGCATAACCAATGAACACAAGACACTGGGGGGTTAGGAGATGCATGGGAGTGGGGGGACAATGGCAAGATGTGTATACATGCAATACATTAATAAAAAAAAAAGAAATATGTACTTATCCCTAAGACCCCCACCCCAAGTCTTATTCTGTTATGGCATTGACTCAAATTTCAGAGTCTTTTTATCTAAATCAGTTCAGGGTATATGATGCTTTATCTGAAGACTTGCAACTAAAGAAGCATTTTTAACATGCAGTGTTGATTCTGGGATAGGATAACTACAATACATACTTCTATTAAAAAAAGAGAAGTGGCATACACACAGCATGTACTGGTTCACAGAACTTCTTC
This sequence comes from Lasiurus cinereus, assembly GCA_011751065.1. NCBI lineage: Eukaryota > Metazoa > Chordata > Mammalia > Chiroptera > Vespertilionidae > Lasiurus > Lasiurus cinereus. The sequence continues at coordinate 15,830,288 of JAAGEH010000006.1, forward strand.
AATTCAGCTGAGCACATGCCACCAGCTCTTTTATTAGTGCCCAGGACTGCCCTGGGAGTGCCTCTCTACAGCTTTTGTGTCATTGTGAGCTATATAAGAAATGACCCGTTTGCAACTTAGTCCATTTCTTAGCTTGCCTCCCCTTGCAAAGGGGATATTTCTTTGTCCTTTTCAGATTAAGCTGGTGTTTCTATCACAAATGTCATAGGTTGCCCAGTCAGCATGGCTCAGTGGTTGAGTATCTAACTATGAACAAAGAGGTTACAGTTCAATTCCTGGTCAGGGCATATACCCGCCCTGGGCTGGGGGCTCGATCCCCATTGTGGAGTGTGCAGGAGTTAGCCAATCAATGATTCTCTCTCATCATTGATGTTTCTCTCTTCCCTCTCTGAAAATCAATAAAAATTAAAAAACCCACAAATATCATACATTGCCTGTGGTTCTTACTAAAGTTCATTTTATTAGATGAAACCACATCTGCAAAGCTCTTTAAGTCAAGCCCCTGTCTGATTTGGGTTAAGTGTCAAGGTGCTTGCTATAGGATGATATCCTTTAAGTTCATAGAAACCATTTTGTGTAGTTGAGAGGGTCTAGGAAAGGTACATGTTAATCTTCTGAGGTCTTAAAAAAGGGTGTTACTCCCACATCCTTGAAATGATCATTACCTTAAAGGCCACTTGTTTTGATTAACAGTCTTTAAACATGGTTGAACATATTTAGCTTTGTAATTGGAGAACTACTGAGAGTGTATGGCTTAGGGACCTTAGACAAATCTAAGATGGAGTGCTGAGGAGCATAACTGTAAGTTCTAAACCCTTGTATTACACAACTAACTTGGGAATATGGCTTTAAGAGTCTTATCTGTTATTGGAGGGCCAAGCACAGAACATGGTTAAAGACCATTATATTGTTAAGATTGCCAATAGGAGGTATAGTTAAGGGTAGTCTGAGATGGGTATGATTGGAGACCCCAGGCTCTTACACTAAGGAACTGTTTGGTCAAAGAGGCAAGACACCCCTCCCCCCGCTGGGATTGGAGTGGTGAGGTCAGTATATTATTAAGGAGGCTCCATAATGGGAGAAGCAGGGACAAAAAGCAAGAAAGGTGGTTAGGAGATGGGTTAACAAAGAAAACAATAGACATTTGAGAGCTAAGAGGAGATTTGCAAGAATGGGATCTGTCATAGCAGCCAAGGGAAGAGAGCAGCTCCAGATGCAGTGGGCTCCAGAGGAAGCCATATTCTCTGGAAGAAACCTGGAAAGTTTCCTCCCCTCACCTGAAATCTCTGAATATAGTTCCTAAAGTTTCTCCCATGTAGGGACTGGACTTTCTAATGAATATACTAGTGACTCAGTTCTTATTGTCTTCCAAGGAATTGAATTCTTGTAGAATAGTGGATTTAGGAATTCAAGTTTATCTATACCACTCCTGATTCCCTATTTTTATAAATGAGTAAATGAGGTACACAGCTAAGATTAGAGAGTTGTAAAGAAGCCAAGTTTATTAGAATAAAAGGCCACAAAACATGAAGAAATGAAGTAAAATGTCCTTTGACCACTTATGGAATGCACTTTTCTACCCCATTTCATCAAAGTGTAAAAATTTTGATTATTTAGTCCTCTCCAGCATTTTCACTTTTAAAGAGAATGTAACAGGTCAGAAGATTGCTCAATAGGTCTATCAGTTTGGAGTGGCAGTTTGAGGTGGAGATTTCATTCTCCTTTGTCTGTTGAGGTGAGCCTTGCCCCCATGTCTTGCACACTTAAGGCTTCTCCTCCTGGTGTGTCATCTGATGTAAGATGAGGTATGACTTTTGGATAAAGCCTTGGCCGCACACTCTGCATACGCAGGGCTTCTCTTTTGAATGTACCCATTTATGGGTGATTAAAGCTGACTTATTGCTAAAGCCTAGTCCACACTGCTTGCACATGTAAGGTTTCTCCCTCGAATGTTTCCTCTTGTGCCTGATGAGACCTGCCTGGTGACTAAAGCCTCGCCCACACTCTCTGCACACATATGGCTTTTCCCCTGAGTGTGTCCTCTGGTGTGCAATGAGGTTTGACTTCTGGCTGAAGCCTCGCCCACATTCCTCACACACCATGGGCTTTTCCCCTGAGTGTGTCCTCTGGTGTCTGATGAGATTTGATTGCTGGCTGAAGCCTCGCCCACAATCCTTGCACATGATAGGCTTATCCCCTGAGTGTATGTTCTGATGTCTATTGAGGTGTGACTTCAGGCTAAAGCCTCGCCCACAAACCCCACACACATAAGGCTTCTCCCCAGTGTGCGTCCGCCTATGTGAGATGAGGGTTGAATTCTGGCTAAAGCTGTGCCCACACACTCCACACACATAAGGCTTTTCCTTTGAGTGTGTCCGCTGGTGATTGACAAGGGTCGTCCTTTGCCTAAAGCATCGCCCACATTCCTTGCAGGCATAAGGCTTCTCCCCTGAGTGCGTCCTCTGGTGTGAGATGAGGTTTGACCTATCACTGAAGCCTAGTCCGCAATCACTGCACACGATGGTCTTTTCCTCTAAGTGTGTCCTCTGGTGTCTAACGACAGCTGACTTCTGGCTAAAGCCTTTCCCACACTCCCGGCACACATAGGGCTTCTCCCCCGAGTGTGTCCTCTGGTGTATGATGAGGTTTGACTTCTGACTAAAGCCTCGCCCACATTCACTGCACATGTAAGGCTTTTCACCTGAGTGTGTCCTCTCGTGTATGATGAGTGTTGACTTCCGGTTAAATCCTCGTCCACACTCTCTGCACACAATAGGTTTCTCCCCTGAGTGTGCCTTCTGGTGCCTGGCAAGGCTTTTCTTTAGGCTAAAGCCCTTCTCACACACCCCACACACATATGGCTTCTCCCCTGAGTGTATCCTCTGGTGACTGAGCAGGTTTGTCATCTTGCTGAAGCCCAGTCCACATTCTCCACAATTGACTGTTCCAAATCCCAAGACTTCTATCCTCTTCAATAATTTGTCTGTTTCCTCAGGATTATCTGTTTGAGCAGGGGTTGCCTCTGTTTCTACCCCTCTGATGCCATTCCTAGAGCTGACTAACTGCCTTTGGGGTGGCTTGGATAATGCTGTTAAAGCTCTTTTCTTTGTCTTTCCAAATGAAGGCTTGGTGCCTTCTCTTTCTTGAGCTTTTGCTTTATCACTCCAGCAACTTGGATCAGAGGTTTGTTGCTGCTTTTTCTGGTTCCCCTGGCACAGATCCCCTGGCTGGATGTGATTTTCTGCACATAAGCAAGGGAAGATCCAGGGGGGATTACGACACAGCATGTGCTCCACGTGGAACTTCTGACTAGAGAAATCCGGAGGGCAGAAAGCACAGAGGTGGAGCTCTGGCTTTGGTTCTCCTGCAGAGAGAAGAGTCAGAGGCAGACCTGAGACTCAGGAGGGCAACCCAAGTAATTCTGCTGAGTCTGATGGAGAGACTCAATTCCCTGTTCTTCAAAATGCTTAAAACTTAAGCGCTACCCAAACAAGACCTTCCTTTACATGATCCTTTTCCAGCCCATCACATCTTCCAATTTCCACTATAATCCAGAAAATCTATAACTGAACTATTATATTAGTTGTACCAGACTGTAAAAGCATCACAGGCGGTTTTAGATCTGTAAATAGGGCCAAGATGCAACAGTCTTCCCCTTCACTACAACTATCTCCTAACTCACAGCTGCCCACACTTATATAAACTGGGTCCACAAGTATTTTCGGTGGCCAAGAGATCTCTAACCAGAGGACCCATGTGAAAAAGCTATGTCTTTCCCTATGAAGACAAAGAGATAGATTAAGAGAGCAGTCATTTAGACTGGAGAGCTTCTAGTGTAAGAAGCAACACAAAAAAGTGGCTAAAGAGATTGTGTGTGAGATGCCGAAATAGTTTTCCCACTCACTAACGAATGTTTACTAGAAGATTTCTTTGTGCCATAATGCAGTAGGTCGACATCAATGGGCAACACAAACAGTCTTAAGAGATGCTCCTTGCTGGAGCTCCTGATCAGTTCAATCCCTGATAATTTCTATAATTAATATAAATGGGCTTCCCCAGAAATCAATATAAAAGAAACATTTTCTTCTTATAATACTTCTTAAGTAGGAGATGTCAACATTCAGAAAAATAAAACATAAGCAAATACAGTGTTACCTGTACAAGGAATGTTAAACAAGTTATTTAGGCTCAAGAAAAAGGATACCAGGTGGAAACTCAGATCTCCAGAAAGAAAATGAAGAGTATAGAAAATGGTAAATTATCTGAATGCTTATAAAATAATTTCTTCTTGATTAAAAAAATACATATTGTATTAGGAAATTTACAATGTATGTAAGTGTAATACAAATAAGAACTATAGAATAAAGGAAGTTGGGGAAAGGAGTAAATGGAACTGTGCAATTGCAATGTTCTTACAGTTTTACATAAAGTGGTAGCCATAATAAGCAGGACAGGGAAAATTAGGGCTGTATATTGTAATTCCTTAGAGCGTAAAAAGTCAGCAAACTTTTTCTGAAATGGTCAAATAGCAAATAATTTTAAGCTTTGAGGGTTAGAAGTATAAAACTGAGGATATTATGTAACTATTTAAAAATGTAAAAACTACTTTTGGTTTGCAGTTTTTTAAGAATTCAATTTCAATTTCTTGGTTGGATTTTTAGCCTTCCTCCCTCTCCCTGGGCTTCTCTTAGTTCTTTAGCTCACTCAGAATTTTTCCACATTCTTCCTTGATCTTTAAAAAAAGAAAAGAAAAAAAAAAGCTGAAACCGGTTTGGCTCAGTGGATAGAGCGTTGGCCTGTGGACTGAAGGGTCCCGGGGTTCGATTCCGATCAAGGGCATGTATCTTGGTTGCGGGCACATCCCTGGGGGGTGGGGGGGGTGCGAGTGCAGAAGGCGGCTGATTGATGTCTCTCATTGATGTTTCTAACTCTCTATCTCTCTCCCTTTCTCTCCGTAAAAAAATCAATAAAAAATATATTAAAAAAAAGTAATGATAAAGAAGTCTATGAATATGAAGAGAACTGAGTGAGACAGAGAGGGAAACTCAGTAGGAGGAAGAAAGGCTTCTAGGGAGGAAGACACCCCAGGAAAGCCCTATCCTGGGTAAGGATGAAGGATTGGAAGGGAGGCAGCTGTGCCAGGCAATACAAACAGCAGCCTGGGAGGTGAGGAGTAAGTCTTCCCTCCCTACACCTGAGTAATGCCTCCTCTCCCCCAACCCCTAAGCTGCGTACACGCAGCTCTGTGATCTATTTGCCCAGTTCCCCACTCACCCGGACAAGTGGCTGGTGGGCATTTTCTCTCCTCTCTCCACGTTTCCTTCCCTTGCTCCAGCTGGGTGATGAGCTTTGGTTTAGAAAATGGAATTCCTGCTCATGGAGAAAGAAAACAAGGTGGCTTCAGGTTAGGGACTCAAGGGTCAAGTCAGAAGGCAAAATGGCTGCTTCAAGCATATCCTAAAATGCCCAGCAGCATGAATGGGGGTCCAAAGAGATGCCAGGCTTACCCAATGAGACCAGGTTGCTGTAGTTTTCCAGCATCACCTCCCTGTACAGGGACCTCTGAGCAGGGCTCAGCAACATCCACTCTTCCTGGGTGAAATCCACAGCCACATCCCTGAATGCCATGTGTGCCTATGAAAGAAAACACAGCCCTGCTCACCGTGGAGCCAGCCTTGCCCATGACGCAAGGTAAGGGGCAGAGAGAAGGAGTCCCTGGGGGAGCAGGAGAGATATCTAAATCCTGCCTTTGACTGCAACCTTGGTGCCAGTGTTCCAAAACCTTTAAACCTCCGTGGCTATCCAGCAAGCAGCTCTTGTGAATCTACACATTCAAGACCCTGAGTAAACTGTTTGGAGAATAGAGGGTATCCCCACAAAATGTATATACACACTTTGTATAATGGCAGTGTTTATTAAAATACATTTCATTGGGAAAAAAAAAATGATGGCAGAATAGACAGACGTGTCCTGAGCCTTGTCCTTGAGCAGACAGAGAGAACAGCTAAGGTCGCAGTGGGAGTATTTGCTGGCGAGTTAAGGGACAGCTATCCTTTAGGAGAAGGGAGACTGCTGGACGGGGCTCCCCTGACCTGGCAGCCCTCACTACTGCTGGTTTTTTTCTCCACCAGCTTGGACACGGAGATCGCACCACCTTGAAGGGGAAAGTGGACGTTTAGAGAAGCCTGAAAATCTACAGCTGCAGCACCCACCGAACAGCTGCGAGCCCGAAAACAACGATCCCCAACTGGCGCAAACACTCGGATTCAGAGGAGCTCTACATGCCACATGGAAAGGTCAGGTTCCGCCTGGGATAAGGTGAGGTCTCTGGTCCTGCAGAACAGAAAGGTGTGAGCACTGTGTGAGCTGGAGGACCGGGGGTACTCTGCACCTAGAGAAATCTGTGGCTGATGGGCCTGGCATAATCCGTGAATGTGGAAGGGGGTCCTCAGAGCTGCTAATAGAGGGGATCTCTAGAAAGCAACCCATTTTGATCTGACACAGAAGGACACCCTGGGAGTTATTAAAGTGTGCCAGCTGCTTGGACAGGAGTGGGGAAGAGGGACTGCGCAGACTTGCGCTCTTTCCTCTTCAGATTCTTGCTTCTGATTGCTAAGCCCAATACATAGGATCACCCAGTTGGGGACACTCTGGGAGACTGCAGGGGAAAGTTGTTTTTCTGGAACCTGGGGATTGGAGCAGGGAGTGACCTTTGGAGAACCAGCTCTGGGCAGCCCACTCCCACAAACCGGTATTGAGTGCCACAGGGAAAGCAGGATCTAAGCACGGGCTAGAGAGGACATATAGTCTCGGAAGCCAATCCCGAAACACTGCCCCAGGGGCTGACTCACAAATTGATTCTTGTGTAATCACAAAAGAATAAAGAGACTAAGACACACCACCTGATTAAAAACCAGGACTGGCTTACAACACTGAGCATCAGTGGAACACAGGGAACTGCAATACTGTCATGACTGAGAAACAGGTGTGCCAAACAGAACAATAGAGGAAGTGAATGACCTTCACTACTGTATATTCTATTTTTTCATTTTTAACTTATTTAATTTTTAACTTTTTAAATTTTTATTCATCTTTTACTTAAGAAGCTATTTTTTTCTTTTTTCCTCACTTGATTTTACCTTTTTAATTATTACATTTTTATTTTCAATCAGTATTATTACTACTACTATTTTACCTTTTTGGGGAAAAAAAGTGTCATATTACTTTCTCTTTATTTTACTTTGGAATTAGAGTTCTATATTCTATTTTCATCTTTTCTTTAGCATCATTTAACTCTCTCTCAATGCCATCACTCTCTTCCTAACTTTTCCCATTTGTTGTCCTGTTTCTATTATCCTTTTCCTACTTTAGATTTTCCCTATTTTTTCTTTTTATCCCCTCTTAAAATTTCAATCCACTTATATATATAATTCCCAATCCCTTGCTCGAAGTCCATATGTACCTCTCTTTTCTCTGTCTTCACTATCCAAAAATTGGTTTCTCTCTGTCCTTTTGTTGTTTGCTTGAATGTTGATTATATCGATTTTTGATACTTTTTTTGGTGAGTTTGTTTTGCTTATTCTTCTTGTTTTATTTTGTTTACTGTTTGCTTTTTTTTTTTTTTTACCTCTGTTTCCCTCGCCTGCCTTGATATTAGTTGTTGTTTGTAGTTTGTATTAATCTCCAGGTACTAGTTGCTAACATTTGTTGGGATTAGTGTCTGTTCTATTGGAGTTTTCTCTTCACATATATAATTTGTTCCCCTTCTCTTCCTTATTCTCTTTCTTTTCTCTCTTATTCTTTTTTCTTATTTTTTCTAATTTCTCCCTTCTCCCAATTTCATTTGGGCACTCCTTTCTTTTCTTTTCTTTTTCTTCTTTTCTCTCTTCTTCTTTCTCTCCTATCCCCTAATTTGTCTCTCTCTGGTGGTCACCTTTATTTGTGGCTATTAATTTGGTGAATACATTTTTGTTCAGTGCCTTGTGCATTGTACCTGGTTCTGTTGTATTTTGTGCCTTTAAATCAACACAGGAGAGAGAGAACTACATAACCAGACACCTGGAGAAGAAAGACCATGGACAGGCAAAGTAACAGTCCACATATGAAAGAAAAGCAGGCATCACCAGAAAAGAAAGTAAATGAAATGGAGGCAAGCAACCTGCCAGAAAAAGAATTCAGAGAAATGGTTATAAGGTGGTTGAAAAGAATGGAAGACAAATATGACAATATAAGTAAGAACCAAAAGGAAATGAAGAGGACCAAGAAGAAATGAAAAATGACATCGCTGCTGTAAAGAACTCAATAGAAAGCATCAAAAGTCTACTAGAAGCAGAGCACCACTTCAGTGAGCTAGAAGACAAGGTAGAAAAAAATACTCAAATACAGCAGCTTCTAGAAAATAATTAAAAAGCAGGAGGAGAGCCTAAGGGGAACTTTGGGATAACACAAAACAAAACAACATCCGCATAACAGGGGTTCCAGAAGGAGAGGAAACTGAACAAGGAATAGAAAACCTGTTTGAAGAAATAATGACAGAAAACTTCCTTGATATAGGGAAGAAAAAACTCACACAAATCCAAGAAGCTCACAGAGTCCCAAACAAAATGAGGCCAAAAGACCAACACCGGCACATAATTAAATTGGCAAACACCAATGACAAAGTAAGAATCTTAAAAGTGGCCAGAGAAAGACAGAAAGTTACCTACAAAGGAACCTCCATCAGACTAGCGACTGATTTCTCAACAGAAACTCATCAGGCCAGAAGGGAATGGAATGAAATATAACAAGTCATGCAAAGGAAGGGTCTGAATCCAAGAATACTGTACCCAGCAAGGCTTTCAATCAAAATTAAAGGTGAAATCAGGAGCTTCACAGACAAAAAAAAGGACTAAGGGAATTTATTACCTCCAAACCAGCAATGCAAGAAATGCTAAAGGGTCTGCTGCAAAAAAAAAGAAAAAAGAAAGAAAAGAAAAGAAAGCAAAGAAGGAACACAGGGGTAAAGAATAAAAATGATGGCAAATAAGTACCTATCAATAATAACTTTAATGTAAATGGATTAAATGCTCCAAACAAAAGACATAGGGTAACAGATTGGATAAGAAAACATGACCCATATATCTGCTGGCTATAAGAAACTCACCTCAGAAAAAAAGACGCACACAGACTGAGGGTGAAAGGATGGAAAACAGTTTTTCAGGCAAATGGAAATGAAAAAAAAGCTGGGGTAGCAATATTTATATCAGACAAATTAGATCTCAAAGTGAAGGACATAACAAGAGATAAGGAAGGCCACTTCATAATACTAAAGGGAACATTGCAACAAGAAGAAATAACTCTGCTAAACATCTACTCATCCAATATAGGAGCACCTAAATACAGTGGTACCTCGAAATACAAGTGCCCTAATATACGAGATTTTTGAGATATGAGCCGTCCAGCGAGCGATTTTTGCTTTGAAATACGAGCAACATTTGAGATAGGAGTAATCGCGTGGATTGGCCAGCTGCAGACGACCCACCAGTTTACCATGACTCGAGTGTCTCATAGTTTCCCACGCCTCAAGGTTACGGAACGAATTAAACTCGTATCTCGAGGTACCACTGTACATAAAAAAAACTCCTAGAGGATATGAAGGGAAAGATTAACAGCAATACAATCATAGTAGAAGACTTTAATACTCCACTGTCACCACTAGACAAATCCTCTAAACAAAAAATCAGCAAAAAAAAATCAATCCTAAATGACTCACTAGACCAGATGGAATTGACATCTTCAGAACATTTTATCCCAAAGCCACAGAATATACATTCTTCTCAAGTGCACATGGGTCATTTTCAAAGACAGACCATATGTTGGGTCATAGGAAAAGTCTATTCAAATTCAAGAAGATAGAAATCATATCAAGCATCTTCTCAGGTCACAGTGGCATAAAACTGGAAACCAACTACAATAAAAACAATCCAAAGAAATCAAACACAAGTAGACTAAACAGCATGCTATTAAACAATGACTAGGTAACCAGAAAGATCAGGAAAAAATAAAAATACATCCTGGCAACAAATGACAATGAAAACACAACAATCCAAAATCTATGGGACACAGCAAAAGCAATCTTTAGAGGGAAGTTCATAGCTCTACAAGCCTACTGAAAAAAAAACAACAAGAAACAATGGTAATAAATTACGTAACCCTCAACTCAAAGAGCTAGAAAGAGAGCAACAAGAAAAGCCCAGTGTAAGCAGAAGGAAGAAAATAGTAAAGATCAGAGTGGAGATAAACAACATAGAGACAAAAAAAAACAAAACCTTCAAAAGATCAACAAAACCAAGAGCTGGTTCTTTGAAAGGATAAACAAGATTGATGAACCTCTAGCTAGGCTCAACAAGAAACAAAGAGAGAGGATTCAAATTAGAAACGAAAGAGGAGAAATAACAACAGATCTTACCGAAATATAAAGGATTGTTAAAAAATACTATGAACAACTCTATTCCAACAAACTGGACAACCTGGAGGAAATGGACATATTCCTAGAAAATTATAACCTTCCAAAACTCAATCAGGAAGAATCTAAACATCTCAATAGGCCAATAACTATGGAAGAAATTAAAGCAGTCATCAAAAAGCTTCCAGCAGAGACACACACCCAGCCCCTAAAGAGATACACACACCCAGGAGGGAATCCAAGATGATGGCATAGGTAAACACCTACACTGCTGCCTCGCACAACAATTTCAAAACTACAACTAAAAGACAGAACGGACATCATCCAGAACCACAGGAAAGCTGGCTGAGTGGAAGTTCTACAACTAGAGGGAAAGAGAGGGGCTCACGGAAACCCAGGAGCTGCAAAAAGCTGAGGTACGGAGACACACACGAGGAGAGAGCGGGTGCCGGAGTACCTGGCTGGCTTTCTCTGGCGGGAGGAAGACGGAGACTCTCAAAGGCATTGAACTCCTTATCCTATGACACTAAACCCCAGATCCAGCCGAAACTCATACGGGGGGAGTTTGGACTGTGAAAAGGGAGAAGTGCACGGAAATTTAGGGGAGCCGCAAAAGATCAAAGGCCTGGTGGAGTGCACGGCACTGCGCGCAGGACAGATTGCTGATTGTGCCGCTGGCTTTCGTGAGTGGGCGGGAGACAGACCCTCCCAACTGTGCCACTTCTGAGTCCACTAAGCCCCTGTTTCGGACAAAACCCTGGAGACCTAGACTCGTGTGGTCCTGGTGCGCAGGGGAAGACAGCGTTTAGAGGCACTGGTGCGCAGGTGTCCTGGAAAGACAGCGTTTAGAGGCACTGCGGGTGCGCGCACAAGGACCACTCCAGCCATTACCCAGTCATGTGAGACTCAGGGGCTGTGGAGGGCGGGGCCGACTGGAAGGCAAGGCAGTCCCTTAATCCCTGAGACTCCACCCATCCCAAGCTCAACAGAGGCTTCTGAGGCTTTGTGTCTGGTAACATAAAGCTGAATTCAACACAGAAGTTTTCCCCCGGCATAGTGAAAATGCCGAGACAAGGGAAGGGATTACAAACAAAGAAATGGAGGAAAAAAAACGACTGGATATAGAGTTCAAAACCATGCTTATAAGGTTTTTCAAGAATATGCTAGAAAAGATGGATAAATTTAGTGAGACCCAAGAGGAGATGGAAAAGGTCCAACTAAAGATAAAAAAAGACCAACTAGAAATTAAACATACACTGACTGAAATAAAAACTATTATACAGAGTCCTAACAGCAGACTAGAGAAAGGCAAGGATCAAGTAAAAAATTTGAAATATAAAAAAGCAGAAAACATTCAACTGGAAAAGCAAGAAGAGAAAAGAATCCAAAAATGTGAAGATAATGTAAGGAGCCTCTGGGACAGCTTCAAGCGTACCAACATCAGAATTGTGGGGGTGCCAGAAGAAGAGAGAGAGCAAGATACTGAAAACCTATTTAAAGAAATAATGACTGAAAACTTCCCACATCTGGTAAAAGAAATAGACTTACAAGTCCAGGAAGCACACAGAACCCCAAATAAAAGGAATCCAAAGAGGACCACACCAAGACACATCATAATTAAAATACCAAGAGCAAAAGACAAAGAGATAATATTAAAAGCAGCAAGAGAAAAACAGTTCATTACCTACAAGGGAGCACCCATACGACTGTCAGCTGATTTCTCAACAGAAACGATGCAGGCCAGACGGGAGTGGCAAGAAATATTCAACGTGATGAACAGCAAGAACCTACAACCAAGAATAATCTATCCAGCAAAGCTATCATTCAGAATTGAAGGACAGATAAAGACCTTCACAGCGAAGAAAAAGCTAAAGGAGTTCATCAACTCCAAACCAGTATTATATGAAATGCTGAAAGGTACTCTTTTAAAAGAGGAAGAAGAAAAAGGTAAAAGACAAAAAATTATGAACAACAAATACATATCTATCAACAAGTGAATCTAAAAAATTAAGTGAATTAAAATTTGATCAACAGAATAAACTGGTGAATATAATAGAATCAGGAGCACAGAAAGGGAGTAGACTGATAATTCTAAGGAGGACAAAAATCATAAAGCATCAAACAGACTGTGAAATTACAGCAGAAAGATTAAAGTTAGGTGAGGTAGATAAGTGATCAATCAAAGGAATTGTATGCATGCATATAAGCATAACCAATGATCACAGACACTGGGGGGTCGGGGTATGCCTGGGAGGGAGGGGGGGCAATGGGGAGATATGTATAAAAAATTAATAAAAATTAATAAAAAATAAAAAATAAAAAGCTTCCAGAAAACAAAAACCCGGGGCCAGACAGCTACACAGGGGAGGTTTACCAAACATTCAAGAAAGAATTAAAACCTATCCTCCTCAGATTATTCAAAAAAATTCAAGAAGGAACACTTCCAAACATCTTCTATGAAGCCAGCATCACCCTAATACCAAAACCAGATAAAGACAACACAATGAAAGAGAATTACAAGCCAATATCTCTCATGAACATAGATGCCAAAATCCTCAACCAAATTCTAGCAAATTGGATCCAGCAGTACATCAGCAAGATCATACACCATGACCAAGTAGTATTTATCCCAAGAATGCAAGGATGGTACAATATCCGCAAGTCAATAAATATGATACATCACATAAACAAATTGAGAGATAAAAATCACATGGTCATATCGATTGTTGCAGACAAAGCATTTGAAAAAATCCAACACCATTTCTTGATAAAAACTCTCAGCAAGGTGGGAATAGAAGGATCATACCTCAACATCATAAAAGCCATATATGATAAACCCACAGCTAACATCATACTCAATGGGCAAAAACTAAAACCATTTCCCCTAAGAACAGGAACAAGCAGGGATATCCACTCTCACCACTCCTGTTCGACATAGTAGTAGAAGTATTAGCCATTGCAATTAGACAAGAAGAAGAAATAAAAGGCATCCAAATTAGAAAAGAAGTAAAGCTGTCCTTATTTGCAGATGATGTGATACTGTACATAAAAAATCCAAAAGATTCCATCAAAAAACTAATAGACTTAATAAATGACTTTGGCAATGTAGCAGGATACAAAATTAGTGGCAAGAAATCTATGGCATTTCTATACACTAACAGTGAATTTACAGAAAGAGAGACTGAAAAAGCAATCCCATTTACTATTGCACGAAAAAATTAAGATACTGTATTTTCCAGTGTATAAGATGACTGGGCATATAAGACAACCCCCAACTTTTCCAATTAAAATATACAGTTTAGGATATACTCTCCCTATAAGATGACACACAGCATATAAGACAACCCCCGACTTTGGAGAAGATTTTCCTGGGTTAAAAAGTCGTCTTATATGCTGGAAAATTCGGTACCTAGGAATAAACTTAACTAAGGAGGTAAAAAAAACCTATAAGCGGAAAACTACAGGACACTGAAAAAAGAGATAGAGGAAGACGTAAACAGATGGAAGAACATACCTTGCTCATGGATTGGGAGAATCAACAGCATTAAAATGTCCATACTACCCAAAGCAATCTATAGATTCAATGCACTACCCATTAAAATACCAACAACATATTTCACAGACCTAGAAAGAACTCTCCAAAGATACATCTGGAATAAAAAAAGACCCCGAATAGCCACAGCAATCCTGAGAAAGAAGAATAAAATATGTGAGATCTCAATACCAGATTTCAAGCTGTATTACAAAGCCACTGTTCCCAAAAAAGTCTGGTACTGGCACAAGGACAGACATATAGATCAATGGAATAGACTAGAGAATCCAGATATCGACCCAAACCACTATGCTCAATTAATATTTGACAAAGGAGGCATGAACATATAATGGAGTCAAGACAGTTTCTTCAATAAATGATGTTGGGAAAATTGGACAGATACGTGCAAAAAAAATGAAACTAGACCACCAACTTACACCATACACAAAAATAAGCTCCAAATGGATACAGGATTTAAACATAAGACCGGAAACCATAAAAATACTAGAGGAATCCACAGGCAGCAAAATCTCAGACATATGCCTAAGGAAAGTCTTCACTGATGCAGCTCCAAGGGCAATAGAAGCTAAAGAGAAAATAAACAAATGGGACTACATCAAAATAAAAAGTTTTTGCACAGCAAAAAAAACCATCAACAAAACAATAAAAAGGTCCACTGTATGGGAGAACATATTTGCAAATGTTATCACTGATAAAGGTTTAATCTCCAACATCTACAGACAACTTATACAATTTAATAAAAGATAAATGATCCAATTAAAAAAAAATAGGCAATGGACCTACAGAGAATCTTTTCGAAAGAAGATAGAAGGAAGGCCAAGAGACACATGAAAACATGCTTAAAGTACTAAATATCCGAGAGATGCTATTCAAAACGATAATGTGATATCATCTCACACCTGTCAGAATGGCAATCATCAACAAATGACAAGTGTTGGCAAATATGCTGAGAAAAAGGAACCCTTGTGCACTGCTGGTGGGAATGCAGACTGATGCAGCCACTGTGGAGAACAGTATGGAGTTTCCTCAAAAAACTAAAAATGGAACTCCCATTTGACCCAGTAATACCACTCCTAGGAATATCCTAAGAAACTAGAAACACCAGTCAGAAAAGATATATGCACCCCTATGTTCAGAGCAGCACAATTTACAATAACTAAGATTTGGAAACAGCCTAGGTACCTGTCAGCAAATGACTGGATCAGAAAACGATGGTACATCTACACAATGGAATACTATGCTGCCATAAAAAGGAATTCTTACCATTTGCAGGAGCCTGGATGGAACTGAAGAGCATTATGCTAAGTAAAATAAGCCATTCAATGAAAGAAAAATACCACATGATCTCACTCATTTATAGATAATAAAGAACATTATAAGAGAAACCAAGAAGATGGCATAGTTGAACACCTAAACTGTTGCTTCGCACAATTTCAAAACTACAACTAAAAAACAGAACAGACATCATCCAGAACCACAGGAAAGCTGGCTGAGTGGAAATTCTACAACTAGAAGGAAAGAGAGGGGCTCACAGATACTCAGAAGAGCTAAAAAAAAAAAAAAAAAAGCAAAACCTCAGGTACAGAGACGCACATGGAGAGGATGGGCGGCGGAGTGCCTGGTTG
Source organism: Lasiurus cinereus (assembly GCA_011751065.1). Taxonomy (NCBI): domain Eukaryota; kingdom Metazoa; phylum Chordata; class Mammalia; order Chiroptera; family Vespertilionidae; genus Lasiurus; species Lasiurus cinereus. Next base: position 15,845,910 of record JAAGEH010000006.1, read on the forward strand.
TATTCCTATAGCAGGAAGGAGACGGAAACTCCTGAGTGCACTGAACCCCATATCCGACTGCACTGAACCCCAGTTTCAGGTGAGACTCATACGGGGGGAGTTTGGATTGTTGTGAAAAGGGAGAAGTACATGGTAATTTAGGGGAGCCGCAAAAAGGCAAAGGTCTGGAGGTGCACAGAGAGGACAGACTGCTGATTGTGCCTCTGGCTTTCTCTAGTGGGAGGAAGACAGAATCTCCCAATTCCACTTCAGATTACACTGAACCCCAGTTTCAGGCGAGACCCTGGGGACCCAGACTCATATGGGTCCTCGGAGCATACAGAGAGGGCTGCAGAAATTACTAAGGGACACTGAGACCCAGAGGCTGCGTAGAGCGGGGCCTACTGGAAGCCAGAGATGTCCCTGTCAGCCCTGAGACTCCACCCTATCCAAGCTCAACAGAGAGGCTTTTTCAGTTTTGCAAGACTTGTACCATTAGGCTGACTCCAGCATAGAAATTCTCCCAGTGTAGTGAAAATGCAGAGACAAAGGAACAGATCACAAACAAAAGAAATGGAGGAAAACAAACAACTGGAGATAGACTTCAAAACCACGGCTTTAAGGTTTTTTAAGAATTTCCTAAAAAAGATGGATAAATTTAGCGAGACCCAAGAGGAGAAGAAAAAGGACCAACTAGAGATGAAAAAGGACCAACTAGAAATTAAACATACACTGACTGAAATAAAAAATATTATACGAAGACCGAATAGCAGACTAGAGGAACACAAGAATCAAGTCAAAGATTTGAAATACAAAGAAGCAGAAAACACTCTACTGGAAAAGCAAAAGGAAAAAAGAATCCAAAAAATGTGAAGATAGTGTAAGGAGCCTCTGGGACAACTTCAAGCGTACCAACATCAGAATAATCGGGGTGCCAGAAGAAGAAAGAGAGCAAGATACTGAAAACCTATTTGAAGAAATAATGACCAAAAGCTTCCCACACCTGGTGAAAGAAATAGACTTAGAAGTCCAGGAAGCGCACAGACCCCCAAACAAAAGGAATCCAAAGAGGACCACACCAAGACATATCATAATTAAAATACCAAGGGCGGGATAACTAAGATGACGGCATAGGTAAACACCTACACTGCTGCCTCGCACAACAATTTCAAAACTACAACTAAAAGACAGAACTGACATAATCCAGAATCACAGGAAAGCTGTCTGAGTGTAAATTCTACAACTAGAAGGAAAGAGAGGGGCTCACAGAGACCCAGAGAAGCTGCAAAAAGCTGAGGTACAGAGACGCAAGTGGAGAGAGTGGGTGCCAGAGTACCTGGCTGGCTTTCTCTGGCAGGAGGGAAACGGAGACTCCCAACGGCATTGAACCCCTTATCCTACGACACTAAACCCCAGGTCCAGCCAAAACTCATACGGGGGGAGTTTGGACTGTGAAAGGAAGAAGTGCACGCAAATTTGGGGAAGTCGCAGGAGGGCAGTAGTTGGGCGGCACGCACAGAATTGCTGATTGTGCCGCTGGCTTTCACAAGAGGGTGGGAGACAAAGCATCCCAACTGTGCCACTTCTAACTCCACTAAACCCCAGATTCGGGTGAAGTCGTGAGGACCCAGATTCATATGGTCCCGGAGCGCAGGGGAGCCAGAAAGGCAGCAGTTTAGAGGCACTGCGAGAGCGCGTGCATACACAGGGACCATTCCAGCGATTACCCAGTCACATGAGACTCAGGGGCCGTGGAGGGCGGGGCTGACTGGAAGGCAAGGCGGTCCTTTAAGCCCTGAGACTCTACCCATCCCAACCTCAACTGAGAGGCTTTTGCAGTTTTGCAAGTCTTGTATCATAAGGCTGAATCCAACACAGAAGTTCTCCCAGCACAGTGAAAATGCCGAGACAAGGGAAGAGATCACAAACAAAAGAAATGGAGGAAAACAAACGACTGGATATAGAGTTCAAAACCACGCTTATAAGGTTTTTCAAGAATATTCTAGAAAAGATGGATAAAGTTAGTGAGACCCAAGAGGAGATGAAAAAGATCCAACTATAGATGGAAAAGGACCAACTAAAAATTAAACATACACTGACTGAAATAAAAAAATATTATACAGAGACTTAACAGCAGACTAGAGGAAGGCAAGAATCAAGTCAAAAATCTGAAATATAAAGAATCAGAAAACACTCAACTGGAAAAGCAAGAAGAGAAAAGAATACAAAAATAGTGAAGATAATGTAAGGAGCCTCTGGGACACCTTCAAGCGTACCAACATCAGAATTGTGGGGGTGCCAGAAGAAGAGGGAGAGCAAGATACTGAAAATCTACTTAAAGAAATTATGACTGAAAACTTCCCACATCTGGTAAAAGAAATAGACTTACAAGTCCAGGAAGCACACAGAACCCATATAAAAGGAATCCAAAGAGTACCACACCAAGACACATCATAATTAAAATACCAAGAGCAAAAGACAAAGAGAGAATATTAAAAGCAGCAGGAGAAAAACAGTTTATTACCTACACGGGAGCACCCATACGACTGTCAGCTGATTTCTCAACAGAAATGATGCAGGCCAGATGGGAGTGGCAAGAAATATTCAAAGTGATGAATAGCAAGATCCTACAACCAAGATTACTCTACCCAGCAAAGCTATCATTCAGAATTGAAGGTCAGATAAAGTGCTTCACAGATAAGAAAAACCTACAGAAGTTCATCAACACCAAACCAGTATTACATGAAATGCTGAAAGGTACTCTTTAAGAAGAGGAAGAACAACAAAAAGGTAAAAGATAAAAATTATGAACAACAAATACATATTTATGAACAAGTGAATCTAAAAATCAAGTGAATATAATATCTGATGAACAGAATAAACTGGTGAATATAATAAAAGCAAGGGCATAGAAAGGGAGTGGACTGACAATTCTCATGGGGAAAGGGGTGAGGAGAGTGCAGGGAGAGATTGGACAAAAATCATACACTTATGTATGAGGACAATGCGGAGGGGAGGTAAGTGTAAAGGGAGGGGTGGGAGGAGGTGGAGAGGAGCTATGGGGGCCGGGGGAGGAAAGAGGAACAAATGTAATAATCTGTACAATAAAGATTTATTAAATAAAAAGAACATTATAAATTGATGAACAAAAAGATAGATAAAGAGGCAGTAAAACATCAAACAGACTGTCAAATTACAGTGGGAAGATTAGGGAGAGGTAGAATAGATAAGAGATCAACCAAAGGACTTGTATGCATGAATATATGCATAACCAATGGACAGAAGACACTGGGGGGGTTAGGGCATGCATGGGAGTGGGGGAGGGCAATGGGAAGATATATATAAATGTAATACATTAATAAAAAAAATTTTAAAAACCACATTTCATTTTCAAAATTGAACTATCAGCTGTTAAAGTGTATATACATTTTTTTGGGACACCCTGTATATGAAAAAAGAATCCTTAAGTCTTAAAAACTTTAAATCTAGGCAGAGAGAAGAGCAGACAACATATAAAAATTAAACAGTAGTAAAACATAAAAGACTTTGAGTTTTAAGAATTTAAAAAATTAAATAGCATAACAAAATGAATCAATATTGAAGCATCTGGTCCTAGCTGGTCTGGCTCACTGGATAGAGCATCGGCCCTCAGACTGAGCATCACCCCCTTGGGTTTGACTCTGGTCAAGGGCATGTATTTTGGTTGCAGGCTCAATGTTCAGTCCCAGTTGAGACTTGTGCGGGAGGCAAGCAATTGATGTGTCTCTCTCAAAATTGATGTTTCTATCTCTCTTCCTCCCTTCCAGTCTCTCTAAAAAATCAATGGAAAAATATCCTCAGGTGAGGATTAACAACCAGATATTGAAGCATCTGAATGACTAAAGTTCTTATAATTCAATAATGGCATAGACTAAAGTACAACTCATTCCTTCCCCTGAATCCCATGGACCCTCAGCCTTCTCAGGTCTGAGAGGCACAAGTGGGAAGTGGTGAAGAGCAGGGACTTGAATCATAATGCCTGAATTCGGGGCCTAACTTTGCTATCAACTAGTGCCTTAATTTTCTCACCTGTGAAATGTGGATAACAGCAAATTTATAGCCTCACACTGTAGACGCTCAGGGTGGACCTTCTTGGCCGTTCAACCTACAAATTCATTTCTATATCCCATTCTGACCCCCCTGCCCAATTCTACTCATATCCTTAATATTTTTTCAAGATGGAGGGCACACTGGAATACATACATCAAGACAAATTTCATACTAGTATCTTCGAGGGAAGACAGGGGAGGTGGGGGGAAGGGGAAGAGATCAACCAAAGGACGTATATGCATGCATATAAGCATAACCAATGGACACAGACACTTGGAGGGGGGTGAGGGTATGAGCAGGGAGGTGTGTGGGAGGCAATGGAGGGATAAGTTCATATATGTAATGCCTTAAATCAATAAAGGAAAAAAAAGGAACATTTCATGAGATAGCTCTAAGAACTTGGTCTTGAAAGATGGGCCAGACTCACAACAAGAGAAAAGTGCTAGGTATTCCAGATAAAGGAAGCAGAGAAGAGGACTGTGAGCAAAGGGAGAGAGGAAGCCAGGGAGAACTACCTGGGAGGAATAAGGCATCTATTGGAAAACACAGCATAGGTGGAGTGTAAACATCTGTAGGTTTTTAAAATTATTACCATAAAATATACAAAACAAAAATGTTACTATTTTTTATTATTTTATAATATTTTTAATGATTTCAGAGAGGAAGTGAGAGGGAGAGAGAGATAGAAACATCAATGATAAGAGAGAATCATTGATTGGCTGTCTCCTGTACACCCACGACTGGGGATTGAGCCCAGGCATGTGCCCTGACCGGAAATTGAACTTTGATCTCCTAGGTCATAGGTCAATGCTAAATCACTGAGCCTATTTTTATGTTGGGCACTATTTTTTTATGTGTACATTTCTATAGGATTAAGTATATTCACATTGTTGTACAACTATCACCAATATCCATCTCCAGAATTCGTTCATCATCTCACACTAAAACTCTGTAACCATTAAACAGTAACTCCCTCCTCACCCTCAAACCCTGCTAACCACCATTTTTACTTCCCATCTTTATATATTGATTTTTTACAGAGAGGAAGGGAGAGGGACAGAGAGCTAGAAACATCGATGTGAGTGAAACATCGACCAGCTGCCTCCTGCACACCCCCCACTGGGGATGTGCCCGCAACCAAGGTACATGCCCTTGACCGGAATCAAACCTGGGACCCCTCAGTCTGCAGGCCAACGCTCCATCCACTGAGCCAAACCGGTTTTGGCTTTACTTCCCATCTTTACGTAGGTTTACTAGTATAACATCCAGGTGTGCGTAAGTACACTCTATAATATTCACACAATGACAAAATCTCATGACTGCACACTTCTCAGGACATATCCCCACCGCTAAGCATTGCATGACTGTATTTATATTTTAGAAACCCAATTTAAGAGAAGCAGGAAGGGGGAAGGAGGGGAAGAAGACAAGACGCTAGGGTAGTGCAGGAGTAGAGACAAAGGGAAGGAGGAGGAATTAAGGGGTACCACTTAGGTAGAATTGAGAGGATACAACAACCAATCAAAAGAGAGGGAGGTTTGGAAAGAAGAGGCAAGGAAAACTCAAGAAACCCAGCTTGCACCACTGGTAGGAGCTGCAGCTATTAACCTAGATCAGTGATGGGCAAACCAGGGCTCCAGAGTCACATGTGGCTCTTTGGCCCCTCGAGTGTGTGTCTTTCACAAAATATCACGACCTGGGCGAGTTTATTTTGAAGAAGTAGCGTTAGAAGTTTAAGTTAAAAAAAATTGGCTCTCAAAAGAAATTTCAATTGTTGTACTGTTGATACTTGGCTCTGTTGACTAATGAGTTTGCTGACCACTGACCTAGACCAATGAGATCAGAAGAAATGGGAGGAAAGAGAGGCAGAGACAGAGAAAACCAGTATGCTAGATTCCAGAAATGTCTTCCTCTTCCATTCCTGACAAGGGTTGTTCTAAGAAAAAAATTAAACAACCGGGGAAAGAAATATTAATTCTGTTGGGTAAAATAACAAAATTGTGGTTCCCTTAAATTAAGAAGCCCTTCTGTGTTAGAGATACCTACTGAAGTATTTAAGGTAAAATGCTCTGACAATTTGCTGCAAACCACTCTAGCAGGGAAAAAGAGTAAGTGAAAGTATTGGATGGGAATAAAAACCAGAATGTTGACAACTTCACAAGTAGACGAGCTCTGAAGTGAACAGTCTGAACAAATGCTGAGAGAAGAAATACTGGGACAAGGACTGAGAGGTCACGAATAAGGGCCTATTCCCTGTGAAAACTGTCACTTTTACAACAAGACTTGTTGTTTCCTGGGGAAACCAGTTGGGGCTCTGATCAATGGATGTCAAAGGTGAGCAAAGGAAACCCACCAGGAGTTCAGCATGCAAAAGGCAGGCAGGACTCTAACTGAAGCTGGGCTGCCAGAGCTCAGGATCCTCCTTTTGCCCACTAGGAAGTCCTCTATGAGAAGGCAGGAGATGTAGGTGGGGGAGGGGGGAAGAACAAGAACAAAAAGATTATGGAGCATCACTGGAAATTCTCAAGTCACAGCAGGGTAGGGCTTCCTCTTCCTTAAAAGAATTAAGAATGGAGCTGTCACATTAGAAAAGATGGTGGGCAGCTTGCTGGGAAGAGAGCTGATCTGTGGGCTGTGAACACTGCCTGCTCACACAGACTACTGGTGCTGACCCTGACCTGATCCTCTCTCACCTTTGTTCTAATAAAGAAAGTTAACACCTACCAGGCACTTAGCATATACACTGAGTGGCCAGATTATTATGATCTCTGAACATACAATAATCTGGCCACTCAGTGTATATCCTATATAATGAAGGTTAATATGCAAATTGTCCCCTTGACCAGGAGTTGACCAGTAGGCAGATCAGCTAACAGCTCATGTCCTCTCCCCCTGGCCAGACCCCATCCATGCACAAATTCATGCACCAGGTCTCTAATATATATACATACTAGAAGCCCAGTGCATGAAATTTGTGCACGGGGGGGGGGGGGTGTCCTTCAGCCCAGCCTGCTCCTTCTCAAATCTGGGACCCCTTGAGGGATGTCCAATTGTCCTACCTGGATCGGGCCTAAACAGGCAGTTGGACATCCCTCTCACAATCCAGTACTGCTGGCTCCCAACTGCTCGCCTGCCTGCCTTCCTGATTGCCTGATTGATACCTAATTGCTCCCCTGCCAGCCTGTTTGCCCCTAACTGCCTTCCCCTGTGGGCCTGGTCACCCCTAGCTGCCCTCCCCTGCAGGCCTGGGTCCCCCCCAACTGCTCTTCCCTGCAGACCCAGTTACCTCTAACTTCCCTCCTCTGCCAGCCTGGTCACCTCTAACTGCCTTCCCCTGCTGGCCATCTTGTGTCCACATGGGGGCAGGATATTTTGACCACATAGGGGCAGTCATCTTGTGTGTTGGAGTGACGGTCAATCTGCATATTACTCTTATTAGATAGGATAGAAGCCTGGTGCACAGGTGGGGGCCAGCTGGATCAGGGTGGGTGTTCCCTTGGGGCCTGTGGTGGCCTGGGTGAGGGGCCTGTGGTGGCCTGGGTGAG
>JAAGEH010000006.1:15853532-15879271 GCA_011751065.1 Lasiurus cinereus
GGGGCCTGTGGTGGCCTGGGTGAGGGGCCTGTGGTGGCCTGGGTGAGGGGCCTGTGGTGGTTTGCAGGCTGGCCATGCCCCCAGGTGACCCAAGAGGAGGCCCTGGTATCTGGGATTTATTTATCTTCTATAATTGAAACTTTGTAGCCTGGAGCGGAGCCAAGCCTTCTGCTCCCACAGCCATTGAAACTTTGTTGCCCTCCGCAAGGGTGGGGAAAGCTTGGCTTCCTCCATGGCTGGAAGCAACCATAGCCATCTTGGTTGGGTTGATTTGCATACTCACTCTGATTGGCTGGTGCATGTATTGGAGGTATGGTCAATTTGCATATTACTTTTATTAGATTATTATGTGTTCAGAGATCATAATAATCTGGCCACTCAGTGTATATTCCAGAGACTGTTCCAGGCACTGTACAAGTTTTATATCATTCTATCTTCCCAACCCAATGAAGTAAGGATTCGTTATCTTCATTTTACAGATAAGAAAAATGAAGCACAAGTGAGGTCAGTCTCTTGCCCAAAAAGATACAGTTATAAAGTGACAGAACCTGGATAAAATCTGGCTGTGGGTGATTCGAAACCACTGTAGATTATAAGGGTTCTCAGTGTGTCATTCTAAGGTGAAATCAAGAGTGGTTACGAGGTGATAAGCACTGAATCTGGGTGATGGTTCTATGAAGTTCTATCTACTTCTGTCTTAAAATTTTCTGTAATAAAAAAGTTAAAATAAAACTTAGAGTCCCAAAGCCTGGCCAAACCAGAGATGTGGGAATTCATGATTCCTGGGATCAGTGACATTCCTCTGGATCTCTGAAAAACTTTCCCATTAGCCCCCAGCCCCACTTCTTCCAAGGCCCGAACCCAAGTGTGACTTGCCAATTTGAGACCCTAAGATCACGCCAAAAATGGCCATTCCAACACCTCCAAGCCAGGGACCTTTGGTCAAGCCCACACCCCACCTCAGCAAAGCGGAGGGGGAGGCTTGAACCCTAATGGCAACCTCCACTCCACCACCTGGGAAATGCTAGGACCCCCAGAGCCTACTTACTCAATCCCTCGAAACCCAGGGACTTGTGGCATGAGAGACACTCCCCACACCCTCTTCCAATACCCTTATTTCGGCCAAGGCCAAACATGTCAAACCCACAGGAACCCTAACGCCCACTATCACTGGGCTTCAAGGTTGAGCTTCACTCAGGTCGGAGATGCGCGCCCACACCCCCAAATAAGACATCCGGCATCGCACGGCCTGAGCCACGACAGCACGCCCCCATCAGTAGCTCCTCGCCCGCCCACAGTACCATCCTCAGCTCCAGCCCAAAGCAAGCCTTTTAGACCCACCTTCCGGAGCAGGGAAGGGCACAGTGAAGCAAAAGTGCTGCGGAAGTCTCACTCACCAGCGCCACCGAAGAACAGGGGGTCAATCCAGCCACCAGCTGGGGACCTACCCGAGCCACGCGGCCGGACTACACTACCCAGAATCCGCCACGGAGCCGGGACCAAGCCCCCCCAACCCCCTCCCCCCCAAGAATGTGCGGTTTGGCCGGAGCGCAGCTGGCCCGCACTCCCATCGCCCTCCGAGGGAGCATTCGGAATAACTTACTCCGGTCCCTGGAGAATAACCAGTGTGGCGCCTGGCTTTACACTTTTTCTTCTTCAAACCATGTTGACAAAACATGTACGGGGCCAAGAGCGTAGTACTCCGTTTTGCCTGACCCCTCGCTAACGCCTTTTCCTCAAAGACTACACTTCCCAGTGGCGCCCGCAGTGTTTTCCGCATCCGGCCTCGCCCCTCGGCGCACGGAAGTGACGCGAGGGGTTGCTGCTTTTCCGATTCTGGAGTTGTTGCGGGGCGGAAGGGATTCGGGAGTCCAGTTTTCCAGCGTCTGCTGCGGGTTACTAACCTGCCCCGGTATTCTTTGAGCGCCAAAGGGATGCGGTCTCGTCCAGGTCACATGCCCTTTTAACTTCATTTACACCGAAGGCGAGAATGAAGATGGGAGGAGAGCAGCCTTCTCCCCGGGGGTTCATGGGGGCACCAGTCCTCATCCCAAATACTCCACTGCCGGTGCCTGAGACTTTTTTCCTCGTTTGGAGTCCACGAAATTATAGGCAAACTCATTTATCTCCTGGGGAAGAGGACTTCTTAGGCTGTAGCGCGGGGCTGAGCCGTTGTCGGCTTGGCTTTCTGGGTCTCTCTTTTTTTTTAATGTTTTTATTGATTTCAGAGAGGAATGAAGAGAGTGAGAAAGAGAAACATCTATGATGAGAATAATTCATCAGCTTCCTGCTGCACGCCCCCTACAGGGGATCCAGCCCACAACTGGACATGTGTCCTTGACCAGAACCAAATGAGGACCCTTCAGTTTACTGAATCGGCTAGGGCTCTCTGGGTCTTTTTTTTGTCTTGGCTCTGAGAACTGGGCTGTACTGCTGTCTGTCATCTGGGGACATTTCAACTGAGGTGCTGCAGAGCAAGCACCACTTCACTGGTGGGAGGGCATTTCCATCTGGAGACTCTCACTTCTTTTTACCTTACGTAGTAGGCTTTCCGAAACTTATTCCTTCTCTAGGAAGACCAAGAAAATTTCTAGGCGTCCCAGAGAACCAGGAAGAGATGAGAATTTTCAAAAATTTCTTAGCTCTTGCAGGATGGATCCACTCCCTTCTCTTGCCCTGGTTGGTAATGAATTTCACTTCAGCCCTGGCCCTGGATAAGTGCCCATTTTATTTAGAACCTTCTCAGTCTCTCTCACAGTCCCACCTGTGACTCAGTCATTTACCTAGAAATTAGCTGTTGACACAGGATTTCCAAGTATCAACACAGGGACATCCATGTTTAAGTGTCCAGTGATGCTTCATGTATGTGAAAATCAGGGATCACAGGGTACTGGTGATATGAGACAAAAGACGACTTCCAAGATGAGAGGCTAGTTGAAACGGGTTTGGCTCAGTGGATAGAGTGTCCACTGGTGGACTTAAGGATCCCAGGTTGGATTCAGGTCGATGGCATGCACCTTGGTTGCCGGCACATCCTCAGTGTGCAGGAGGCAGCTGATTGATGTCTCTCTCTCATCCATGTTTCTAACTCTATCCCTCTCCCTTCCTCTCTAAAATATCAATAAAAAATATTTTTTAAAAAAGATGCTATAAAACAAAAAGATGAGAGGCTGTCTGACCTGTGAGGGTAATAGGGATCACAATGCTGGATATCAAACTATATCACAAACTCATTATAATCAAAACAGCCTGGTACTGGCACAAGAACAGACACAGATCAATGGAACGAAACAGAGACCCTAGAAATTGACCACACCATTTCGGTCAATTTGACAAAAGAGGCAAGAACATACAATGGAGTAAAGACAGTCTTCAACAAATGGTGTTGGGAAAACTGGACATGTGAAAAAGATGAGACTAGACCAGTGGCCAGCAAACTCATTAGTCAACAGAGCCAAAAATCAATAGTACAACGATTGAAATTTCTTTTGAGAGCCAAATTTTTGAACTTCTAATGCCATTCTTCAAAATAGACTCACTCAGGCCATGGTATTTTGTGGAAGAGCCACACTCAAGGGGCCAAAGAGCCGCATGTGGCTTGCAAATCGCGGTTTGCCGACTACTGGACTAGATGACCAGCTTACACCATACACAAGAATAAACTCAAAATGGATAAAAGACATGTAAGCCATGAAACCATAAATATCCTAGAAGAAAACAGCAGTAAAATATCAGCTCACAAAGCATTTTACTGATACATCTCCTAGGGCAAGAGAAACAAAGGAAAAAATAAACAAATGGGACTACATCAAAATAAAAAGTTTCTGCACAGCAAAAGAAACCACCATCAAAATAAAAGGGAATCCATTGTAAGAGAGAACATATTTGCCAATGAAACATCTGATAAGGAGTTAATCTCCAAAATAAAGTATTCATAGAATAAAAGAAAAACAACCCAATTTAAAAAATGGGCAGAGGACCTGAATAGACACTTTTCCAAAGGGGACATACAAATGGCCAACATATGAAGAAAGACTCACTAATCATCAGAGTAATGTAAATTTAAACCACAATGAGATATCACCTCACACCTGCCAGAATGGTGAGGATGTGGAGAAAAGGGAACACTAATTCACTGCTGGTGAGAATGCAGATTGGTGCATCCACTATGGAAAACAGTAAGGAGTTTCCTCAAAAATTAAAAATGGAACTGCCATTTGGCCCAGTGATCCTACTTCTAGGAATATATTCTAAAAGCACCTCCCAGGGCACCAATCAAAACTGATTATATGCACCCCTACCCTGTTCCCCCGAAAGTAAGACATCCCCCGAAAATAAGACCTACTTCCAGTTTTGCCTCTCACTGTAATATAAGGCATCCCTCCGAAAATAAGACCTCCTGGATAATAAGGCCTCCCCCGAACATAAGGCCTCCTGGAATATTAAGGCCCCCGAAGCTACCGTAAGGCATCTGACTCCTGATTTAAAGGGACCTCACACTGACTGAACAGCTTCGGCTGCACTGCGGCCAATCAGTGAGCTGGTTTGTGATGACAACTACCGGTACTACCATACCATATACAGGTAATAAATTTCCTTTTTTTGTTGTTCAACAATAAATGTGTACCGTATTCTTCTTCATGGAAAAATAAGACATCCCCTGAAAATAAGACCTAGTGCATCTTTGGGAGCAAAAATTAATATAAGATACTGTCTTATTTTCTGGGAAACAGGGTACTTATAGAGGCCCAGTGCATGAAATTCATGCATGGGTAAGGTCCCTAGCAGCTGCTAGCTGCCAGCCAGGGCCTCCCCTCTCCCTGCTGCTGGCTGCCTGCCATCACCGCCAGTTGGGGCCTCCCTTCCTACCCTCCTTAGCCTGGCGCTGCCTGTTGGGGCCTAATTGGGGCCGGCAGCACCTCCACTGCTGCCCCTTGCAAGCCAATGCCCATTTCCACACTGCCCCCTGGTGGTCAGCACATGTTGAACTCCCATTCGGTTGAACTCCCAACCCTAGGGACAATTTGCATATAAGCATTTTATTATATGCATAGCCCATGGAGATGGACAATATGGTGCTGAAGACCTGGGGGAAGGGAGGGGAAAGGGAAAAAATAGGAGACATTTGTAATACTGTCAATAAGAATACATATATTAAATTTTTTCAAAATAAATATAAAGAGACTTGAATTAAGAAAGAGTTTAGTTTCCCTTGATGGGAGGTGTGGGTCAGGGGATACAGCTTTCCTGTTTGAGATTTAACCAGCTGAGTGATCAAGGATGAGACATTTGACTTCTTTGGGCACCAGTTTCCCCATTTCTAATGTCAGCTTGAACTTCTAAGGTTCTATCTAGGAATGAAAGTACAATAGGTGGTTCCTGACCTTTGACCAAATACACTCATCCATCCACTGAAAGCCCTGCCCCTGTTTTCCAAGCAGCCTCAACATCATTGAACATCAGGGGGCGCCCTAAACACAGTGATCCATTCCTTTCTCTAGCCCTTCTGACAATTCAGGCGCAGAATGGGAGCAGGCCAACTTCTCAAAAGTCAGGATTCAGACCTAATTGGTTTGGCTCAGTGGATAGAGCATCCTGCAGACTGGAGGATCCTGGGTTTGTTTCCAGTCAAGGGCACATGCTCAGGTTGCAGGTACGATCCTCAGTAGGGGGTGTGCAGGAGGCAGCTCATCAATGATTCTGATCATTGATGTTTCTATATCTCCCTCTCCCTCTCTGAAATCAATAAAAATGTATTTTTAAAAAGGTCAGGGTTCAATTGTCCAGAGGCCAGTCTTCTTCCTAAACAATTTGGGTAGCCAAGGCCTCAGAGAAATTTGTTGATTTTGTATCTTTCCAAATATTTGTGAGAGTGAACTATTTCTGTATTTTATTTTTCTTTTTAATTAAATCTTTATTATTCAGATTATTATTACATTTCTCTTTTTTCCCCTCCATAGCTCCCCTCCACCCAGCTCCCACCCTTCCCTCTGCCCTTACCTCCCTCCCATTGACCTCATCCATATGTGTATGATTTTTGTCCATTCTCTCCCTGTACACCCCTCACCCCTTTCCCCCTGAGAATTATCAGTCCACTCCCTTTCTGTGCTCCTGATTCTATTATATTCACCAGTTTATTCTGTTGATCAAATTTTTAATTCACTTAATTTTTAGATTCACTTGTTGATAGATATGTATTTGTTGTTCATAATTTTTTATCTTTTACCTTTTTCTTCTTCCTTTTCTTAAAGAGTACCTTTCAGCATTTCATATAATATTGGTTTGGAGTTGATGAACACCTTTAGCTTTTTCTTTTTCTTTTCTTTTTTTTAAATTAAATCTTTATTATTCAGACTATTACATTTTTCTCTCTTTTTCCCCTCCATAGCTCCCCTCAACCCGACTCCCACCCCTCCCTCTACCCTTACCTACCCCCCATTGATGAGTCCATAGGTGTATGATTTTTGTCCAGTCACACCCTGTACACCCCTCGCCTCTTTTCCCCTGAGAATTATCAGTCCACTCCCTTTCTGTGCTCCTGATTCTATTATATTCACCAGTTTATTCTGTTGATCAAATTTTTAATTCACTTAATTTTTAGATTCACTTGTTGATAGATATGTATTTGTTGTTCATAATTTTTTATCTTTTACCTTTTTCTTCTTCCTCTTCTAAAAGAGCACCTTTCAGCATTTCATATAATACTGGTTTGGTGTTGATGAACTCCTTTAGCTTTTTCTTATCTGTGAAGCTCTTTATCTGCCCTTCAATTCTGAATGATATCTTTGCTGGATAGAGTATTCTTGGTTGTAGGTTCTTGCTATTCATCACGTTGAATATTTTTTGCCACTCCCGTCTGGCCTGCATCGTATCTGTTGAGAATTCAGCTGACAGTTGTATGGGTGCTCCCTTGTAGGTAATGAACTGTTTTTCTCTTACTGCTTTTAATATTCTCTCTTTGTCTTTTGCTCTTGGTATTTTAATTATGATGTGTCTTGGTGTGGTCTTTGGATTCCTTTTATATGGGGTTCTGTGTGCTTCCTGGACTTGTAAATCTATTTCTTTTACCAGATGTGGGAAGTTTTCAGACATTATTTCTTTAAGTAGGTTTTCAGTATCTTGCTCTCTCTTCTTCTGGCACCCCCACAATTCTGATGTTGGTACGCTTGAGGCTGTCCCAGAGGCTCCTTACATTATCTTCACATTTTTGGATTCTTTTCTCGCTTTTCCAGTTGAGTGTTTTCTGATTCTTTATATTTCAATTTTTTTACCTGATTCTTGCCTTCCGCTAGTCTGCTGTTAGGTCTCTGTGTAATATTTTTTATTTCAGTCAGTGTTTGTCTAATTTCTATTTGGTCCTTTTCCATCTCTAGTTGGTCCTTTTTCATTTCCTCTTGGGACTCGCTAAATTTATCCATCATTTCTAGCATATTCTTGAAAAACCTTATAAGCATGGTTTTGAACGCTATATCCCATCATTTGTTTTCCTCCATTTCTTTTGTTTGTGATCCCTTCCCTTGTCTCGGCATTTTCACTATGCTGGGAGAACTTCTGTGTTGGATTCAGCCTTATGATACCAGACTTGAAAAACTGCAGAAGCCTCTTTGTTGAACTTGGGATGGGTGGAGTCTCAGGGCTTAATGGACTCCCCTGCCTTTCAGTCGGCCCCGCCCTCCAAGGCCCCTGAGTCTCATGTGACTGGGTAATCGCTGGAGCAGTCCCTGTGCGCATGCGCTCTGTGTCGCAGTGCCTCTAGACTGCTGCCTTTCTTGCTCCCCTGTGCTCCGGGACCACATGAGTCTGGGTCCCCAGGGTTTTGCTCGAAACGGGGGCCCAGTGGAGTCAGAAGTGGCACAATTGGGAGGGTCTGTCTCCCGCCCATTCCCGAAAGCCAGCAGCACAATCAGCAGTCGGTCTTCTGCGCAAAACTCCTTGCACGCCACCAGACTTCTGATCTTTTGCGACTCCCCTAACCCTCCATGCACCTCTCCCCCTTCATAGTCCAAACTCCCCCCAAATGAGTTTCAACTGGATCTGGGGTTCAATGTCGTAGGGCAAGGAGTTCAATGCCTTTGAGAGTCCCTGTCTCTCTCCCGCCAGAGAAAGCCAGCCAGGTTCGCCATCACCTGCTCTCTCTACGCGCACGTCTCTGTACCTCAGCTTTTTACAGCTCCTCTGGGTCTCTGTGAGCCCCTCTCTTTCCTTCTAGTTGTAGAATTTCCACTCCGCCAGCTTTCCTATGGTTCTGGATAATGTCCATTCCGTCTTTTAGTTGTAGCTTTGAAATTGTGCGAGGCAGCAATGTAGGTGTTTACCTATGCCGCCATCTTGGATTCTCCTCTCATATCTCTATTTCATTGTATTTTAAGAATGGATATCATTGAAGAAGATAATGACTCGTATTTTTATAATCTATGATAATTTAGTGTTCTAAAATTAAACACAGATAATTAACATAGTTATTGGGGGAGATTCACATAATGTACAAGGATTCTTAGAGCATGATTTGATTCATTCATTGATAAATATTGAGGGCCTATTATGTGCTAACATTGTTTGTTTACAGCATTAACAAAACAAAGCCCTTGCCCCCATTAAAGCTTATGTTTATGAACATTTTAAGGTGGTGAGCTGAAATGGAAAGCATTTCATATGTGGAGCCATATTTAAGCTAATCAACAATGTGGCTCTTACAAACACCATAGTATCCAAATGAAATAAATCTGGGTGTAGGAAATCTTCTATCTGTTCAGGAATTTCCCCCCTAGCAAATGGGGTAATTGAAAAAATGACTGTTGAATGAGTTAAATGTATAGACAGAACATTATAGAGAGAAAGTCAGACAAAAATGCCAGCTCAGTTTGTCTATGTGTATCAATCTCAGGGGAGTAATTGGGTGGAAGGATATTAGTTTTCAGACTAACCATGGCAACTACATCACCAGTTATGATGAACAGCCCAAGTTCTAGATTTAGGCTGTCCAAGTTGGAATGCCACTTACCAACTGGCTGACTTGGGTGAAGTTTTTTAATCTACCTTCAGTGAGTCATGTAAGGATTTAATAGGTTCATATATATAAGCCATTAGAACAGTGGCCTGACATATAATAATTGCTCAATAAAGATCACCAGACTCAGCAACATGATTATTATTATAGTTTTCAATTGGCCTAGTTCCTGATTTCTTTTCATCCTGACTAAATTCTTTTAAATTGTAGTTTTACAAAACTGAATACATTTTCTTAACATTAGCAATATATATATATATTGAGCAAATACTATTTGCCTGGCACTGTTCTAGGCACTGAGGGTTTGGCAATAAGCAAGGAAGAGTGTCTACTTTCTCAGGGGCTAATAATTTCCAGGAAGGGTGTGTGTGCCAGGCAATAAATACATTAAAAATTTAATAAATAGCCTTAATCAGTTTGGCTTAGTAGATAGAATGTTGCCCTGAAGACTGAAGGGTCCGGATTCGATTCCGATCAAGGGCATGCCAGGAGGTAGCTGATCAATGTTTCTAACTCTCTATCCCTCTCCCTTCTTCTCTATAAAAATCAATAAAATATATATTTTTAAAAAAGTAAATAAACAAGTGAAGATATAATAGATGTAAGTTGCATATCTTCCTTTAGAATTAATTTTAACAGCATCCTATATAATAAAGAGCTAATATGCTAATTAGACCAGACGATGGAATGACCAGTGGGTGGGGCCATGGGGCCGAGAGGCAGCCAGGGCCATAAGGCAGCTAGGCTGCAAAGGCCAAGACAGCAGGTGCTTGGAGGGCAGAGCCCCTTGCATTAATTTTGTGCATTGGGCCTCTAGTTAAAATATAACATATGATCCTGGTTGGGTGTGGCTCAGTGATTGGGCATCCACCCAGGAACCAGGAGGTCATCCATTCGATTCCCGGTAGAGGCATATTCTCTCTCATCATTAAAGTACCTACCTTTCTCTCCCTCTCCCTTCCTCTCTGTCTGAGATTAATTATATGTGTGTGTGTGTGTGTGTGTGTGTGTGTGTGTGTGTATCTAGGAAAGTAGTGAGTTTGGGGTACTTATTGCCTTTGTTTTATTTATTTATTATTTTTATTTTTTTAATCCTCACTGAGGATATTTTTCCATTGATTTTTAGAGAGAGTAGAAGAAAGAGGGGAAGACAGAAATAGCTGTGTGAGAGAAACACATCGATTGGTTGCCTTCTGCATGAGCCCTGACCATGATCGGAATTGAACCTGGGTCCCTTTGGTCCACACGCTGACGCTCTATCCACTGAGTCAAAACAGCTAGGGCAAAATATATATTTTTTATTTTATATATTTTTACAAAAGAATAAAACACCTTTACTAAAAGATCTTAAAATATATTTTTAAATGAAAAACTATATATATGATTTGTGTTTTTTTTTTAAATATATATTTCATTGATTTTTTTGCAGAGAGGAAGGTAGAGGGAGAGAGAGCTAGAAACATCGATGAGAGAGAGACAACGATCAGCTGCCTCCTGCACATCCCCCACTGGGGATGTGCCCGCAACCAAGGCACATGCCCCTGACCGGAATCAAACCTGGGACCCCTCAGTCTGCAGGACAACGCTCTATTCACTGAGCCAAACCGGTCTCGGCACATTTGTGGTGTTTTTTAAAATATGTTGCTATAGACTGAATACTTTTGTCCCCCCAAAATTCATATGTTGAAACCTAATCCCCAATATTTGGAGGTGGGGCCTTTGGGAAGTGACTGGATCATGAGGATACAGCCCTTATAAATGGAATTAGTGTGCCCATAAAAAAGATCCAGAGAAGTCCCTTACCTTTTCTACCCTGTGAGGGCACAGTAAGATGGCCAAGTGGGCCTTCACCAGATCCAGAATCTGCCAGCATCTTGATCTTAGTCGAACTTCCCAACCTCCAAGACTCTGAGAAATAAATAGTTGTTGTTTAAACCACGCAGCCTAAGGTATTTTTGTTATAGCAGCCCAAACAGACTAGGATGGGTGTTTATGTGAGAAAACATTTTCTACTTAAGGAACTGATACTAGAATCCTAGGAAAAAACCTTAAGTCAAGATATCTTCTGTCCTGGCCAGTTTTGCTCAGTGGATAGAGCATCAGCCTTCAGACTGGGTGGTCCTGGGCTCGATTCTGGTCAAGGGCATGTACTTTGGCCGTGGGCAAATCCCCAGTAGGGCGTGTGCAGGAGGCAGCTGATCAATGTTTCTCTCTCATCGATGTTTCTAACTCTCTATCCCTCTCCCTTCTTCTCTGTAAAATCAATAAAATGTTTTTGTTTTTGTTTTTAAAAAAGATAACCCTGGCCAGTTTGGCTCAGTGGGTAGAGTGTAGGCCTGCAGACTGAAGGGTCCCGGGTTTGATTCCAGCCAAGGTTGTGGGCTTGATCCCCAGTAGGGGGCGTGCAGAAGGAAGCTGATCAGATGATTCTCTCTCAACATTGATGTTTCTCTCTCTCTCCCTCTCCCTTCCTCTCTTAAATCAATAAAGAAATATATTTAAATCTATCTATCTATCTATCTATCTATCTATCTATCTATCTATCTTCTGGTCTCCTTCTCCACTTCCATAAGATGTAAGTAGAAGCTAGAGATCCCACACATTTCCTTTTGGTAAAAGAACATTGCATTTAACTGTAACAAAAGTTTAAGCCTGATTATATCATAAACTAGAGGCCCATTGCAGGAATATTCCTGCAAGAATAGGGCTTCCTGCTGCCTTGGCTCTGCTCCTATTTTTACTGCCTCAGCTCCCTCTCTTCTCTGCCACTTTGCTCCCTTCTTCAGCTCTTGGCTTCCTTCTAGCTGTCTTCACTCTGTGCCTGCATATGCAAATTAACCCCCATCTTTGTTGGGTTAATTTGCATAATCATTCTGATTGGCTGTTGGGTGTAGGGGAGGGACAGTCAATTTGCATGTTTCTCTTTTATTAGTGTAGATTATGTTTGTTCTGACTAAAGACTGGACTCCGGATGGATCATTGTAGTATAATTCCAGTAACTAGCGAATGAATGGATTGTGTTTCAGTCTTCTAATATTTGGGCGAAATGAATATATACATTACTGTTACTGCTTTTACATTTCTCACCAGTGAATCAATTATCTTCAGCAGGAAAGGAAAGCTTCTACTACTCTAGACAGCATCTTTATGCAAATTAGAAAAATGCTCCTTCCTCAAGGCATTTTATTTCCATCTTTCTGAAATTTTTCCTAATAGATATTCATTTCTGCAAGGTTTAATATATGAATTGCACTCACTTATTTTATTCTGTGCACACTCTCCCTGTAAGTGATGTCAAACAGGTCTCCTGCTAGTTCTGATCAAGTCCTGGAAGAGAGAAGAGCAACATATTTCATAATTTAATTTTGTAATTACCTTATTTCTACCTTTCCCCCTAGTGATGACTCCTCTCACCTGGAGGCAAACTCAAAATTTCATGCCAGTGATTAGAAAGTCTTGACCATATCCTAGCAATTAAGTACATTTTTGGGAGAAGGCAGTTAGCTAATATCTAAATGACCACAACAAACAACAAGCAAATAAATTCGCACACACACACACACCTTCAAAAACCAAACCAACCAAAACAAAACAAAACACAGAAGACATCCCATTTTGGGCTGGCATTGGGCCATCTTTTTCAGCTGCCAGATTAGTTTTCATGTTTTTATCACCTCTGCTGAATGAGTATTGTTCTGTCATTTTGAAATTACAATGGCTCTGCAATCTCTGGAACCAAAACCAAACTCTGTATATGTGGGAGAATATAAGATCTGTCCCATATCAGTTTCTGGAACTCCAGACCTCATCTCCAATGCCAGGTGGATGTCTTTGCTTGACCATCAAGTATCTCAAGTTCAGCAAGTCTGAAATGTACCCCATTCTTTTCCTTCCTAATCTTTTTTCTCTTGAGTCCCGTGATATCCATAGATTTCATTACTCTCCTCTTAGTTTCACAAATGATTAATCACCTTTTTTAGAGTCTTTCATAACCTCTCCCTTTCCCTTCACCCCACCAGTAAATCATTTATCAGGCACCCATTGTCTGCTCTAATTCTTAAACCTGTCAGTTCACTTGTGTTCCACTGCTTCAGAGTTGGAAGTAGCTTTGGTCCTTTATTCTCTCTCCCTAGAGTAAGGCAGGAGTTTCTCAGTCAGTGTTCTGGCCTTTGGAAGGCTGCTCACCTTTCAATTTTCTGCACTCCTGTTATCTAACAGAGATCTGACCACTCACCAGAACTACTTGTAAACCCTCAGCAGCTCCTCACTGCCTTTGGTGTCATTGTATCTCCCTACGTCCTCAGAACATGATACTCCGAATCTGCAAGACTTGGTTGAAACCTTGAAATGGAAAGATAAGAATGATGAGATAGGCAGGTGACTCTGGGAACTGTTGGGAGACTTTTGATGAGCTTTAGGAATGGAACAGAGGAGACTGTTGTTGCCAGCCAGGCCACTGGTTGTTTAGCTAACAAGAAAACTCAGATTTAAAAATATATATATATTTGTATTGCTTTCAGAGAGAGGAAGGAAGAGGAAGAGAGATGAGAGAGAATCGTTGAGTGGCTGCCTCCTGCATGCCCCCAGCTGGGGATTGAGCCTATAACACCGGCATTTGCCCTGACTGGGAATTGAACTGTGACTTCCTGGTTTATAGGTCTACGCCCAACCACTGAACCACACCAGCCAGGCAAAACTCAGATTATTAAAAATCAGAACTTTTCACCAGAAACTTTCCTGTTATGTACACTTGACATTTTTGGGGTTCTGTTAGACTGTGGCTTTACAAAATGAAATAAAAGGATCTGTGCTTGATGCATTAGAAATGCTTTCAATTTTATTTTAAAACCGTGTTCTATTAAAGTTCTAGTTAACTGACTTTTCTGACTATAAAGTGATTATCTTTAAGATAGACACCAAGAAAAAAATCACTGAATTGAAAGTTTAGAGTTATGGAATTGATTTATGAGCACCAATAAGTGGTCAGATATTAAATTGTTACCTTTTCTATGTTTCTTCAATTTATTGCTCAAAATTGTTACAAAAGCTAATTCAGTCTTGTTTATATGATTTAGTTTTAATTCCTTGGAGTTCAAAATTCTACTAAAAATAAAAATGAATGGCTCTTGTTATCTTGCCTTTTTAAATTCATTGATATCAAATTCGTTTTCTTTTTGCCTGGAAACAAGATTTTAAAGAACTTATGGGAAAAAACACAAAGGTCATCTTAGATTATAAATTTTTACATTGGTTAATTTAAAAAACAAATAGATCTCCCACAATTATATTCATTTATATTACATTTATATTAGTTTGACATATTAGTTATATATTTATATTAGTTCAATAGCATGCTCTAACATATGGACAGCTCACAGCCATATATAGGGTGTTCTCTGTGTCCTGGTTAGCCAGGCTCCTGGGATTCAAAGGGGATCCTACACCCAAGATGCTCACAGTCAAATTGGGGAATGATGAAATAAAGAAATATTCATATAAATGTAGTGAGTGTTGAAAGGTCTTTGACATTTTTCTGTTACACAAAGTTCAATCAGATAATTCTCTGGCTATTCTGAGGTACATATCACAAAGGGGGACATAAGCTGCCCCCAAAGTGTACAGTTTAATCAAGCAGATTCATGTATAAGCAGGCGTAAGCTCAAGAAAGGGGCTTCTGCTTTGGCTCTTTTCCTTTACAATGAAAGTTTGAAGCTTAGAAATGGTGGTTAGTGCAAGGTTACCCAGGCCATGCACAGTGCCTGTGCCCCCAAGCCAGGCCTAGTGCTCCGTCTCATTCCACAAGATGCCCTAAAGACTTGAAGGGTGGGTTAGGACAGATTTCACCATCACTGGGCCAGGTGGAAACCAAACTCTTAACTTGATGCATTAGAGATGCTTCCAATTTTATTTTAAAACTGTGTTCTATTAAAGTTCTAGTTAACTAACTTTTCTGATTTAGGAAATAGCTTCAAATTAACAAGAGGCCCACCCTAACTGGTTTGGCTCAGTGGATAGAGCATCAGCCTGCGGACTGAAGGGTCCCCAGTTCAATTCCAGTCAAGGGCATGTATCTTGGTTGTGGGCACATCCCCAGTTGGTGTGCAGGAGGCAACTAATCGATATTTCTCTCTCATCGATGTTTCTAACTCTCTCCCTTCCTATCTGTAAAAAATCAATAAAACATATTTAAAAAAAATAGTAGGCCAGGGTGTTTTCAGCTCAAGGTAGTTATTTATGACCACATTGAGTCATAAGTACATCACATGTGTTGAGGGTTTATGCATGAACTGAGACGACCTGGGGGCTCTTCAGATTCTTGGTTGTCACTGAATGATACACCAAATAGGAAGAAGATTGTAGTGAAATGGAGAGTAAAATTAGATGTCCTGAAAAGGAAATAATTTCTATGTATTTCTTCCCTGGCTTTGGTTCCCTCTCATGTGTGAGTATTGTAGCACTTCTGGCAGTGGAGGCTCTAGAATCTCCAGTTCTCAACCTGTGGGTCGTGACCTGTTTTCTGATGGTCTTAGGCTCTACAGCAGTGACCCATAGGTTGAGAACCACTAGCAGGGTCACCTAAGACCATCAGAAAACATAGATGTTTACATTATGATTCACCACAACACGAGGAACTGTATTAAATGGTTGCAGCATTAGAAAGGTTGAGAACCACTGCTCTAGAAGGAAACTTTCTTCCATATCTGCACTGTTTTGTTAACAGGAATGTTTCTGGATTTCATGATTTTTTAAATTCATATATCTTTTCCCCCTTTTATTTTCACAGTGTAACACTTGGAAGACCCACGTGCTTTTGGCATATGTGTTAGTCAGAGATATTCTATAGTTTTCTTTAGTGATGTGTTAGAATCTTTTCTGTTTCCTTTTTTGGAGAGTGTTTTAAGCACCCAGGCTTGGATATTGCTGTTTTCACATTTGGATGGCAACATGCATACACATTTTCCCCAATATCTCCTGCTCCTTGCAGCCAGTGGCAACAAGCTCTAACAGGTCCAGAATGAAAGCGAAAAATTGCAGACAGTTTCCAGTCTCATCTTTATGGCCAATTTCCCAGGTGATCTTGAGACAGTCCTAAGTGCAAAAGGCGTAATGGGATGATAATACCCCACTTACGGATAGGTTTGCCATATAGATAAATGAGGTCATGTCTGCAAATGATTATTAGCTCAGCTTATTGGAAGAAGATGATTATGGAGCCACAATAAATACAGCAGTCATTGTTTTTAGTACAATCTGCTCTAGTGTACTTTGTCTTCTCCTGGCTTCATTATAACCAGCAGCTTTCTAAAGGAGATAACAATGGGGGGTTTTATGAGGACATCTATATATATGAGCCTAAGCAACCATCCAACCATTAGACCATCTGACCGGTAGCTATGATGAACACTGATCACCAGGGAGCAGACGTTCAACACAGGAACTCTGAGCTGCAATGACTTGGCAGCTGCGGTTCTCAAGTGATGCACCCCAGAAAGGAGGGAGTCTGATTCCAGGATGCATCACCCAAGAACCACCCTCTCACAATCTAGGACCCCTCAGGGGTGTTGGAGAGCCAGTTTCGGCACGATCCCTGAAGGTTAGGCCAAGGGACCCCACCTGTGCACGAACCTGTGCAACAAGCCTCTAGTAGAAGGATAAAAGAATTAAGAATAGCAGTCAATATGTAAGATGGTGTGTTATTATGATGCATTTTTCCTTACAACCATATTTAAACCAATTCTCTCCAGAGGCACTGGTGTATCCCTGTGTGATCATTCCTGTTTCCAGTAATCTACTTCTGTGGGTCCTCCTGATATAGTCTATACCACTGTAGTACATATTTCCAGTGTCTTGGGAAGTGGAGGACAAGGTAAGTAAATTTGGGCTGAGGAAGCCACATTGTTTGTCCATTTTCACTGTGGGAGAATTTGACTTCAACAGTTGAGCAATTCTCAGGCTTACAGATGGTTAGGTGGGTTTCAGAATTCCCACAGTATGTCTGGATCATTCAAGGGGGAGGGGTTTTAACAAAAGCTTCTTGCAATTGAGAATGCTTGCTTTTTAAATCCTCACCCAAGGATATGTTTTTATTGATTTTAGAGAGAGAGAGGAAAAGAGGGAGAGAGAAATATCTATCAGTTGCCTTCTGTGTGCACGTACACGCGCTCACACACACACACACACACACACACACACACACACACACCACACACCCTGACTGAGGATTGAATTCACAACCTAGATATGTGCCCTGACCAGGAATTGAACCCGCAACCCTTTGGTGCACATGATACTCCAAACAACTTAGTCACCTGACCTGGTGAGAATGCTTTATGTGAGTTGGTTGATTGCTATTCTCTGGAAGGCCACAAAATCTTACAGTTGCTCACAGGGTCTGTAGGGTAGTTAAAGCCAACATCATTAAGGACAATTTGTTAAATCTTTTCTTTTTAAATATATTTTTATTGATTTCAGAGAGGAAGGGAGAGGGAGAGAGAAGTAGAAACATAAATGAAGATAGAGAATCACTGATTGGCTGCCTCCTGCATGTCACACACTGGGGATGGAGTCCACAACCCAGCATGTGCTTTTAACTGACTGGAATTGAACCCAGAACCCTTCCGTGGGAAGGCTGATGCTCTATTCACTGGCCAAACCAGCTAGGGAAAACTGAGTGAGTTTAAAAGTCCTTCAATGTAAAATATCCCTTGCTGGTTTCACAATATGCTTTTCTCTTCCATCAGTGCTTGAGCTAATGACCTTGCAGGTATCTCCCCTGCACCTCTTCTGAAGAAGATAACATAAATGCAGCTGCTGGGGCCTTGCTCCTCTAACTGTATCCCAAACTCTGGGTATGGGGTTGGGTGCAAGAATTTTTAAAATCTCCCCAGATGTTTATAATGGCAAGGCTTAGAACCACTGAGTGTTTTAGTGTTTCTCATCTTTCTAAATTTTCTCTTGAAATCACAGTCCAGAGGGACCTGGTAACACTCCCCAGGCTTGCTAAATTTGAACCTGTTGGTTGATTCACACTTTAGTCAACATGTTTGAAGTTTAATCTTGCCCCAAGGGAAGAAATGAAAGTTGTTTGGTGTTGGATTTTTTGTTTGTTTGCTCAAAGGCCAACTCCTATCTCATGTGAGAAAACAGAGATGTCATTTTGCCTTTTCAAAACCCTGCATGCCCAGCCTGAATCAGCAGTTTGCATGTGATCACAGTCATCTTTCAGGTTTACAAATAGAAGTTGTAAACTGCCTGGGGTGGGGGCGTATCTTTGTCACGGATCTCCTTGGAGTGCTAGATAGGCCTACAGCCTTCACTCATTTTCAGGCTGGCTGCCCTTGGGGAGTATCACCCTCCACAACCTCACCCTGCAGTCCTGCCAGGATCCATCAAGGGTTTGATTAATATTCCTTCATTCACTAATGGGTTTTGTACATATTTGCTGCCTTTTGATTACATGGGCCAAATGGACTATATTTTCTGTCATAAACACTTTCTGAGGAGCTCTCTTCCGCTCCATCCCACACTCCTGGTCCTAATTGAGATGCTCATCAGCTCTTACCTGGACTGCAGTAGATCTCTAATCAGACTTGCTGCCTCTAATCTCATCCCCTTCA
This sequence comes from Lasiurus cinereus, assembly GCA_011751065.1. Taxonomy (NCBI): domain Eukaryota; kingdom Metazoa; phylum Chordata; class Mammalia; order Chiroptera; family Vespertilionidae; genus Lasiurus; species Lasiurus cinereus. Next base: position 15,872,157 of record JAAGEH010000006.1, read on the forward strand.
AACACAGCCCACACATTGGCTAGAGTCAACTAATTAAAACTCGGTCCATCCTGCAACAGAGAGGAACTGACAGGTCTGCACCAACCAAGAAGGCAAGAGGAGAAACAATCCAGAGATGGAAGACGCTGACTACACCTTGCCATGCAAGCAGTCAGCAGCAGTGCATCGCTACAGGATGCCCAGGACCAAACCAGAGAGGGTCGGATCAGCATTGCCACCATTTGTCCACTGTCCAGATACCATTGATGACATGTACACATAAGGAACTGTTTGACATTGAAACTGGGACTCAGAGCTATCAAACATTGAAATTGGGACTCAAACATTTTTCTTTTGCTCTTGCGGGTTTATTTCTAGCCTACAGGGGCAAGATGTTTTTAAAGACAAGAATCAGAGGGTGGGGGTGAAGCAGATGCAGAGGCAAAGAAGCAATGAACAGACTTTCGTGCTACAGTGGGAAGGCAGGGGAGGTTGCGGGGGAGGGGCCTGTAGGAGATCAATCGAAGGACTTGTATACATGTGTGTAGGCATAGCCAATGGATACAGGGCAATGGGGTACGGGGTGGGGGGGAGAGACGGATGAGGGCATGTACTGGAGGGTGAGGAGGGCAATAGGGAGGAAAAATAAATAAATAAAATTAAAAAAGAAAAACCTTGGTCCAGCTGAATGGCTCAATTGTTGTGTAGACCTATGAACCAGGAGGTCAGTTTGATTCCCAATCAGAGCACATGCCCAGGTTGTGGATGCAGCCAATCAATGATTCTCTCTCATCATTAATGTTTCCCTTCCTCCCTCCCTCCCTCTCTCCTTCTCTGTCTCCATCTCCCTCTTTCTTCCTTTCTCCCTTCCTTTTTGATCAATTAAAATATTTAAAAAGAAAACAACAAAACCTCAGATGTGGCCAGTTCCCATCCTTGTTCAACACCCTCCAGAGACTCCTGAAGATACGAGGACTTTCAAGAGCTTGTCTTAGCCCATTTACTTAACCACCACCCCATTGCTCTGGCCCTACCAGATCCTCTAGCCATGTTGATTTGTGATTCTCTGTGCACATCCCCTACGTTCATTGTTTCCATCACTTCCTGTCATCCTGATGCTGGGGAAGGGATTCTGCTCACTGGTTCTGTCAGGCAGGATAGATAGCTGCTAGGGCAGGAGGAAGGGAAGTGGGGTGGAGAGGGCAGTTTATCTCACTCCTGAACAAGGAAGTTAGCAGCCAATAAAATCACCAGATAGTCTCATAAATTCTGGTTAAAACTACACTAGTGTAAAAGGGAGACTTTGAAATCTAGTCTGTTGCCCAAGATATCCAGTGGGGGAAAGTATAATACCCTTGAACCCCCACTGACTAGCTGAGTTGCCTGCTTGTGTTTCATGCCAACTGTATTCTTACTAAATTCAGTTGCTTTGCTTCCTTAATAAATTTGCTTGCTTTGCTTCAACACTGCTTTCTGCCACTCTTCTGAATTCTTTCCCATGAATGTGACAAGAGTTGAGGAGGGGAGAGGCCCCCTCTGATTTGAGCAGCTCTCCAGTAACAGCGGTGGGCATGGCTAAGTATACACATGGCACTGGACAGGTGAGATTGATAACAGTTTATTGGTCACATACACTGACAGGCCAGCGAGAAGAACACCAATGCTATGGCAGGGCCACACAGGGCTGCGCTTGGAAACAGAGTGAACAACCTATTCCATGAAGAGGTTGACTTCATAGTCTCAAAAAGTTGGGGTGACCCTCTGGCTCAGGCAGGAGAATGTGGCTGGCTTGTTTGAACAATTCCAGGGGCTGACAGGAAGCAGAAATCCGTGGCTCACAAATTAAGTAGGAACTGTGACTTGTCCCCTTGATAAGGAGGGTGGTTTTGTAAGGGGACTCTTTTTCCTGGGAGCAGTGTGGAGGGGAACATGTGGTGAGGGGAATGTGTGGTCAGGGCATCTGAGGCTTTCCAGTTTTCACCAGATGTTAAAGCAGCACCTAATATTGGGCCCTGATTTGGGACCTTACAATGTAGGTACGAGTTTCTTCCCTGTGCACTTCTCCATCTCTCCACTCCCATCGACTCTCCGGAATAATTCATAGTTAGCTCTGGCAACCTCTCCAGCAGACACTTGTCCTAAGCTCTCTCCTCCAATTAGGTCACTTACCCATCCTAAGTAGCCCTCATCACACCCTCTTGCTAAAACAATCACATCTTATTTTCCGTCTTTCCTCTCAGCAAACTTAGTCAACAGAGCCAAATATCAAGAGTACAACGATTGAAATTTCTTTTGAGAGCCACATTTTTTAAACTTAAACTTCTTCTAATGCCACTGCTTCAAAATAGATTCACCCAGGCCGTGGTATTTTGCTGACCACTGCTCTAGACTGTAATCTTCTTGAGGAACGAGACTCTGCACAACTGACTTGTTTCAAATCCTCAGTGTCTGTCCAAGAAGAGATGAACATTTTAAGAATATAACTCAAAGATTTACTTTTACCTAAAAGGTTCTAATTTGCTTTTATTAAATTTTACACGATCAGAAAAAAAGAAAGTCAGTTAGAAACTGTCAGGAAATGAGGAAAATTTTAAACTCTATAAGAAAACTGTGCCTGGTGGGTGTGGCTTAGTAGACTAAAAGTCCTCCTATGGACCAAGAGGTCCTGGGTTCAATTCTCGATCAGGGCACATGCCCGGATTTCAGCCTTGATCCCTAGTAGGGAGCCTGCAGGAGGCAGCCAATTGATGGCTGTCTCTCATCGATGTTTCTGTCTCTTTATTCCTTTCCCTTCCTCACTTTCTAAAATTAAAAAAATTAAAAAAGGAAAACTATTAGGGGAAATTAATTAAAAATTGTTTTGCTAACACATCCTCTCACTCTTTTTTTCACAATGCTGCGTTTGGCTCCATTGAACATCTGTCTCAGCCTGCCTTGGAGATTTTGCTGCCCTCCTTTTAAATTGTTAAGCACAGGCTCAAAGAGAGTCTGTAATTCTAAAGAACCGTTTCAAATCAGCGTGTGGGTAACCAGTTCCTGTGTGAGAAAACTGAGCTAACTTTGGTTTCCTTCAGGGCGTATTCCGATCAGCAACAACTGTCACACCTGGACCAGTGAATCGAGGGCGTCTGGGCTGAGGCATCTGGGGTCACTGCCTCCAGAAACCTTTAGGAAGAAGCAAACATGAACACACAAAGCTTTTATAACCCAACCTGCCCATAGAAGTATTTGACATTTCATGATTGGCAAGAAACAGAGCCACATTCAAACCCAGCCCCTGAGACTGTGCTGAGCTGGCTAGGCAGGGAAGTAGATTGGGTGAGTGGGCTGCTGTGGAGGATCACATCCAGCAGAGGGGACACGCTAGCAGCCTGCAGCTGGGCTGAGCCCAAAGACAAGTTTTGTTCGGCCTGCGCTATACTTAAAATTTTTTCCAAATTTTTAAATGTTGTATAATACACATGAAATTTCTGTCTTAACCATTGTAAGTATATAGCTCAATGGTATTAAACACACTCACGATGTTGTGCAACTGCCGTGACCAGCCATTTCCAGAGCTCTTCAGCTTGTCAAACTGAAACTCTTTCCTCATTAAACACCAGCTCTCCAGTGCCTGGCAACCACTATACTTTCTGTAGAATTTCTAAGAATTAGACAAATCTAACTATAGTACCTCATATAAGTAGAATCATACAGTGTTCATCTTTCTGTGACTGGCTTATTTCTCATAGCATAATATTCTCAAGGTTGTCCATGTTGTAACATGTGCTAGGAAACCCTTCTTTTAAAAAAATTTAAAAAAAAATTTATTTCAGAGAGAAGAGGGAGAGAAATATCAATGATAAGAGAGAATCATTGATCAGCTGCCTCCTGCACGCCCCCTACTGGCGATCCAGCCTTCAACCCCAGCATATGCTCTGATCAGGAATTGAATTTCGACCTGCTGGTTCATAGGTTGACACTCAACCACTTAGCCATGCTGTCTGGGTGTGACAAATCAAAAGATCTGCCAAAGCTTGGCACTTATTCCCACAAGGCAGTGTTAGCTCGAGGGGCATGGGCTGCTCTCAGAGGGGCAAGCATTCTCCAGCTCACCACAGTCCCTAACACTCACTGTTGCCTGATCTCTGGGAATGTTCAGCATTGCCCTCAACTTGCCAATGTGTCCAAACCTTTAGGTAAATGGCTCACCCCAGCCCAGCCCAGCTCCTCAGGCTTCATGAAACTGCTGAAGCAGCTCTGGGGACACATGTGACTGGAGCCTCCACATATTCACATATTTCTGGTAACCATCTCTGAACAGGAGCCAAGCAAATAATAGAGAAAAACCTTTCCTCATAGAACTTAATAAATCAGTCAAGAATCTAGGTGTGACCAGGGAGTAACATCCTGAGCCCAAATAACTTCAGGAGGTCTTTTGAAATAAAAAGTATCTTTTCCTGTGCTCATACAAAGCAGTAGAGCCAGGCACGCCACCCACGTTCTGGCATTATGCTTTTATGGCCACTGTCCTCTTTAATAAATAGCAATGGCTCCATGAGGCTTTCTGGAAGTGGCAGTTTGAAATGCCAAAGTTGCCAGCATGAAACATATCTTGTTGCTACATTAACTAAACAAATGCTCCAGGGCTTCCCTAGGTGACTAATGCCCTAACAATGCCCCACAGAAAGGAGCCAGTGGGTACTCCACTCTCCCACGGTTTGCAGCCAGAGCCCAGGCACTTTGGCTGAAGACACCAAGACTTGAAGAACAGTACCTGGGATCTTGCGTGATTGGGAAGATGGGAGGGACCCGCAGTGCTGCTCCCAGATTAACCTGGTGAATCACCCAGTCCCTCACAGTGAGCAAGGCAGGAGCAGAAGTTTCTGGGGCACACCCAAAAAGGAGAAATACCCAAGTCCAGCTTCTTGGCCCTCTTCTCAAGGACCTTGAAGATGTGTACCCATTTCACAGAGGAGGGAATGGAGGTTTGTGTCACAGTGGCCAATCACCTTGGATGGGAACTATAAAAGCTCTAATAAAGATCTATTTGACCATTTTGAAATTCAAGTTCTTAGCTAAGTTGATTAGGTGCAGCCTAATCAATTAGCAAAAAGGTGCTTAAGCTATCCATGGCAGAGTCCTCCCATTTTGCAAATGTAGGCCTGGCCCTAGAAATACTTAAAGGGTACATACACATAGTACATATAAGGTTCAATTTCAGACATCCCCTGGGAGTCTTGGTATACATATATACCAAGGTATACATATATACCTTGCAGATAAGAAGACACAATTATACAATATTAGGGTTCTGTGTGCTTCTCTAAAAGAATTGCCAGAGAAAAGGGGGTTTGAGGAGCTGGGTATAAAAATAAAGGGATTAGTCTTAAGATGACGGCATAGGTAAACACCTACACTGCTGCCTCGCACAACAATTTCAAAGCTACAACTAAAAGACAGAATGGTCATCATCCAGAACCACAGGAAAGCTGGCTGAGTAGAAATTCTACAACTAGAAGGAAAGAGAGGGGCACACAGAGACCCAGAGGAGCTGCAAAAAGCTGAGGTATGGATGCACGTGTGGAGAGAGTGGGTGCCGGAGTACCTGGCTGGCTTTCTCTGGCGGGAGACTCCCAACGGCATTGAACCTCTTATCCTACAACACTAAACCCCAGGTCCAGCTGAAACTCATATGGGGGGAGTTTGGACTGTGAAAAGGGAGAAGTGCACAGAAATTTGGGGAAGTCGCAGGAGGGCAGAAGTCGGGCGGCACGCACAGCACTGTGCGCAGAAGACTTACTGCTGATTATGCCGCTGACTTTCAAAAGAGGGCGGGAGACAAAGCATCCCAACTGCATCACTTCTAACTCCACTAAACCCCAGATTCAGGCGAAACCTTGGGAACCCAGATTCATATGGTCCCGGAGTGCAGGGGAGCTGGAAAGACAGGAGTCTAGAGGCACTGCAAGAGAGCTCGCACACGCACACACAGGGACCGCTCCAGCGATTACCCAGTTACGTGAGACTCGGGTAATCGCTGGAGCCGACTGGAAGGCAAGGCAGTCTATTAAGTCCTGAGACTCCACCCATCCCAACCTCAACTGAGAGGCTTTTGCAGTTTTGCAAGTCTGGTATCATAAGACTGAATCCAACACAGAAGTTCTCCCAGCATAGTGAAAATGCCAAGACAAGGGAAGAGATCATAAACAAAAGAAATGGAGGAAAACAAATGACTGAATATAGAGTTCAAAACCACACTTATAAGGCTTTTCAAGAATATCCTAGGAAGGTTGGATAAAGTTAGCGAGACCCAAGAGGAGATGAAAAAGAACCAACTGGAGATGAAAAAGAACCAACTAGAGATGGAAAAGGTCCAACTAGAAATTAAACATACACTGACTGAAATAAAAAATATTATACAGAGACCTAACAGCAGACTAGAGGAAGGCAAGAATCAAGTCAAAGATTTGAAATATAAAGAATCAGAAAACAACTGGAAAAGCAAGAAGAAAAAAGAATCCAAAAATGTGAAGATAATGTAAGGAGTCTCTGGGACAGCTTCAAGCGTACCAACATCAGAATTGTGGGGGTGCCAGAAGAAGAGAGAGCAAGATACTGAAAACCTATTTAAAGAAATAATGACTGAAAACTTCCCACATCTGGTAAAAGAAATAGACTTACAAGTCCAGGAAGCACACAGAACCCCATATAAAAGGAATCCAAAGAGGACTACACCAAGACACATCATAATTAAAATACCAAGAGCAAAAGACAAAGAGAGAATCTTAAAAGCAGTAAGAGAAAAACAGTTCATTACCTACAAGGGAGCACCCATACGACTGTCAGCTGATTTCTCAACAGAAATGATGCAGGCCAGACGGGAGTGGCAAAAAATATTCAACGTGATGAATAGCAAGAACCTATAACCAAGAATACTCTATCCAGCAAAGCTATCATTCAGAATTGAAGGGCAGATAAAGAGCTTCACAGATAAGAAGAAGCTAAAGGAGTTCATCAACTCCAAACCAGTATTATATGAAATGCTGAAAGGTACTCTTTTAGAAGAGGAAGAAGAAAAAGGTAAAAGATAAAAAAATTATGAACAACAAATACATATCTATCAAGTGAATCTAAAAATTAAGTGAATTAAAAAT
>JAAGEH010000006.1:15889271-15931533 GCA_011751065.1 Lasiurus cinereus
ATTCTGTTGATCAAATTTTTAATTCACTTAATTTTTAGATTCACTTGTTGATAGATATGTATTTGTTGTTCATAATTTTTTGGCTTTTACCTTTTCTTCTTCCTCTTCTAAAAGAGTACCTTTCAGCATTTCATATAATACTGGTTTGGAGTTGATGAACTCCTTTAGCTTTTTCTTCTCTGTGAAGCTCTTTATCTGCCCTTCAATTCTGAATGATAGCTTTGCTGGATAGATTATCCTTGGTTGTAGGTTCTTGCTATTCATCACGTTGAATATTTCTTGCCACTCCCGTCTGGCCTGCATCGTTTCTGTTGAGAAATCAGCTGACAGTCGTATGGGTGCTCCCTTGTAGGTAATGAACTGTTTTTCTCTTGCTGCTTTTAATATTATCTCTTTGTCTTTTGCTCTTGGTATTTTAATTATGATGTGTCTTGGTGTAGTCCTCTTTGGATTCCTTTTATATGGGGTTCTGTGTGCTTCCTGGACTTGTAAGTCTATTTCTTTTACCAGATGTGGGAAGTTTTCAGTCATTATTTCTTTAAACAGGTTTTCAGTATCTTGCTCTCTCTCTTCTTCTGGCACCCCCACAATTCTGATGTTGGTACGCTTAAAACTGTCCCAGAGTCTCCTTACATTATGTTCACATTTTTGGATTCTTTTCTCTTCTTGCTTTTCCAGTTGAATGTTGTCTGCTTCTTTATATTTCAAATTTTTTACTTGATTCTTGCCTTTCTCTAGTCTGCTGTTAGGACTCTGTATAATATTTTTTATTTCAGTCAGTGTATGTTTAATTTCTGGTTGATTCTTTTTCATCTCCTCTAGGGTCTCACTAAATTTATCGAATTTTTCTAGCATATTCTTGAAAAACCTTATAAGCGTGGTTTTGAACTCTATATCCAGTCGTTTTTTTTCCTCCATTTCTTTTGTTTGTGATCCCTTCCCTTGTTTCGGCATTTTCACTATGCCGGGGAAACTTCTGTGTTGGATTCAGCCTTATGATACCAGACGCAAAAGCCTCTGTTGAGCTTGGGATGGGTGGAGTCTCAGGGCTTAAGAGACCGCCTTTCCTTCCAGTCGGCCCCGCCCTCCACGGCCCCTGAGTCTCACGTGACTGGGTAATGGCTGGAGCGGTCCTTGTGCGCGCCCGCACCCGCAGTGCCTCTAACCGCTGCCTTTCCAGCTCCCCTGTACACCAGGACCACACGAGTCTAGGTCCCCAGGGTTTCGCCCGAAACAGGGGCTTAGTGGAGTCAGAAGTGGCACAGTTCGGAGGGTCTGTCTCCCGCCCACTCGCGAAAGCCAGCGGCACAATCAGCAATCTTTCCTGCGCGCAGCACCGTGCGAGTGCGAGACCAGACCTGATCTTCTGTGACTCCCCTAAATTTCCGTGCACCTCTCCCTTTTCACAGTCCAAACTCCCCCCATATGAGTTTCGCTGGATCTGGGGTTTAGTGTCGTAAAATAAGGGGTTCAATGCTGTTGGGAGTCTCCGTTTCCCTCCCGCCAGAGAAAGCCAGCCAGGTACTCCGGCACCCGCTCTCTCAGCGCGCGCGTCTCAGTACCTCGGCTTTTTGCAGCTCCTCTGGGTCTCCGTGAGCCCCTCTCTTTCCTTCTAGCTGTAGAACTTCCACTCAGCCAGCTTTCCTGTGGTTCTGGATGATGTCCGTTCTGTCTTTTAGTTGTAGTTTTGAAATTGTTGTGCAAGGCAGCAGTGTAGGTGTTTACCTATGCCGCCATCTTGGATTCCTCTCAAGGTACATACCCTCGACCAGAATCGAACCTGGGACCTTTCAGTCCACAGGCCAACGCTCTATCCACTGAGCCAAACCAGTTTCGGCCCACCATTCTTTTGACATTGTTTCTGTAAATGCTGGCTCTAATATGTAGCTTGTAGATAAATAGCATGTTTGTGTAAGAATCCTAGAACTAACTTCAGAAGATACAGACTGTGACCTTTAGTCATGACAGTTTCAGGAGATTTGAAAAAATGTAGAACTGGGATGCTGAAGACCAGAATGATGCACATCAGACCATCACTTGACCAGTTTTGAGGTCCTTATGAGGAACTGACTGTGTTGACCTGCACATAGAGAACTTTTTGCCTCCACATCCCGACCCCTTTATTTCCTTGTTCTGCTTTGCCTTTTCCTCCTTAAAAAAATCTCTGCTGCCTTAGCTAGTTTGGCTTAGTGGATAGAGCATCAGCCTGTGGACTGAAGCGTCCGAGGTTTGATTCCTGCCAAGGGCACATGTTCAGGTTGTGGGCTCGGTCCCCAGTAGGGGGCGTGCAGGAGGCAGCCAATGATTCTCATCATTGATATTTCTCTCTTCCTTTCTGAAATCAATGGATATATTAAAAAAAAATAAAAAGCCTCTGCCTACACTGAGATGTTAAGATGGGCTTTGTGACAAGAGTCGCCAATCTTCTCAGGTATCCAGCACTTGAATAAACTTCTTTCCTTTTTCACCAGCATCTATCTCACGAGTTTGGTTTTTGTGGCAGCAGGCAGCCAAGCCTTAGTTTCAATTACACTTGAGGCCCACCATCCCTACTGGGGTGAGTGAGAAGCTATGCTAAGTCCTGAACTTGAGCCTTAGTGTGGCAACTTAGCTTCTCACCACCCACAGTGTGTTTGCTCTCTCAGGTGGTGTTTCTGCATAGCTGGCTTCTGGCTAGGAGGACAGTGTGTTAATAAGCACAGCAGCTAACAGCATTGTTTTAATACATTTTGCCTTGATTCTTATTTTATTTTATTTAATAAATCTTTATTGTTCAGATTATTACATTTGTTCCTCTTTTTTCCCCCCAATAGCTCCCCTCCACCCGGCTCCCATCCCTTCCTCTGCCCTTACCTCTCCCCGAATTGTCTTCATCCATAGGTGCATGATTTTTGTTCAGTCTCTCCCCACAGTCCCCTCACCCTTTTTCTCCCTGAGAATTGTTAGTCCACTCCCTTTCTATGCTCCTGATTCTATTATATTCACCAGTTTATTCTGATCATCAGATTTTTTAAAAATATATATTTTATTGATTTTTTACAGAGAGGAAGGGAGAGGGATAGAGTTAGAAACATCGACGAGAGAGAGACATCGATCTGCTGCCTCCTGCACGCCCCCCACTGGGGATGTGCCCGCAACCAAGGCACATGCCCCTGACGGAAACCGAACTCGGGACCCCTCATTCCACAGACAGATGCTCTATCCACGGATCCAAACCGGTTTCGGCTGATCATCAGATTTTTTATTCACTTGATTTTTAGATTCATTTGTTGATAGATACGTATTTATTGTTCATAATTTTTATCTTTACTTTTTTCTTCTTCGTCCTCTTCTTAAAGCATTTCATTTAATACTGGTTTGGTGTTGATGAACTCCTTTAGCTTTTTCTTATCTGTGAAGCTCTTTATCTGCCCTTCAATTCTGAATGATAGCTTTGCTGGATGGAGTATTTTTGGTTGTAGGTTGTTGCTGTTCATCACGTTGAATATTTGTTGCCACTCCTGTCTGGCCTGCATCGTTTCTGTTGAGAAATCAGCTGACAATTGTATGGGTGCTCTCTTGTAGGTAATGAACTGTTTTTCTCTTGCTGCTTTTAAGATTTTCTCTTTGTCTTTTGCTCTTGGTATTTTAATTATGATGTGTCTTGGTGTGGTCCTCTTTGGATTCCTTTTGTCTGGTGTTCTGTGTGCTTCCTGGACTTTTACGTCTATTTCTTTCACCAGGTGTGGGAAGTTTTCAGTTATTATTTCTTCAAATAGGTTTTCAGTATCTTGCCCTCTCTTCTTCTGGTACCCCCATAATTCTGATGTTAGTATGCTTAAAGTTGTCCCAGAGGCTCCTTACACTATCTTCACATATTTGGATTCTTTTTGCTTTTCCAGTGGAGTGTTTTCTGTCTCTTTGTATTTCAAATCTTTGATTTGATTCTTGCATTCCTCTAGTCTGCTATTAGGTCTCTATATAATATTTTTTATTTCAGTCAGTGTATGTTTAATATCTAGTTTGTCCTTTTTCATCTCCTCTTGGGTCTCGCTAAATTTATCCATCTTTTCTAGGAAATTTTTGAAAAACCTTATAACTGGTTTTGAACTCTATATCTAGTCGTTTGTTTTCCTCCATTTCTTTCACTTGTGATCTGTTCCTTTGTCTCTGCATTTTCGCTACACTGGGAGAACTTCTGTGCTGAAATCAGCCTTATGATACAAGACTTGCAAAATTGTAAAAGCCTCACTGTTCAGCTTGGATTGGGTGAAGTCTCAGGGCTGAGCAGACAGCCTTGGCTTCCTGTCATCCCTGCCTTAGGTGGCCCCTGGGTCTCAGCATCCCTCAGTAATCACTGCAGCCCTCTCTGTACGCATGCACGCCTCCAGACCTCTGACTTACCGGTTCCCGTGCACTCCGGGGACCCTCTGGAGTCCGTATGAGTTTGGGTCCCCAGGGTATCTCCTGAAACTGGGGTTCAGTGCAGTTGGAAGTGGATTTCAGCGCAGTTGGGAGGTTCTCCCTCCCGCTAGAGAAAGCCAGCAGCACAATCAGCAGTCAGCCCTCTCTGTGTGCACTTGCATGTGCCTCCAGACCTCTGCCTTTTCGTAGCTCCCCTAAGTTTTTGTGCACTTCTCCCTTTTCACGACAGTCCAGACTCCCCCTGTATGAGTCTCGCCTGGAGCTGGGGTTCAGTGCAGTCGGATCTGGGATTCAGTGCAATCGGGAGTTTCTGTCTCCCTCCCGCAAGAGGATGCCAGCCAGGCACTATGCCACACATCCTCTCCATGTGCGTCTCCATACCTCAGCTTTTTGCAGCTCCTCTGGGTCTCCGTGAGCCCCTTTCTTTCCTTCTAGTTGTAGAATTTCCACTCAGCAAGCTTTCCTGTGGTTCTGGATGTCTGTAATGTCTTTTAGTTGTAGTTTTGAAATTGTTGTGCGAGGCAGCAGTTTAGGTGTTCGCCTATGCCATCTTGGTTTCTCCCTTGATTCTTATTTTAAATTATCGATTCACTTTCAAGGAGACCAAAACAACAACTACTAATGCTTATTGAGCATTTATGGTGTGTCATGCCTTATTTTAAGGATCTCACATAGAAAATCTCATTTAACCATCCTATGAAGTAAGTATGATTGTATACCCATTTTACAATGGGACACAAGGGGTAAAATCCCTTGCACTGGGGCAGACATCACCTATATCCAAGAGGCTTGCTCCAGAGCCCCAGATCTTGACCAGCATGCTGTTAATTAACTTATAGTTAACAAAGTGAAGGGTGACTTAAGAATGCTTCTCTTGGTCTTTGGGTAAATAAATTAACTTCTCTCTTTAACTGTTAGTAAATGGAATGCAAATTATAGTATTTGAGCACCATTTTACAATCCTCTGTTGAAAATGAAGACAGTTAGAATCACTACAAACCATCCCAGGGATTCACTTGAATTATTCAAATATAGAAACTATTAAAGAAAGGTCCAACCTCTTTTTTTTAAAATATATTTTATTGATTTTTTACAGAGAGGAATAGAGAGTTAGAAACATTGATGAGAGAGAGACATCAATCAGCCGCCTCCTGCACACTCCCCACTGGGGATGTGCCTGCAACCAAAATACATGCCCTTGACTGGAATCGAACCTGGGACCTTTCAGTCCACAGGCTGACGCTCTATCCACTGAGCCAAACTGGTTTCGGCCCAACCTCTTAAAGTTAACTAATTCCAGGCAGGTGTTAATTGGTACAAACACCTTAAAAATCTGTTTGGCACCATTTCCACCCTAAACTCTCTGATACAGCAAGAAAAATGAATACATAGAACCAAAGAATGTTCTCTGTATTTGTTTGTACCATCCTCCAACTAGAAATAACTCAAATGTCCATCAACAGAAGGATGGATATGTAAATCGTGGTTTATTCACACAATAATCTTTTGTAGCAATGAAAATATGTGACAGAAACATTCACACAGTGACAGAAACACACTCTCCTGCTACACTCAGCAGCATGAATGTATCTCACATACGTGGTGTGGAACCCCGAAAACCAGAGCTGGCAGAGTGTACACCACGGGATTCATTTTTATCAAGTGTGACAACAGAGCACATCCAAACAGCCAGATGTCCACTCAGACAGTGGTTACCCTGGGATTAGAGTGACTGGCTGGGGCTGACCAAGCTCTAGTTTTTGATCTGGTGATAGGGTGTGTTCAATTTGGGAATATACATTGCACTGTACACTTACAATATGCTTTTCTGAGTTTATGTACCTCATGTTTCTTTTTAAATTATAAAAATATATCACATAAGAAACAAATGATTACAAAAGGTCTGACAGCTGTTAGTGGGAGAAGGAACTAAAAAAATTGAATCATAAAATGGCCTACTTCCCCATAGACACTGGACAGTCAAGAAGAGATGAATTCTGGGTCTACGTGGCCTATAGCAAGAGGTTCAGGTAGGAGGCACCCCAAAATCATCTTTCTTGATACCATTCCAACCCCCAAATAAAACTGTCCTTCTATAATATTCACAGTACAAAATTCTCTCATTGCATTTATTTACTTAACAAATACTTAAATAGCAATTACACGTGCATTAATTAATTTAACAACCTTTTGAGGGAGGTACCATTAGCACGTACACTCTACAGATGAGGAGACTGAGGCATAGAAAGGTTAAGAAACTTGGCCAGTCTCCCAGATAGTGGCAGAGTGGTCAGGTGGGTACAATGAGGAAGGTCAGTGTGGCAGATAGAGCAGGGCCTATGGTATGTTGCAGGGGAATGGCCTATTGTGGAGTTCAGCTCCCACTGTTGAACTTGAATGACACCTAATCTTGAGTTAGTCACTCTCAGAGCTGCAGAAAGAATGGGTGTCTCTGTACCCAGCAGAGACCCCACTGTGTCAGACTGTCCACACAGCACATCCAGAGTGGAAATCTTCCTCCCTAGCCTCAGATCTCCTCCCATGCTCCTGCTGACTCTCCTGCTGGATGGCAACCCCCGAAACTCCTCCAGCCCTGTGACCCCTTCTCTTGTCCTCTAGTGCCACTCAGGTGTTTAACAGCCAAGTCCAATATTGGCATCATCACCTGCCAGCCAGGAGACCTAGGCACATTATTGCTCTGAGCCCCAGTTCCTCCATCTGTAAGTGATGGGAAATGATCCTAGGACAGCTGGGCTTCAAGTGCTAATATATGACATGTAATAACAACTTTAACAAATTCTACCCCCTTGATCTCCCTCAGGTTTGGCCTCTGCCCATGTCCCAGCTGCTGGGTCCTCTCATCATGAGAGCTGTGCTGGTCTGTTCACCAGTCTTCTGCAACTCTGCCGGTCCTTTAGGTAGTCTGTTCACTCTGGCCAGGGTGGTTTTCCTAACCTCAGATATGATCCTGTCATTCCTTTGCTTAAAACTCCTTTCTGTTAAGCTTTTACTTGTGGAAAATCAGTCACTGGGACCCAGAATGGAGAGAAGAGCCATTGAAAGCTGGTATATCCTAGCTGTAGACATGGACTTCTAGGAGTACAGAACTAGGAGCTCCTTACATGGCTCTGCAATGAAGTCCTGTAGTAAAAATAAACATGCAACTAATTTTTAGGAGAAAGTAAAATTGTTAGTTGCAGGCAATGAGACTATATATCTGAAAAACTCAAGAGAGTCAACTGAAAAATGAATAGAAATAAAAAATTTCAGTAATGTGGCTAATTGCTAATTTAATATGCAAAATTTTTTCAAGTGCAAAAAAACCTATTAGAATAATATAATAGAAGAAAAATACCATTTACAGTACATAAAAAGAGAGAATACCTGGGAATAAACTCAATTAAAATGAATTTATATAAACCAAAACTATAAAGCATTAGCAAAGAATTATTTTTAATTTAATGAATATCCCATTTTCAAATAGGAAAAACTAATAATATACTTTTCCTCCTTAAATTTATCTAAGTACTTAATGCAAAATCAATAAAAGATCTACTTTTTAATTAGACAAAGTGATTCTAAAATGCATGTGAAAAGTAAAATATGCAAGGAAAGCTAAGGAAATGCTACAAAGACTGCTAATAGGGAGAAACTATTCTTTACAAATAATAAAAAGCATTATAAAACTATACATAATTAAAGAAGTTTGAAATAGCATATGAATTTACAGTTAGATCAATGGGACAAGTTAGAGACCCCAGAAATAGACCCAAATACATATGGAAAGGTGGCATTTCAAAGCAGTGGGAAAAAAAGATGGATTATTCAATAAATGGCTTTGGGACAGCTGAGTGCCAGCTGGAGCCATACCTTATTCCTTATACCAAAGTCAATTCCAGATGGATGAAAGTACTTTTAAAAGCAAAAAAGTACCAGAAGAAAACGTAAGCATTTTTTTAAAAGAATCATCTTCAAGAAGAGACCTTTCTAAGTAAGACATAAAACCCAGGAACCATAAAGGAAAAGATCAATAATTCACATTGTCAACATGTAGGGAAAGAGCCACTCCTGATGAGAGGTACATGGCTCTAATTTTTTCCAGGTCTATTTGGGATTCATTCTAAAAAATTAAAATGTATTTTTTTAAATTAAATCTTTATTGTTCAGATTATTACATTTGTTTCTCTTTATTCCCCCCCATAGCTCTCCTCCACCCGGCTCCCTCCCCTCCCTCTACCCTTACCTCCTCCCCATTATCCTCATCCATAGGTGTACAATTTTATTTTTAAATATATTTTATTGATTTTTTTACAGAGAGGAAGGGAGAGGGATAGAGTTAGAAACATCGATAAGAGAGAGACATCGATCAGCTGCCACTTGCATGCCCTCTTCTGGGGATGTGTCTGTAACCAAGATACATGCCTTTCACTGGATTGAACCTGGGACCTTTCAGTCTGCAGACCAACGCTCTATCCACTGAGCCAAACCAGTTTTGGCACATAGGTGTACAATTTTAGTCCAGTTTCTCACTGCACTCCCCTCACCTCTTCTCCCCTGAGACTTGTCAGTCCACTCCCTTTCTATGCTCCTGATTCTATTATATTCAGCAGTTTATTCTGATCATCAGATTTTTAATTCACTTAATTTTTAGATGTACTTGTTGATAGGTATGTATTTGTTGTTCATAATTTTTACTTTTACCTTTTTCTTCTTCCTCTTCTTAAAGAGTACCTTTCAGCATTTCATATAATACTGGTTTGGTAATGATGAACTCCTTTAACTTTTTCTTATCTGTGAAGTTCTTTATCTGCCCTTCAATTCTGAATGATAGCTTTGCTGGATAGAGTATTCTTGGTTATAGGTTCTTGCTATTCATCCCTTTGAATATTTCTTGCCGCTCTCGTCTGGCCTGCATCGTTTCTGTTGAGAAATCAGCTGACAATTGTATGGATGCTCCCTTGTAGGTGATGAACTGTTTTTCTCTTGCTGCTTTTAATATTCTCTCTTTGTCTTTTGCTCTTGGTATTTTAATGATGATGTGTCTTGGTGTAGTCCTCTTTGGATTCCTTTTATTTGGGGTTCTGTGTGCTTCCTGGACTTGTAAGTCTATTTCTTTCACCAGATGTGGGAAGTTTTCAGTCATTATTTCTTCAAATAGGTTTTCAGTATCTTGCTTTTTCTCTTCTTCTGGCACCCCTATAATTCTGATGTTGGTACACTTGAAGTTGTCCCAGAGACTCCTTACATTATCTCCATTTTTTCTTCTTGCTTTTCCAGTTGAGTGTTTTCTGCTTCTTTATATTTCAAATTTTTTATTTGATTCTTGCCTTCCTCTAGTCTGCTGTTAGATCTCTATATAATATTTTGTATTTCAG
Organism: Lasiurus cinereus; assembly: GCA_011751065.1. Classification (NCBI taxonomy): domain Eukaryota; kingdom Metazoa; phylum Chordata; class Mammalia; order Chiroptera; family Vespertilionidae; genus Lasiurus; species Lasiurus cinereus. The sequence goes on from JAAGEH010000006.1 coordinate 15,899,051, forward strand.
TCAGTGTATGTTCAATTTTTAGTTGGTCCTTTTTTATTGATTCTCGGGTCTCATTAAATTTATTTATCTTTTCTAGGAAATTCTTGAAAAACCTTATAACCGTGGTTTTGAAATCTATATCCAGTCGTTTGTTTTCCTCCATTTCTTTTGTTTGTGATCTGTTTCTTTGTCTCCACATTTTCACTATGCTGGGAGAACTTCTGTGTTGGAATCTGCTTTATGATATAAGACTGCAAAACTACAAAAGCCTCTCTCTTGAGCTTGGGTGGGGTGGAGTATGAGGGCTTAGTGGACCACCTTGCCCTCCAGTCAGCCCCGCCCTACGTGGCCCCTGGGTCTCACATGTCCCATGGTAATTCATTGCTGGAGCTGTCTCTGTGCGCACGTGTGCAGTGCCTCTAGACCGCTGCCTTTCCGGCTCCCCTGCTCTCCGGGACCCGTATTAGTCTGGGTCCCCAGGGTCTTGCCCAAAACTGGGGTTCAGCTGAGACCAGTTTGGCTCAGTAGATAGAGCGTCGGCATGAGGACTGAAAGGTCCCAGGTTCGATTCCGGTCGGGGGCATGTACCTTGCTTGCGGGCACATCTCCACTGTGGGGTGTGCAGGAGGCGGCTGATCAATGTCTCTCTCTCATCGATGTTTCTGACTTTCTATCTCCCTTCCTCTCTGTAAAAAGTCAATAAAATATATTTAAAAAACAAAAACAAAAACAAAGAAAAACTGGGGTTCAGTAGAGTTAGAAGTGGCGCAGTTGGGAGGCTGTCTCCAGCGCACCAGGGAAAGACAGTGGCACGATCAGTAGTCTATCTCTGTGCGCTGTCGTGTGCACACCCCCAGATTTCTGCCCTTTCAGAGCTCCCCTTAATTTCCGTGTACTTCTCCCTTATCACAGTCCAGACTCTTCCCATATGATTCTTGCTTGGACATAGGGTTTAGTGCCGTAGGATAAGGGGTTCAGTGCAGTTGGGAAGTCTCCGTCTCCCTTCTGCCAGAGGAAGCCAGCCAGGCACTCTGGCACTGACTCTCTCCATGTGCACGTCTCCATACCTCAGCTTTTTGCAGCTCTTCTGAGTTTCCGTGAGCTCCTCTCTTTCTTTCTAGTTGTAGAATTTCCACTCAGCCAGCTTTCCTGTGGTTCTGAATGATGTCCGTTCTGTCTTTTAGTTGTAGTTTTGAAATTGTTGTGCGAGGCAGCAATTTAGGTATTTACCTATGCCACCATCTTGGTTTCTCCCACCTAAAATGTATTCCTTGATCTAGCAGTTCTTCCTCTGCTAGAGACTTACTCTATTGATATATTTGAGGGCAAATCAATGAAGAGAATGTTAGAGAACCATCTATACTAATAAAAGGGAAATATGCTAATTAGACTGGGAGACCTTCCAGGCGTCCTTCCAGACAAAGCCATGGTGGCAGGGCCGAGGCAGAGGTGGTTAAGGGTGATAAGGCCAACAGGGGAGGGCAGTTGGGAGTTGGGAGTGAGCAGGCCAGCAGGGGGGCAATTGGAGGTGAGTGGGCTGGCAGAGGGGGGCAGTTGGAACGAGCAGGCTGGCAGGCAGGTGAGAGGTTAGGAGCCAGTGGTTCCAGATTATGAGAGGGATGTCCAACTGCCAGTTTAGGCCTGATAGGATAATCCTCCGAGGGGTCCCAGGTTGGAGAGGGTGCAGACAGGGCTGAGGGACACCCTCCACCCCGTGCATGAATTTCATGCACTGGTCCACTAGTTGTTTATAATAGCACTGTGTTGGAAACAACTCAGCTGTCCTTGCAATAGGAGACTGACCAAGTGTGTTCTTGAATGGAATTTGCCAATTTTTTTCTTAAAAGGTTTTGTGGGCCAAGAGGCAAAAGAGAGGTAATTATATAAGTACTAGTTTATTTATTTTTAAAATATATTATTAATTTCAGAGAGGAAGGGAGAGATAGAACCATCAATGATAAGAGGGAATCATTGATTGGCTGCCTCCTGCACACCCCCTGTTGGGGATCGAACCCACAACCCGGGCATGTGCCCTTGACTGGAATCGAACTTGGGACCCTTGAGTCTGCAGGCTGATGCTCTATACACTGAGCTAAACTGGCTAGAGCTATATGGGTACTACTTTAAAACTATTCTCAGCTCAGGTACAAAAACAGGCTAGAATACCCATACCATGAAATGCTATCCAGGATATGATGAGGAATGTCTAAATGTTGATTGTGTGAAAAAGTCCCAATGTAGATATTTTTAAAGAGATAGAGCCCTAGCCGGTTTGGCTCAGTAGACAGAGTCCGACCTGTGGACTGAAGGGTCCCAGATTTGATTATGGTCAAGGGCATATGCTAGGATTGTGGGCTCTATACCCAGTAGAGGGCATGGAGGAGGCAGCTGATCAGTGATTATTTTCACACAGTTTCTCTCTTTCCCTTTCCCTTCCTCTCTGAAATAACCACCCCCCCCCAAAATAAACACAAAAAAAAAAAAAACAAAAACCAAGAGATAGAGCATTATACAAAACAAACACACAAATATCAGTTGCATTTCTATATACTAACAATGGACAATCTAAAAAGGAAATGAAAAGAATAATTCCATTTATAGTAGCTTCAGAAAGAATAAAACACTTAGGAATTAACCAAGGAGATGAAACATTTTTGCACTAAAAAGTACAAAGCATCACTAGAAGAAATTAAAGACATAAATAAGTGGAAAGACATTTCATGTTCTTAGAAGACAATATTGTTAAGATGTTAATATTACCCAGAATGATCTACAGAGTCAATACAATCCCTTTCAAAATCCCAATTACACTTTTTGCAGAAATTGTATAGCTTGTGTTGCTCAGTGGTTGACCGTTGACCTATGAAACAAGAGATCAGGGTTTGATTCCTGACCTCCTGATTCATAGGTCTCTTCCTCTCTCAAATCAATAAATTGTGTGTGTGTGTGTGTGTGTGTATGAATAAGAGAGGATAATCCCAATGTATTCTCTATGGAAACAAACCCATGAAGTTAATGCAGAAAAACTATACAGTTGTACCCAGATGCTACCACCACTGGGAAGGAGACTGGTCCAACTAATTTTACCACATAATCTGGTGAACTGGTTTCTCCAGCTGTGATAGGTGATGAAGAGATGAGATACCAAGCCATGTGAGATGGTTGTGTTATATACTCTCCTAGGCTTGGTTGAGTCCTGACTCATGACCTTCTCTCCCAGCCTGTTAGTTTATTGTTCTCTTGGAAATTATGTTGAAAACTTGGAGTGGAAAGTTCTTGAGTGGGAGTCATTCAGATTGCAGTTAACTGTCTGCTTATATCCTGCTGACCAACTTGTTGAACTGGAAGTGTTCTAGTGGTAGTGCAGGCACCTAACACTACTGCCTCCAGAATCGTTACTAAGGCAGCACACTCAAGGTCTCCAGTAGGAGAGGGAGAAGTGAGGCTACACCCTTTTAGACAGTAGCTGCCCTTCTTCACTTCACTGGTAGTTTTTATTTTCTTTTTCATAAATGGTAGTTTCTAATAATGGATCTCATTTAAAAATATAACTATCCAAGATACCATCTAACACCTTTCAGAATGGCTATTATCAACAAATCAACAAACAACAAGTGCTGGACAGGATGTGGGAAAAAAGGAATCCTCATGCATTATTGATGAGAATGCAGACTGGTGCAGCCACTGTGGAAAACAGTATGGAGTTCCCCACTTCTAGGACTATATTCCAAGAAACCAGAAACACCAATCAGAAAGAATATTTGCACCCATATGTTCAAAGCAGCACAATTTACAATAGCTAAGATTTTTTTCCCCAAATATATTTTATTGATTTTTTACAGAGAGGAAGAGAGAGGGATAGAGAGTTAGAACATCAATGAGAGACATCGATCAGTCACCTCCTGCACGCCCCCTACTGGGGATGTGCCTGCAACCAAGGTACATGTCCTTGACCGGAATCGAACCTGGGACCCCCTCCAGTCTGCAGGCCAATGCTCCATCCACTGAGCCAAACCGGTTTCGGCTAAGATTTGGAAACAACCTAAGTGCCCATCAGCAGATGAGTGGGTTAAAAAACTGTGGCACATCTACACAATGGAATATCATGCCACTATAAAAAAGAAGGAACTTTTACCATTTGCAACAGCATGGATGGAATTGAAGAGCATTATGCTAAGCGAAATAAGCTAGTTGGAGAAAGATAAAATACCCCATGATCTCACTCATATGTGGGATATAGTGATCAAAGTAATTTGATGAATAAGAATAGACCCAGAGATAAATGGCAGGAGAGGGGGGTAGGGGTAGAGAGCAACCAAAGGACTTATATACATGCATAAGCAAAGGACACAGGCACTGGAGTGCTGGGGGCTTGCCCAGGATGGGAATGGCTGGGGGTGGGGGTCAATCGGAAAAAAGGAGACATACAGTGGTACCTTGAGATACGAGTTTAATTCGTTCCGTAACTTTGAGGCATGGGAAACTATGAGACGCTCGAGTCGCGGTAAACTGGTGGGTCATGTGCAGCCAGCCGATCTGAGCGATTACTCCTATCTCAAATGTTACTCGTATTTCAAAGCAAAAATTGCTCGCTCCACAGCTCGTATCTCAAAAATCTCGTATGTTAGGGCACTCGTATCTCGAGGTACCACTGTATGTAAAACTTTAGACAATAAATAAATTAAAAAAAAAAATGTAACTATCAGTCAGCCAACTACCAGAAGTTGAGCTCCCTAACCTGCAGCTGACCACAGACCCATGAGGGTGCGCAGATGAGACCAGAAGGACTGCTGGGCTGTAGAGAGCACTTGGGAAGGCACATGGGCATTTCTTTAAATTGTCAGCTGAACCCATGTTGACAGGCAAAGCCATGCCCTGGGAACATGCTTTGGCAAAAAGGTAAGAAAGAGTGTTATCAGCTTGACCTTCATTTCAGCCCTGGTGTCGGGTAGTGGGTTTTGATATGTAAATCCAGTCAAGCACCAGGAATGCTGTGACCTACTCAAGAATTCAGATAATCTCCTTTGTCTTGACTTTTGGTGGAACTGCCTGGTATTTGGAGTTATAAAATAAACATGCTGCATGGGCTCTGGGTCACTGTCTCTCCATCAGAAGAAGGCAACGGTCCCACCTGGTTCCCAGCTTTTTCCTTCCATTTTGTGTCTTGGCTCTTTCTTTCTTTCATTTTTCAATCCCTAGTTCCTCTACTCAGGAACTGGACCTGCTCTCTAGTCGTGCTGGACGCGGAAAAGAGAGACACGTTTTTACATCACTCAGCCTAAATTATTCACTCACAGAATCATAAGCAAAAAATTGATCTATATTATGCCACAAATTTTGCATAGTTTTATGCAGAATTACTGTGACAATAGATAATAGACCAGTGGAAGAAATTAAATGAGGCAGTCTTTGTTAAAGTGTTTAATTCAGTGCCTGACATGAAACAATATTCCATGAATGTCAATTATTTTTCCTGGTGTAAGGTATTGTGCACCATGTGAAGAGCAAAATTATGATCTCAGACAAATTATTTGTTATAGAAGTTGACTCCACCTGAGCCTGCAACTGGCTGCTTATGGGCCATATGTAGTCCCACCTACAGAAGACTGGGCTCTGCCTAAAATTTCTAGCAAAACCTTTTTAAAGTATATAATTAGCAGACACCCGTGAACTAACTGAGAAGGGATGTGTGAAGGTCGGCCAACAGGTGGTAATGTTGGACTCATATGCCATATAAAGATGTGGCATCTGCTACAGAATAGCAGATAAGTCTCAACAGTCTGTTCGTGTTGAAAGAAAAACGTGGTGTGGCCAGCTTCCTTAGAGGATGTTTCAGTCCTGCTCTGAAAAATGCCGGGCTTGCATGCTACTGGACGTGAGGTGTGAGCCAATGGTCCCTGGAGACCAGCCTTATTCTTCTGCAAGAGAGCTCTGAACAAAACTGACTGGAGGAATTTGAGTTGCTACATGACTGTTTGAAATCTAATTTCAGAAGTGACTCATATATGTATAAGGATGGTTTTTGATGCCTTGTTTGTAGTCGCCCCAAATGGGAAACTGCCGGATTATGCACCAATAGGGGGATGGTTGAAGAAATTGTGATACAGTGATACCATGAGTGCCCTAACATACGAGATTTTTGAGATACGAGCTGTCGATCGAGCAATTTTTGCTTTGAGATACGAGCAACATTTGAGATAGGAGTAATTGCGCGGATCAGCTGGGGGAACACGACCCACCAGTTTACCGCGACGAGCATCTCATAGTTTGCCACGCCTCAAGGTTACGGAACGAATTAAACTCGTATCTCGAGGTACCACTGTACTTATACACTTATGGAATGTTCTGCAGCTCTGTTTAAAAGTAAGTTAGCTGAGACCAGTTTGGCTCAGTGGATAGAGCGTCGGCCTGGGGACTGAAAGGTCCGAGGTTCGATTCCGGTCAGGGGCATGTACCTTGCTTGCAGGCACAACTCCAGTAGGGGGCGTGCAGGAGGCGACTGATCGATGTCTCTCTCTCATCGAAGTTTCTGACTTTGTATCCCTCTCCCTTCCTCTCTGTAAAAAATCAATAAAATATATTAAAAAAAAAAAAGTAAGTTAAACCTATGCTTTTTGACCAGGAAGGAACTCTATGATGATCAATGCCCGGCCAGTGTCACTCAATGGTTGGGCGAGGACACATGAATCAGGAGGTCAAGGCACGTGCCAGGGTTGTGGGCTCCACCCCCAGAAGAAGGTATATAGGAAGCAGCTGATTGATGGTTCTCTCTCATCATTGATACATTGATATTTCTATCTTTCTTTCCCTCTCTCTTTCTCTTTCTGAAATCAATTTTTTTTAATCCTCACCCAATGACATTTTTCTTTTTCTTTTTTTAAAAATATATTTTATTTATTTTTTTACAGAGAGGAAGGGAGAGAGATAAGAAAGTTGATAAGAAATATCAATGAGAGAGACATTGATCAGCTGCCTCTTGCACGCTGCCTACTGGGGATGTGCCCACAACCAAGGTATATGCCCTTGACGGGAATCAAACCTGGGACCTTTCAGTCCACAGACCGATGCTCTATCCACTGAGCCAAACTGATCTTGGCCAATGACATTTTTCCACTTATTTTTAGAGAGAGTAGGAGAGAGAAGGAAAGATAGAGAGAAATAGTGATGCGAGAAAAACACAGATTGGTTGCCTCTTGCACATGCCTAGGTTGGGGAGAAGTCTGCAACTGAGGTATGTGCCCTTGACTGGAACAGAACCCTGGGCCTTTGGATAACACTCTATCCCTGAGTCAAGTTGGTTAAAGCTGAAATCAAAATTTTTAAAAATGATAACAGCTAATACAATAGCCATCCAGTATGAATGAATCAAAATCAAAACTATTTTTTTGCTAAAAAGACCACTCCTTTTTCATTGACCAGCTGATCCTATATAATAAAAGCATAATATGCACATTGACAGAATAGCGAAACAGCTGGCAGGGGCTGGGGGGGGGGGGAGAAAGGACTGGTGATCAGGAGGTGCCAGGCCAGCAAGGCACATGCCAGCTGGCAGAGGGAGGGAATGGCAATGGGGACAGGAGGGGCAGTGACCAGTGATGGTGGAGGGGTGATGGGTGGGGGACAGGGAGCAGCACTATCCCCTGATTGGCCCATCCAATCACCTCCCACAGAGGGAGGCCAGACTGCGGCTTAGGCTTGCTCCCCAGGAGGAGCAGGCCTAAACAGTTGGTAGGACATCCCCTAAGGACTCCTGGACTATGAGAGGGTGCAGGCCAGGCTGAGGGACTCCCTCCAGTGCACAAATTTTTGTGCACCAGGTCTCTAGTATAACTATAAGTGTTTATTTCTAGGCTCAATTCCATTCCACTGTTTGGCAATATCCATCATTATGCTATTACCATATTGCCTTGATCACTGTAGCTTTATAGAAGCAAAATGAAAGTATGATTTTCCAAGTTTGCTCAGGAATTTCTTCTTAAACCTCACAAACTGTCTATTCAAAAGAAAAGCAGGAATTGGAGATATAAGTGCAATGGGTTGAATTATAAATTTAAAAAATATATTTTTGTGGAGAATCCAAGATGGTGGCATAGGTAAACACCTATACTGCTGCCTTGCACAACAATTTCAAAACTACAACTAAAAGACAGAACGGACATCATCCAAAATCACAGGAAAGCTAGCTGTGTGGAAATTCTATAGCCAGAAGGAAAGAGAAGGGCTCACAGAAACCCAGAGGAGCTGCAAAAAGCTGAGGTATGGAGACAAGCGCGTGGAGAGAGCGGATGCCAGAGTACCTGGCTGGATTTCTCTGGCGGGAGGGAAACGGAGACTCCCAACGGCATTGAACCCCTTATCCTATGACACTAAAGCCCAGATCCAGCTGAAACTCATATGGGGGGAGTTTGGACTGTGAAAAGGGAGAAGTGCGCGGAAATTTAGGGGAGTTGCAAAAGATCAGAAGTCTGGTGGTGCGCACGGCACTGCACGCAGAGGACCGACTGCTGATTGTGCCGCTGGCTTTCACAAGTGGGTGGGAGACAGACCCTCCCAACTGCATCACTTCTAACTCCACTAAACCCAGGTTTTGGGCGAAACCCTGGGGACCCAGACTCATATGATCCCAGAGCACAGGGGAGCCAGAGGGGCAGCAGTCTAGAGGCATTGCCACAGAGAGCGAGTGGGTGTGCACAGGGACCGCTCCAGGGATTACCCAGTCACGTGAGACTCAGGGGCCGTGGAGGACGGGGCCGACTGGAAGGCAAGGCAGTCTATTAAGTCCTGAGACTCCACCCATCCCAAGCTCAACAGAGAGGCTTTTGCAGTTTTGCAAGTCTGGTATCATAAGGTTGAATCCAACACAGAAGTTCTCCCGGCATAGTGAAAATGTGGAGACAAGGGAAGGGATCACAAACAAAAGAAATGGAGGAAAACAAACGACTGGATATAGAGTTCAAAACCACGCTTATAAGGTTTTTCAAGAATATCCTAGAAAAGATGGATAAATTTAGCGAGACCCAAGAGGAGATGAAAAAGATCCAACTAGAGATGGAAAAGGACCAACTAGAATTTCACTGACTGAAATAAAAAAATATTATTCAGAGACCTAACAGCAGACTAGAGGAAGGCAAGAATCAAGTCAAAAATTTGAAATATAAAGAATCAGAAAACACTCAACTGGAAAAGCAAGAAGAGAAAAGAATCCAAAAATGTGAAGATAATGTAAGGAGCCTCTGGGACAGCTTCAAGCATACCAACATCAGAATTGTGGGAGTGCCAGAGGAAGAGAGAGAGCAAGATACTGAAAACCTATTTAAAGAAATAATGACTGAAAACTTCCCACATCTGGTAAAAGAAATAGACTTACAAATCCAGGAAGCACACAGAACCCCATATAAAAGGAATCCAAAGAGGACTACACCAAGACACATCATAATTAAAATACCAAGAGCAAAAGACAAAGAGAGAATATTAAAAGCAGCAAGAGAAAAACAGTTCATTACCTACAAGGGAACACCCATACGACTGTCAGCTGATTTCTCAACGGAAACGATGCAGGCCAGATAGGAGTGGCAAAAAATATTCAACGTGATGAATAGCAAGAACCTACAACCAAAAATATTCTATCCAGCAAAGCTATCATTCAGAATTGAAGGCAGATAAAGAGCTTCACAGATAAGAAAAAGCTAAAGGAATTCATCAACTCCAAACCAGTATTATATGAAATGCTGGAAGGTACTCTTTTAGAAGAGGAAGAAGAAAAGGGTAAAAGTTAAACAATTATGAATTACAAATACGTATCTATCAACAAGTGAATCTAAAAATTAAGTGAATTAAAAATTTTATCAACAGAATAAACTGGTGAATATAATAGAATCAGGAGCACAGAAAGGAAGTGGACTGATAATTCTCAGGGGGTAAGGTGTGAAGGGTATACAGGGAGAGACTGGACAAAAATCATATACCTATGGATGAGGTCAATGGGAGGAAGGGAAGGGTAGAGGGAAGGGTGGGAACCGGGTGGAGAGGAGCTATGGAGGGGGAAAAAGAGAAACAAATGTAATCATCTGAATAATAAAGATTTAATTTTAAAAAAATTAAGAAGTTATGTAAAACAGCTGGAAAAAATTTTTTTTGTAGTTAAAGGTTTTGGAGCCAGACTGTTAGGCTCTGCCAGTTACTAGTGAGATTTTAGGCAAATTACTGTAAATTTCTCTGTGCCTCAGTGTGAGCTGTTGTGAGTCCTATATATATTTCTGAGTCACTCAAGGCTCTTAGAATAATGTATGCACGAGAAACCGCCAACACTAGGCATTATTATTATTACTATTGATTGCACTGTACTTTGGTGGCGCCCTTTATGAACCACATATCCTGGTGTTTGTCCCTTTTGAAGCCCTCCTACGTGGACTAGAAGCCTGGGCAGGTGACTGGCCCCAGCCAATGGGTCAGTAGTAAGCATGTTGTAAGCAAAGGCTTGACAAGCACTTGCAATTGGGGTTTGTTCTCCTGGAATGTTGGAAGAATGCTCCTTTCTGAAACCTAGCCATCATTCCAAGAGACCCACCTGGGAGAGAATCAATATCCCTGGCCAGCATCTAAATCTGAGCTCCCAGGTGATGGCAGCTTCCCCAGTGACCAACCGGTACCATGTGGAGAGAACTGCCCAGAAAACCCACAGATTCCGAGATAATAAACTGGTATGGTGTTAAACCACCAGACTTTGTGGCGGTTTCTTATGTATCGATAGGTAGCAAAGACATCATTTATTCTTTTTGTTGTCACATAGTTCTGGTAAATGTTGAGATGCACAACCTATAAGGCACTGAGTAACTGGCCCCAGACTGAAGTACCTCCACTTTCCCACGTCGCTGCTGCTCTGTCCTGCAGTGGCAGTGGGAATGCTGTAATACTTGCTGGCATCTTACTGAAGGGTGACAGATGTGAAAGACCTGCTTGGCACACCAGGGTCTACTTGAGCTCAGTGCTCAGTGTAGAACAGGCATTGCTGACTGAGTTCTAAAAGCAGCTTCCGCCAGGAAGCCTGGACAGCTTTCCTCTTCACATCTAGAAAGCCATTTGCAAGAGCATACAACAGAGTAAAAACAGTATCTTCAATAAATGGTGTTGGGGGATTTGGACAGTTACAGGCAAAAAAATTAAACTAGATCACAACTTATACCATACACAAGAATAAACTCAAAATGGATAAAAGATTTAAGTGTAAGTCGTTAGAAAAAACTATAGGTAGTAAAATCTCAAACACCTCTCATAGAAACATGTTTGCTGATATATCTCCTAGGGCTGTGGTCGGCAAACTGCAGCTCACGAGCCACATGTGGCTCTTGCACAAAATACCATGGCCTGGGCAAGTCTATTTTAAAGAAGTGGCGTTAGAAGAAGTTTAAGTTTAAAAAACTTGGCTCTCAAAAGAAATTTCAATTGTTGTACTGTTGATATTTGGCTCTGTTGACTAATGAGTTTGCCACTCATTGGGCAAGGGAAATAAAGGAGAAAATAAACAAATAAGACTATATCAAAATAACAAGCTTCTGCAGAGCAAAAGAAACCATCAACAAAATGAAAAGGGATCCCATTTTATGGGAGAACATATTTGGCAATGATATATATCTGATAAGGGCTTAATTTCTAAAATATATGAAGAACTCTTACAACTCAACAAAAGAAAGACAAACAATCCAGTTAAAAATTGGAAAGGATCTAAATAGACACTTCTCCAAAGAGGACATACGAATTACCAAGAGACGCATGAAAAACTGCTGAAAGTCACTAATCATCAAATTAAAATAACAATTAGTTATCATCTCACACATGCCAGAATGGCTATCATCAACAAATCAACAAATGACAAGTGTTGGTGAGGATGTGGAAAAAAGGAAACCCTGGTACACTGTGGTGAAAATGCAGACGGGTACAGCCACCATGAAAAACAATATAGAGTTTTGTCAAAAAGTTAAAAAAATGGAACTGCAAAGGGAGGCTGAAACTTTCCACTCCCAGGCCAACCTCTGGTAGGAGATGCTAACAGAACAAGTGAAGTAATGTTCAGACATGACATTTATTTTGATTGTGACCAAAGTCAGAGAGAGACAACAGAACCTCAATGACTTGAAAGTCCTGCTGGGTTCAATGACAACACAACAAGTCTGGGAAAGGGGTTGGCATCCCTTTATGTAACCATTTCATAATTTCTCATCATCCCAGGACTCTGTATGGGTCTTTAACAGCAAACACATTTGCTCATTCTTTAAATTAAGACAGACGGATTCTCTCTCACCAAGAGTATCAGTTTAGATACTTTTAATCTTACAAACTGTCCGATGAAAGGAGGACAGCAGCATCTCAATGTTAATTAACTGTGGAGTTCCAAGATGTGGGTTGAAGGCCTCTCCAAAAAGGAATGGACACAGTGATTTTTCTGACGGGCTGGTCACTTTTCATTCCACCGCCCACCTCTTTTCTCATCTTAGTTGAGAGTTCAATGAATGTCTAATCGCAGAGATTAGACTCACAGTGAAATGAGTAAGGTCTATGTAAAGACCTGTTTGTAGAAGCATAAATGTTTTTCTGTAAAAAGCTCTATTCAAGTCACATCAGCGTCGGAGCCTCAGAAAGAATGCATGTTTACACTCTGTGCTCTCCAAGGGGTAATACTTATCATAAAAATCTAAAACATATTCCTCAGTCTTGAATCCAAACTTCTGGTACAGCAGCATTGCTGGGTTGCTTGCTGAGACGTGAAGAGTTACATCCTTGCCCATGCAGGTCTGCCAAAAGAGTGGAAAAATACAAGATGAAAAGAAGAAAGCCCGAGGGAAAATGAGTAGGTGAAGAAACTCTTCTAAGAGGAGGTAGTTTTGGAAACCAGAGATGTCAGGGACTGAAGCTGAGACTTCGCAACACCTGGCAACAGCTGGAAACCGAATGACACTTTGCCACTGATCAAAACATTCCCTGAAGCATTTATCAACACTGAGGAAACTTAAGGCATGCTGAGTATTCTTTTTTCTCTCTGAAGAAAAGGGCCAAGGGAGATATTTCATTATCGACTGTATTATTTATAATTCAATTACATGTAAATGTCAAACATACTTATACCAAACTCTATGAAAATTTTGAAGAAATAGTGAACAAGGTTAGTTAATTTAACAACTAGATGTTAATTGACCAAATATGAAATATTAGGACTTTCATTTAGTTATAAAACCTGAAGAATCTATATAGACCTTTAAAATCCTAAAGTCTACCTCCTACCCCTCCTTAAGTGATAGAATTCACTTCTCAAACTGAGCTTTCTATACTTACCATTGTCTGATCCTAGGGAAAAAGAGTAATAATCATTCTACCAATAGAAGGCAAGTCCTTAGATTCTTTAATTAGGTACACAGACTGAAGTAGCCCAAAAGTAATATGAAAGTAAGTCATACTTTCATAAGTCTAAGACATCATAGTCCATGGTTTCCCCCAAGGCCTCAATTAAGAACTCTGTCAAAGGCAGATGGCTCCCTTCCATTCTCTGGTTGAATTCACATCTGCATCTAGTACACTAAGAACAAGAACATGTGCTGAGGTAAGGCTAGTATTCTTTCTACCGCAAATCCGCAGTTTGACCAAGAACATCACTGAGTGCTACTGACTGAGGAAGACTGTCTGTCTGGGCCTGGGCTGTGGGGTTTGACTGTGGGCTAAATACCTGCAAACAAAGATGAATACTCTTCCTCCAACCCAGGAAACGCTCTGTGGGGACTGCCTGGGCCAGGCCTGTGACAAGCACACACATAAACTGTCATCCCTGCCCTGCCCCAAGCCCTTGCCAGTGAAGGGAAAGGCAGAAATCCAGCAGGCGGTCTGCTAGGATAGAAGGAGGAACACAGAGTAGAGGTCAATTCTGTGAGTGAAGTGGGGCAGAGAAAAAGGAGATGTGGTAGAAATAACTGAGAAGATCTCAGTCCAAGACAATACAAGGTAGCACATATTAACCACTGAGAGAGGTGAGAAGAAAGCAATTTCTAGATGGTTCTCAAGGTTCTGGCCAACACTTAGGAATTACTGAGCAAGTTTCATTAAAAATTGGATGAACATTTTATCAACTTCATCCTCTATTTAAAAGGAATTCTAAAAATCAAGCTTATAGAAACAGAAGAGACTGGTGGTTGCCAGAGATGGGGGGAAGTAGAGGGTGGACAAAATAGATGAAGGGAATCAAAAGGTGCCAACTGGCCGAGAATCCAAGATGGCGGGATAGGTAAACACCTACACTGCTGCCTTGCACAACAATTTCAAAACTACAACTAAAAGACAGAACGGACATCATCCAGAACCACAGGAAAGCTGGCTGAGTGGAAATTCTACAACTAGAAGGAAAGAGAGGGGCTCACAGAGAACCAGAGGAGCTGCAAAAACCGAGGTACAGAGACGCACGCGTGGAGAGAGCAGGTGCCGGAGTATCTGGCTGGCTCTCTCAGGTGGGAGGGAAATGGAGACTCCCAACGACATTGAACCCCTTATCTTACAACACTAAACCTCAGGTCCAGCTAAAACTCCTACAGGGGGAGTTTGGACTATGGAAAGGGAGAAGTCCACGGACATTTGGGGAAGTCGCAGGAGGGCAGAAGTCGGGCGGCACGCACAGCACTGCACGCAGAAGACCGACTGATGATTGTGCCGCTGGCTTTCAAAAGAGGGCGGGAGACAAAGCATCCCAACTGCGTCACTTCTAACTCCACTAAACCCCAGATTCATATGGTCCCAGAGTGCAGGGGATCCGGAAAGGCAGGGGATCCTAGAGGCACTGTGAGAGCACGCGCATGCACAGGGACTGCTCCAGCAATTACCCAGTCATGTGAAATTCAGGGGCCATGGAGGGCAGGGCCGACTGGGACTCCACCCATCCCAAGCTCAACAGAGAAGCTTTTGCAGTTTTGCAAGTCTGGTATCATAAGGCTGAATCCAACACAGAAGTTCTCCTGGCATAGTGAAAATACCGAGACAAGGGAAGAGATCACAAACAAAAGAAATGGAGGAAAACCAATGACTGGATATAGAGTTCAAAACCACTCTTATAAAGTTTTTCAAGAATATCCTAGAAAAGTTGGATAAAGTTAGCGAGACCCAAGAGAAGATTCAAAAAGAACCAACTGGAGATGAAAAAAAAAAACCAACTAGAGATGAAAAAGAACCAACTAGAGATGGAAAAGGTCCAACTAGAGACGGAACAGGATCAACTAGAAATTAAACATACACTGACTGAAATAAAAAATATTATACAGAGACCTAACAGCAGACTAGAGAAAGGCAAGAATCAAGTCAAAGATTTGAAATATAAAGAATCAGAAAACACTCAACTGGAAAAGGAAGAAGAAAAAAGAATCCAAAAATGTGAAGATAATGTAAGGAGCCTCTAAGACAACTTCAAGCGTACCAACATTAGAATTGTGGGGGTGCCAGAAGAAGAGAGAGCAAGATACTGAAAACCTACTTAAAGAAATAATGACTGAAAACTTCCCACATCTGGTGAAAGAAATAGACTTACAAGTCTAGGAAGCACACAGAACCCCATATAAAAGGAATCCAAAGAGGACTACACCAAGACACATCATCATTAAAATACCAAGAGCAAAAGACAAAGAGAGAATATTAAAAGCAGCAAGAGAAAAACAGTTCATTACCTACAAGGGAGCACCCATACGACTGTCAGCTGATTTCTCAACAAAAATGATGCAGGCCAGACGGGAGTGGCAAGAAATATTCAACATGATGAATAACAAGAACCTACAACCAAGAATAGTCTATTCAGCAAAGCTATCATTCAGAATTGAAGGGCAGATAAAGAGCTTCACAGAAAAGAAAAAACTAAAGGAGTTCATCAACTCCAAACCAGGATTATATGAAATGCTGAAGGGTAATCTTTAAGACGAGGAAGAAGAAAAAGGTAAAAGTAAAAATTATGAACAACAAATACATATCTATCAACAAGTGAATCTAAAAATTAAGTGAATTAAAAATGTGATCAACAGAATAAACTGGTGAATATAATAGAATCAGGAGCACAGAAAAGGAATGGACTGATAATTCTCAGGGGGAAAGGGTGAGGGGTGTGCAGGGAGAGACTGGACAAAAATCATACACCTATGGATGAGGTCAAGGGAAGGGAGGTAAGGGTAGAGGGAGGTATGGGAGCCGGATGGAGGGGAGCATTGGAGGGGAAAAAAGAGAAACAAATGTAATAATCTGAATAAAGATTTAATTAAAAAAAATATATATTGCCAAAAGAAATTAAGACATAAATAAGTAAAATGACATTTCATGGAATGGCAAAAGGTACCAACTCCCAGTTATAACATAGATAAGTCTTGAGATGTAATGTACAATATGGCAACTATAGCTAATAATACTACACTGCATATTTGATAGCTGCTAGGAATAAATCTTAAAAGTTCTCATCACAAGAAAAACAAAATTTTATAAATCTGTATATTGATAGATAGTAACTAGACTTAATGTAGCGTTCATTTTGCAGCATATACAAAAATTAAATCACTATGTTGTACACCTGAAATTAATATAATGTTGTATGTCAATTATACCTCAATAATAAAAAAATCCAAAAACAAAAAGGAATCTTGACCAGTAACACAAAATTGTCTATACCAGTTGGTTTCTAAATAAGTTACCAGAAAAATTCTGGGTGAAAACAAAAATCTGTGCATGTTTTTCTAATGTTAGTATATAAATATATGTATACTTTCTTCATAGGTGATCCAAATTATATCAAAGGATGAATTATAATTCAATATTAGAATCAAGTCTTTGAAGGTTCATACCAGGTTATAAAGTGATGGTAAAATGAAAAAATAACCAAGAATTACAGGCTATGTACTACTGACTGGATACAGCGTCGCTAAAATATTTTAAAACACTTAAAACTAAAAATCATAGTTCCGTCTCCAGGTCGGAATTGTGGGGTTGCTGATTCTAAGAGCAGCAGCATTACCAACATGGATAGTACAAGTGCTTCATGCTTTCCCTTTGGCATTTTCTCATTTTATTTACTACACATATTCACTTCTTTAAAACCTGGGTCTAAATAGCAATCTTAGCCCTGGATGGTGCTACTCAGTGGCTAGAGCATCAGCCTAGACATCTAAAGGTCACAGGTTTGATTCCCAGTCAAGGGCATGTATCTGGATTGCAGGTTCGATCCCACTGCTTGCAGAAGGCAACCAATTGATGTGTTTCTCTCACACTGATGTTCTCTATCTCTTTGTCTTTCCTCCTTCCTCCCTCCCTTCCCACTCTCTCTAAAATTCAATGGAAAAAATATCCTCAGATAAGGATTAACAAAAAATAAAAAAATAATAAATAGCAATCTTATTTTAGAAAGGTGAAGATTTTTGTCTGTGTGTTTTAATAACCTCACAAATGATGGTGACTGGCTTTCTGTCACTTGGTCTCAAATTTCATTGGGCTTTGCTGGGAGGGCCCCGCTCAGATTCACCCTGCCTCCAATTCTCTCCAAAGAGCCCAGAGGCAAATGGGTAGAAGATGAACAGAGAATACATACCTGAATCAGATGATAAATCATGAAAGTTGCAATCCCTGCTCTTCTCCATTCAGGATGGACAAACAGAAATGAAATGTAAGCTTCATTGTACTTCACGTCAGGAACCATGAAGCCAAAAGCAATGATAACTTTTTTATACAGGACGACAACACTGAAGTCTGGGTACTGCAGGCACTCAGAAAGGTCAATGCCTAAAGAAACAATCAGAGATTCAAATCATGTGCCTTTTGAAACTAATGAACACCACGCTGTTTAGTCTGTACTTGCAGCTACACCTGTGAGCTAAGAAAAAACAAAACAAAACAAAACAAAACGAGACAAAGATACTACCATAGATATCACACATTCAGATCATAAAACTAGAAATTAAGAGTGAATTTTAGAAAATACCAAACTTAACATCATCTTTTCTAAGTACACATGTTAAAAAAAAGGCGAGGAAGGATGGGGAGGGGGTTCGCAGAGTGAACAGGGTCAGAACTGGACACTGTTTTGAGCTCAGGCTTCTTGGCCACGTGTATCAGTGGGCACATCTCTAAATGTCTTGGCCTTAGTTTCTACAATGTTTAAGGTTAGAGTCCCTAGACCTCCTCACAGAGTTGGAGGAAAGACCCCTTGAGAGTGTCCATATCAGTGTATTCTTTACCTCAGACATATTCAATTTATAAGCTCATTTGTACAAATACTACATTTTACAATAAAAAGGTTAAGTAAAAAATGAGTTCTTGCATAGCATATGGAAATCACCTAGTGTATAGGCAGGAAATAGTAAATACTCCCAGAATGTTCCTTTCAGCCCCATACACTCTCAAAAGAGCAAACAGCTCTGCCACCACACACACTACTACATGACTGCTAGACAATAAAGATGACAAAGTTCTCATTCTGATGAATCTTTTCTAACATCTGGAAGATGTATTTCCTCCTTTATATTTCAAAGCATAGTGGTAAAGCAGATCCACAAAAAGTGTGTTTATATTTAGCAATGAAAATGCTCTTCTTTAATTGATGGCTCTGGTCGCTAGATAGTCAGTATATTAAGGATGATAAAATGACAAATCATATTGGATTAAAGTCTATGATTGGGGTATTTGGCTTTTTAAAAACACCTTTTGGCTCTACTAATACTTTCTAAGGAACAGCTAAGTACCTTTTGGCTCTACTAATAATTTCTAAGGAACAGCTAAGTAAGCAAAGCATACAGAATTATTAAGCAAATTCAAAAGTGTCCATATGCCCTGGCTACCAGTCTGTGTTCAGCTGATAGATATTACCTGATATCTAAACATATGTAGAAGCAAACAGGATGAATCTTTTATTCTGGAAACAGAGGCAAACAGGGCAGAGAAACAAACAAAAACACTGTTTATTAATTTAAATGCAGGCTTTTTCTTGATCTTAAGAAAGAAAGAGGTATTTATATTTTAATATTTCTATATTAGTAAAGACAAACTGCATAAAATCGTAAGTAAAAATGTTAGGGTCACATGACATACACTAATTTTAAAAATTATTAAAATTTACTCTATAGAAAACCTATCTGCACAGTTTGAGAAGGGGGAACATACCAGGCCAGAAAAACTCCTGACACATAGAGTTGATCGTTGGGATGTGATTTGGCCTGACATAGCAATAATCGAGAGGTGCATCGGGCTCCGGCATCCACTGAGGGTCATTTCTGTGCAGGTGGTAACGAATCTGTGACAGGAGCTGCAGTTTAGGTGGCTTTGTTTCATAATCACGCCTCCAGTACCACAGAAAATAAACAAATTCAAGTAAAAAAAAAATACTCAATGTTATTCCTAGCCATTTGATTCATGCAAACTCTTGATCTGCTTGAAATTTTGAATTAATCTGCAATACTTTATATGGCAACTAGCTTGACAACAGCTACAGGACTTTTTGGTATAAATTTAAAATTTACTCTTTCAACATTTGTCAGACCAAACCTCTCTGTACCTGCCAGGAACTCTACTGGTGCTGGTGAGGGTTATGAACAGAGTGAGGAAACAAGGAGCATCCTAATTTAACCCTCTGAGTGCTCTGACCAAGACAGAGTCCAGGGCAGGGGAGATCCACAGACACCAAGGAAAGCAAAGCAGGCTCCACTGCCTATCCACGTGTCTGCCTGGGAGGCAGTGCTATGCAGAGAGCAGGTGACTATGAGCTGCAGAACAACTATGGTCAAAGGAGACCATGTGCTCTGTCACCACATCCAAGATTGCACTGGGGTCTCTCTTATCAGTTCAGCTTTGAGGCACAGCCTAGCTAGGAGTGGAAAATGTCGGGCCCCTGAAATCATTTGGTCTGGCATTAGGGGTGAGTTAATTAATTGTCTGACTAAATAAAGCAGGCTAATTTTTAAGTTGATAATTTTGTATGGCCCACAAACAGATTATAAATATCAATATAAATGGCCCTTGGCAGAAAAAAGGTTCCTCACCTGTCCTAGATTCATCATTAGAAACTATCCCAACATCAAGTCTACGCATAGGTCCGATTGAGACATCGCTCCTATTTTTTCATTTCACAGGCTACTAAATATATACAACTTTAAAATTTTAAGTGAAACAGTGAATATGATCATCATAATACCTAACAGAGTTAACTTATCCTTGCTTTTAATGTTTTTACCAAAGGATCATCCTTTCTGCAAACAAGTATATAGTTCAAACAAGTCAAGGCTGAAGCTAGACACAGAGCACAGACTCAGCCCTTGATGACTGCTGTTCACAGGTTTTGGTATTTCTTCACTCCAGCAAAGGGACGGAGAACAGACACCACAAACATTACTTCTCAAGACACACTCAACATCACACTCTTCTCCATATACCTGATGTACGGTTTCAAGATCCGAGAAGTGTAAGGGCTGATAATACTCTGGTCCACGGCCAAATCTTCCGATCCCACCAAACGGTACAAAAATTTGGTGGTTTGGTGCCGAAATCCTTTCCTGGATGGCAATGCAGTCTATGAGAAAGAAACACTGGTTATATAAAAACAAAATTATTCAAAAGATTGGCTTAATTCCCACAGATAATTAGTACTATGACATTTTTATGTATCGGAAAGGTCTTTTTATATCACATATTTGAAAAGCTCATTTAAAAAAATTTCAGGGAGAAACCAAGATGGTGGCATAGGTGAACACCTAAACTGTTGCCTTGCACAACAATTTCAAAACTACAACTAAAAGATAAAACGGACATCATTCAGAACTACAGGAAAGCTGACTGAGTGGAAATTCTACAACTAGAAGGAAAGAGAGGGGCTCATGGAGATTCAGAGGAGATGTAAAAACCTGAGGTACGAAGACACGTGCATGGAAAGGATGGGTAACAAAGTGCCAGGCTGGCTTCCTCTAGTGGGAGGGAGACAGAAATTCCTGACTGCACTAAACTCCAGTTCCGACTGCAATGAACCCCAGTTCTGGGTGAAACTCATAGGGGGAATCTGGACAGTCGGGAAAAGGGAAGAGTGCATGGAAACTCAGGGGGAGCCGCAAAAGGCAGAGATTTGGAGGCATGTGCTCGACTGCATGCTGAGAGGACTCAATGCTGATTGTGCCGCTGGCTTTCTTTAGCAGGAGGAAGACCAAACCTCCTAACTGTGCTGAACTCCAGTTCTGACTGCAATGAATGCCAATTTCAGGCAAGACCCTAGGGACCCAGACTCATACGGGTCCCTGGAGTGCATGGAAACTCAGGAGAGCCGCAAAAGGCAGAGGTCTGGGAACGCGCGCACGAATGCGTGCAGAGAGAACTACAGCAATTACGAAGGGACACTGAAACACAGGGGCCACATAAGGGAGGGCTGATGGAAAGCCAAACCTGTCTGCTCAGCCCTGAGACTCTGCCTCATCCAAGCTTAACACAGAGGTTTTTGCAATTTTGCAAGTCTTATCTCATAAGGCTGACTCCAGCACAGTTCTCCCTGCGTAGACACAGCTGATTCTCACAGCCAATCAGCCTGGAGGTCAATTCACCCCAGTGATACCAACAACAATCAAGACTTAAGTACAACAAGGCTGTACACACAGTCCACAAAGGGGTGCAACAAGAGAGTACACCTCAGGTAACTGGGGAGGCTGAGCCACTGGGCTCTATAGGACAACTAGCACACAAAACTACTCTACCAACTCAGGGAAGCAGCGAAAATGTGGAGACAAACAGATCACAAAGGAAAGACATGGAGGAAAACAAACGACGAGATATAGACTTCAAAACCACAGTTATAGGTTTTTCAAGAATTTCCTAGAAAAGATCGATAAATTTAGTGAGATCCTAGAAATTAAGCATACACTGAAATAAAATATATTATCCAGAGACCTAACAGTAGACTAGAGGAACACAAGTACCAAGTCAAAGATTTGAAATATAAAGAAACAGAAAACACTCAACTGGAAAAGCAAAAAGAAAAAGGAATCCAAAAATGTGAAGATAGTGTAAGGTGAATCTGGGACAACTTCAAGTGTACCAACATCAGAATTATGGTGGTGTCAGAAGAAGAGAGAGAGCAAGATACTGAAAACCTATCTGAAGAAATAATAACTGTAAACTTCCCCCAACTGGTGAAAGAGAAATATATTTACAAGTCCAGGAAGTGCATAGAACCCCAAACAAAAGGAATCCAAAGAGGACCACACCAAGACACATCATAATTAAAATATCAAGAGCAAAAGACAAAGAGAGAATATTAAAAGCAGCAAGAGAAAAACAGTTAATTTCCTACAAAAGATCACCCATAGCATTGTCAGCTGATTTCTCAACAGAAACTATTCAGCCAGACAGGAGTGGCAAGAAATATTCAATGTGATGAATAGCCAAGAACCTACAACCAAGATTACTCTACCTAGCAAAGCTATCATTCAGAATTGAAGGTCAGATAAGGAGCTTCACAGATAAGAAAAAGCTAAAGGAGTTCATCAACACCAAACCTGTATTACATGAAACACTGAAAGGTACTCTTTAAGAAGAGGAAGAAGGAGAAAAAGGCAAAGATAAAAATTATGAACAACAAATACATATCTATCAATAAGTGAATCTAAAAATCAAGTGAATTAAAAATCTGATGAACAGAATAAACTGATGAATATAATAGAATCAGTGGCATAGAAAGGGAATGGACTGACAAATGTTGGGGAGAATGGGGTGAGGGGAGTGCAGGGAGAGACTGGACAAAAATCGTACACCTATGGATGAGGACAATGGCAGGGGAAGTAAGGGCAGAAGGTGAGGTGGGAACTGTGTGGAGGGGAGCTATGGGGGAAAAAGAGAAACAATTGTAATAATCTGAAAAACAAAGATTTATTAAATTAAAAAACAAAAACAAAAAGTACAACAATTGAAATTTATTTTGAGAGCAAAATTTTTTAAACTTAGATTTCTTTGAATGCCACTTCTTCAAAATAGACTCTCCCAGGCTGTGGTACATAAAGGAAGAGCCACACTCAAGGGGCCAAAGAGCTGCATGTGGCTTGCGAGCCACAGTTTGCCAACCACGGCTCTAGGTGGTTTGCTCAGTGAGTAGAACATCAGCCTATGGACCGAAGGGCCTGGATTCGATTCCGATTAAGGGCACGTACTTTGGTTGCAGGTCTCTGCCCAGCTTGGGCCCCGGTCAGGGTATGTGCAAAAGCGAACAATCATGTTTCTCTCACATCGATATTTCTGTCTTTCCATCTCTCTTCCACTCTCTAAAAAAATCAGTGGAAAATATTCTTGGATGAGAACTAAAAAAAAAAAAAAGTATAAAATATGTATAAAAACTCATCCTTGTTGTAATAGTTTCAAATTAAAATAATTAGCCCTAGCTGGTTTGGCTTAGTGGATAGAGCGTCAGCCCAAGGACTCAAGGGTCCTGGGTTCAATGTATCTCAGTTGTTGGCCCTGACCCCATGTGCGGGAAGCAACTAATATGTCTCTCTCACATCACTGTTTCTCTCTCTCCCCCCTCTCCTTTCTACTCTCTTAAATCACTGGAAAAAATATCGTCAGATGAGGATTAACAAAAATCAAATCATAATAATTTTTTAAATTTTTAAATAATTTAAAAATGTTTAAAGTCATTTAAGTGAGGGAAATACAGGATTGAGTATAGGATTTATAGCTTCTATAGGTTTCATTTTATCTATCTTACACTTTCAATTAATCAAATATTAACCAACACCAGTGAAATGAAGGTACATGGGTCAAGTTTTACGAGTAGTGGTTTGTTACCCAACCAGCAATGAGGGCTAATTATTGCAGAACTTATGCACTGAGTGGCCAGATTATTATGATCTCTGAACGCATAATAATCTGGTCACTCAGTGTGTGTGTGTGCGTGTGTGTGTGTGTATGTACATATATGTATATGTATACATCTAATAAAAAAGAAAAATATGCAAATTGACCACATCTCCACTACCCCCACAAGTCATGCCCACCAGCCAATCAGGAGCAAGTATGCAAATTAACCCAACCAAGATGGCTGTGGCCACAGAGCTGCAACAAGTAGGAGGCTTGAGTTGCCCCTGGCAATGGAGGAAGCCAGCTTCCCTGCCGCCCTGGCAGGACCAAGCCTACACTCAAAGCTACCATGTTTCAATTATAGAAGATAGATAAATCCCAACAAAAATGGCAACAGTCACAGAATTACAGCAGGAGGCTTGAGTTGCCCCCAGCAATGGAGGAAGACAAGCTCCCACAGCCCTGGACTGCCTTAGCCTCTGCTACAAAGTTTCAATTATAGAAGATAAATAAGTCCAACAAAAATGGCTGTGGTCACAGAGTGAGCAGGAGGCGTGGCTCCACTCAAAGCTACAAAGTTTCAATTATAGAAGATAGAGGGGTTACCAAGATGGCGGCATAGGTAAACACCTATACTGCTGCCTCACACAACAATTTCAAAACTACAACTAAAAGACAGAACGGACATCATCCAGAACCATAGGAAAGCTGGCAGAGTGGAAATTCTACAACTAGAAGGAAAGAGAGGGGCTCACAGAGAACCAGAGGAGCTGCAAAAACCAGAGGTACGTGGAGAGAGTGGGTGTCTGAGAACCTGGCTGGCTCTCTCAGGCGGGAGGGAAACGGAGACTCCCAACGGTACTGAACCCCTTATCCTACGACACTAAACCCCAGGTCCAGCCGAAACTCCTACAGGGGGAGTTTGGACTGTGAAAAGGGAGAAGTGCACGGAAATTTGGGGAAGTCGCAGGAGGGCAAAAGTTGAACGGCGTGCAACAGTACTGCGCGCAGACCGACTGATGATAGTGCCGCTGGCTTTCAAAAGAGGGCGGGAGACAAAGCATCCCAACTGCGTCACTTCTAACTCCACTAAACCCCAGATTCATATGGTCCCAGAGTGCAGGGGATCCGGAAAGGCAGCAGTCTAAAGGCACTGTGAGAGCGCGCGCATGCACAGGGACCGCTCCAGCAATTACCCAGTCACGTGAAATTCAGGGGCCGTTGAGGGCGGGGCCGACTGGGACTCCACCCATCCCAAGCTCAACAGAGAAGCTTTTGCAGTTTTGCATGTCTGGTATCATAAGACTGAATCCAACACAGAAGTTCTGGCATAGTGAAAATACCGAGACAAGGGAAGAGATCACAAACAAAAGAAATGGAGGAAAACCAATGACTGGATATAGAGTTCAAAACCATGCTTATAAGGTTTTTCAAGAATATTCTAGAAGAGTTGGATAAAGTTTGTGAGACCCAAGAGGAGATGAAAAAGAACCAACTGGAGATGAAAAAGAACCAACTAGAGATGGAAAAGGTCCAACTAGAGATGGAAAAGGACCAACTAGAAATTAAACATACACTGACTGAAATAAAAAATATTATACAGAGACCTAACAGCAGACTAGAGGAAGGCAAGAATCAAG
Source organism: Lasiurus cinereus (assembly GCA_011751065.1). Classification (NCBI taxonomy): domain Eukaryota; kingdom Metazoa; phylum Chordata; class Mammalia; order Chiroptera; family Vespertilionidae; genus Lasiurus; species Lasiurus cinereus. The sequence continues at coordinate 15,924,484 of JAAGEH010000006.1, forward strand.
TCAAAGATTTGAAATATAAAGAATCAGAAAACACTCAACTGGAAAAGCAAGAAGAAAAAAGAATCCAAAAATGTGAAGATAATGTAAGGAGCCCCTGGGACAGCTTCAAGCGTACCAACATCAGAATTGTGGGGGTGCCAGAAGAAGAGAGAGCAAGATACTGAAAACCTATTTAAAGAAATAATGACTGAAAACTTCCCACATCTGGTAAAAGAAATAGACTTACAAGTCCAGGAAGCACACAGAACCCCAAATAAAAGGAATCCAAAGAGGACCATACCAAGACACATCATAATTAAAATACCAAGAGCAAAAGACAAAGAGAGAATATTAAAAGCAGCAAGAGAAAAACAGTTCATTACCTACAAGGGAGCACCGATACGATTATCAGCTGATTTCTCAACAGAAACTATGCAGGCCAGTTGGGAATGGCAAGAAATATTCAACATGATGAATAGTAAGAACCTACAACCAAGAATAGTTTATCCAGCAAAGCTATCATTCAGAATTGAAGGGCAGATAAAGAGCTTCACAGATAAGAAAAAGCTAAAGGAGTTCATAAACTCCAAACCAGTATTATATGAAATGTTGAAAGGTACTCTTTTAGAAGGGGAAGAAGAAAAAGGTAAAAGCCAAAAAATTATTAACAACAAATACGTATCTATCAACAAGTGAATCTAAAAATTAAGTGAATTAAAAATTTGATCAACAGAATAAACTGGTGAATATAAGAGAATCAGGAGCACAGAAAGGGAGTGGACTGATAATTCTCGGGGGCAAAGGGGTGAGGGGTGTACAGAGAGAGACTGGACAAAAATCATACACCTATGGATGAGGTCAATGGGAGGGAGGTAAGGGTAAAAGGAAGGTTGGGAGCCAGGTGGAGGGGAGCTTTGGAGGAGAAAAAAGAGAAACAAATGTAATTATCTGAATAATAAAAATTTAATTAAAAAAAAAAAACAGGAAAAAAAAAGATAAATAAACTTCAGATACCAGGACCTCCACTTGGGTTGCTGGTGCATGGTCAGCCTGCAAACCACCACCGGCTCTCACCTAGGCCACCCCACACCCCAAGGGAAGCACCACTCTGATACATACAGGACATCATTCAGGGCAAACTAGCTGGCCCCCACCCATGCACCAGGCTTCTATCCTATCTAATAAAAGAGTAATATGCAAATTGACCAACACTGCAACACACAAGATGGCTGTCCCCATGTGGTCAAATATGGCTCCTCCTATGTGGACACAAGATGGCTGTGACAAGATGGCCAGGAGGGGAGGGGATTTGGGAGGGACCAATTCCGCAAGGGTGGGAAGTTGGGGGCAACCGGGCCTACAGGGAAGGACAGTTGAGGGGGACCGAGGCCTGCAGGAGAGAGCAGTTGCGGGAGACCAGGCCTGGAGGGGAGGGTAGTCAGGGGCAATCAGGTTGGCAGGGGAGCAATTAGGCATGAATCAGGCTGTCAGAGGAGTGGTTAGGGAGTGATCAAGCTGGCAGGCAAAAGTGGTTAAGGGAAGTCAGGAAGGCAAACAGGCAAGCAGTTGGGAGTCAGCAGTCCTGGATTATGAGAGAGATGTCTGACTGCACGTTTAGGCCCGATCCAGGTAGGGCAATCGGACATCCCTTGAGAAGTCCCAGATTAGAGAGGGTGCAGGCTGGGCTGAAGGACACACATCCCTGTGCATGAATTTTGTGAACCAGGCCTCTAGTATATATAAAAATACTAGTGAGATATATACACACATACTAGAGGCCCGGTGCATGAATTCGTGCATGGGTGGGGTCCGGCCAGCCTGGCCATGGGGAGGAGACATGAGGAGTTGGCTGGCCTGCCTGCTGGTCGAACTCCAGGCTGAGGGGACAATTTGCATATTAGCCTTTTATTATATATGAAATACACTGTGTGGCCAGATTATAATGTGTTCAGAGATCATAATTATCTGGCCACTCAGTATATATGGATTTATTAAAATATGTCTCTATCCCACTGAGTAAATTTGACAAAAGTACAGATTATCATCCCTAAAATAAATTACATAGTGGAGAGGCCCAATCAGAGGTTCAAGGAGAGTGTGGTTTGTCTTTGCTCCTTAGGCAGGTGTCCTAACTGAACAGGTAAGTTTGGCCCATGTTTGGAGGTGTCGGCCCTCAGTCATGTAGTAACAGAACATATGCAATTAGGGTTTTATAGCAAAGAGTTCAAATGGAAGATTAAAAGGCACACTTATAAACTGGTTTGTCAAGGAATGAATAAAGTTTAGAAACTTGAGGTGTTTTTGTAGAATCAGTTTGCCCTTAGTCTAGAAAATAACTTTGTTCGAAGAAGAGCAAAATTCCCTCTTTTATAATTTTCTCTTATGATCTTACCAAACTGAACACCAAAACTTTCAAAAGCCAACTATGAAATTCTTCCAGGACTTTAAAGTAATTTTCAAAGTGAAATTGAAAACTGTATGATACAGTTTCCAAATATGGCCCCAACTGTTCTTCCCCATCTCTGTGTAGGTGTGGCTCCTCATATCACAAGGCAGAGTCAATTTTTCCTCCCCATGAATCTGGTGGGCCTGTGACTGACCAATCAGAAAGTGACAGAAGTAACATTCTGGGACTTCTGAGCCCAGGCCTTAAGGGAACTGGCAGCTTCCACTTTTGCCCTCCTGGAGTCTAGCTGCCATGGTGTCCAGGCTGGACCACTGAACGACTAGAGGCCACAAAGACAGGCTCTGGAGGAAGAGAAGCCATCCTGTTCATTCCAGTTCTGACCCAGCTCTCAGCTAAATGCAGCCACAGAAGAACCACCCAATTGAGTCCAGTTGACCCAGAGAATCAGAAGAAATATTAAATAGGCATTGTTTTAAGGCACTAAGCTTTGGGATGATTTGTAATGCAGCAACTGAAATACCAGCGACTGAACCACTAGCCCATGAAATACTATCCACTCAATGTCTCAAGGTGAGTTCTCACTAACCCATGAAATACTATCCACTCAATGTCTCAAGGTGAGTTCTGTGGAACTCTGTAGCTATTATACAGTGCCCCAACTTCTTTTCATTGCCACTGCTTTCCCAAATCTAAACCATGCTCAAACTTCTGTCCAGATCACTACCAGTGCCTCCTATCAGTCTCCCTGTTGCCTGCCACTCTTACCCTATATCATCCATTCTCCACACAGATTCTCCTTTTAAAAATGAAATTCATCTCCCTCGAGGAAAGCTCCTATCTGGCTTTCCACTTTAAGTTCATAATACAATTCACACCCCTTGCATGACCTGCAGGATCTGGCCCTGTTACCCTCTGTGGCCTCATTTCCCATCATCCCTCTCTTCCATCATCACTTTTCCAGCCTCACACACCAAACTAATTCATACCTTAAGTCCTGTGCCTGAATCTTCTGCCCTGAACCTTCCTCAGCCCAGCTCCTCCTTGTGGATCAGAACTTGGTTCAAGTGTTACCTCTACTGAAAGACCGTCCTTAATTATCCTGTCCGAAGTGGCTTCTGCTCTCTGCTCCTCCATCCCACTGTAGACTCACCTTGTAGGAAGTGATCCTATTTGTTAAGGGAGTTAGTATTGTTACCTCCATGCTCACTGGTGGCAACTCCATAAGGGTGGGGAACCTTATCTGTCTTAATTCACTACTGTATTGCCCAATAGAATAGTGGTTGGCACATGAGGTACTCAACGTTACTTGAATGACAAAATGGTGGGTGAGTGGGGTGGGGGGGAAGTCCCAAAGTCAAATAAGCTTGGAAAATGTTAAATGAGCTTCTCCAAACCTCTGGTTCTAAACAAAACGGGGAGCTAGGTGGATTGTTGGTTCCCTTCCCCATCCCAATGTGGGAGAAATCAAAAAGTGAGAGGGAAGACAGAACACAAAGGCTGTGAGAATCCCTGCCCTCTACTGGACCATCTTTTAACCCTAAGGAGTAGTAGCCCAGAATCACATCTATGCCCTGCTTGTCTTCACCAAGTACTCTCAGACTCTACTCCCTGGATCAGCTGAGGATACTCGTCCCAGAAATAACTGCTAACCTACCTACAAGTTGGAAGGAAGCATGTCAGTCCAGGTAGGAAGTGCAGAGAACCCTACTGCCATGGCCCAGACTTCTGTCACATTCCCTAATATACACTGCAGCTCAGGTGATGGTAAGCCCTGTACCCAGAACTCCCTAGTGACCTTGACCACTGACTTCTCCAGGATGGGCTCATGGAAGGGACAGCCAGAACATAACTGTATGAGTTTCCTGGAGCTGTTGTATCCATAGGGCGACTCAAAACAACAGGAATTTATTCCTTCACAGTTCTGGAGGCTGGAAGTCAAAAGTCAACGTGTCAGCAAAGCCATGTTCTTTGAACACTCTGTGGGATAGTCTGTCCCGTGCCTTTCTCTTGGCTTATGGTGTTGCTTCTGCCACAGTTATTACAAGGTATTCCCTTGTTTGTCTGTCTCTATGTCTCATCTCTTCTTATAAGAACGTCGTTATATTGCATTAAGGGCCCAGCATGATCTCATCTTAACTATATGTACAAGGAGTCTATTTCTCAGTAATTCACATTCACCTGTAGCAGGAGTTAGGCCTTCAATATATCCTTTTGTGGGACAGAGTTTATCTATAACAACCACCCACAGACTACTTAGCTTTATCTTCTGGAAACCTTCATCTGAGAGGCAATTTCCTTCCACAGCTAAGTGTTTCCCACTTCATTTTTTAAAAATAAAAGTATAGGTGTTTAGGGATATAGTTATTAAAAAAGTAGGAGAATGGCCCAAACTGGTTTGGCTCAGTGGATAGAGTGTCGGCCTGTGGACTGAGAGGTCCCAGATTCGATTCCGGTCAAGGGCATGTACCTCGGTTGTGGGCACATCTTCAGTAGGGGGCATGCAGGAGGTAGCTGATCTATGTCTCTCTCTCATTGATGTTTCTAACTCTCTATCACTCTCTCTTCCTCTCTGTAAAAAAAAATCAATAAAATACATTTGAAAAAATAAATAAAAATAAAAAATATATATATATAAAAAAAAAGTAGGAGAATGATTAGCAGTAAGTCAGAAAACGACTCCCTTGTGGGGGAGCAGGCAATGTACAGACTTCTCAGGTGTTTGTAATGCTGTTTCTAAACACAGGAGCTAGAAGCACAGGCATTTATTTTATTACTCTCTAAGCTATACTCATATGTTCTATCCATTCTCCCTGGGCATTCTTCTATGTGTATGACACATTTCATAATTAAAAATATAAAGTATAGGTATTATAAAGAAAAACTCATGAGAATAAAGAACAGATGAACAGATGATGGCAACAAAAGCATATGAAAAAGTGCCAAATGACTTAGACTGGAAAGACAAAACCCAAGGCAGCATGGAGAACAGGCCAGGAGCAGCAGAATTTACAGCTCAGAGCCTCAGGAAAGGGCAGCAATTGGAAAGGCCAGGTCCTATTAAAGCTGAGAGTCCTTTATTTCAGAGGTTAAAGCCTCACTGCCCATATCCAAAAATGATCTTCCCTTCTAGGGGCAGAAGACTAGAATCTACAGAAGCTCAAAGGAGAGAGATTCTGGACTCAGGGGCCATGGCAGAGCCAAGGGTGGAAGTACTGTCCTAAAACAGAGACACTTAATGGAAATTTTCCAGCTGAAAGGTCAGCTCTTGGCCTCCCTTACTTGGCACCTAAGATACAGGTAGGCAGGTTACTACTTCCCAGGAAAGATGAGGAATAGGAGAAAAAAAGAAAATTAAGGGGATCCATTTGGAGTAGGGGTCATGGGCAAACTACAGCCCATATGCCAAATCCAGCCTGTTTGGGTAAATAAAGTTTTATTGGAGCACAGCCATGCCCATTTATTATGTCCTCCTTGTGCTGCTTTCATACTACAACAGCAATGTTAAATAGTTGCAAATGAGACTATGTGGCTTGCAAAGCAGAAAACTATTTACTATCTGACTCCTTACAGAAAAATTCTGCTAACTCTTGTCCTAATAGCAGTGCTCTGAAAAGACAGACCAGAGAAAACAGAAGATAGGAAATTAAGAAGAGTTTCCAGAATTCAAGGACTTTCAAATTGAAAGAGCCCATACACCAAATGCTGTACACAATGAAACAAAAAAACCCACACATGGTACACACTGAATAATATGAGAACAATGGCAACAAAGAGAAGAGCCCACTTTTGTTGCCAAAGAACAAAACAGAAAAATGTGCAAAGAATCCAATATGCAATTCACAGAGAAACGAGGAGGGAACATGATTACAGTTGTAACTTCACCTGTAATCAAAGAAAAGTAAATAAAAACAAGTTTTCACTTTACAGCTTTCAGTTAGCTAACTAGTAGAGGCTGGTTAAGAGCAGTGCTAGCATAGATACAGGGAATCTGAGACCTACCTTCCTGCTGTGTGAAGGTATGTTCTGGCAGCTCTGAGTGGAATTCATTGTTCCAGGAGCACACTTAGCTTTGGGTTCCACTGAGTCACCTTGAGCCACACTGACACCATACTGATGCCCTGACTGCTATGTCTCCGCACTGTCTTCTAACCACACAGATGTTTACATGTTTTCAGATCCTGCTCAGCACATGGTCTGATACAGTCATGACACAAACCAGGTACACTACCCTTAGAGACTAAATGATACAATGAAAATTCTAGGGCTCTAACTGGTTTAGCTCAGTGGATAGAGTGTCGGCCTGCGGACTGAAGTGTCCCAGGTTCAATTCTGGTCAAGGGCATGTACCTCGGTTGTGGGTATATCTACAGTTGGGGGTGTGCAGGAGGCAGCTGATTGATGTTTCTCTCTCATCTATGTTTCTAACTTTCTATCTCTCTTCCTCTCTGTAAATAATCAATAAAATATACTTTAAAAAAGTGCCGAAACTGGTTTGGCTCAGTGGATAGAGCATCGGCCTGCAGACTGAAAGGTCTCAGGTTCGATTCTGGTCAAGGGCATGTATCTTGGTTGTGGGCACAACCCCAGTAGGAGGTATGCAGGAGGCGGCTGATCAATGTCTCTCTCTCATCAATGTTTCTAACTATCTCTCTCTCTCTCTCTCT
>JAAGEH010000006.1:15931633-16047555 GCA_011751065.1 Lasiurus cinereus
ATATATATATATATATATATATATATACTTAAAAAAAGAAAGAAAATGTCTAGGTCCTGCCTGAATGCCCAAAGAGGGAAATAACCCAATTGTATTAAGAGGTATTCATACTAAACATTAAAAAAAAACAAACCCAGCAATTTTTGTATTTTGCTCTCTTGCTGTTTTATTCTCTCTCCCTGAATTACTCAGGACTTGAATAGTAACTGCCTAATTATGCCCACTCCCTGGTGCTGCCTACTCCACCTCCACTCCGGCCCCAAGAGTTTTAGCATGTGTGTTAACTCACCTGGTATCGGTCAAGGATTCTGAAGTCCTGACAGGTGGTTCTGTATGTGGTTTGGCCAGTTGGAAGCCTAGAAACTCCTTCTTTGGCTCCATAAATCCCATCAACTAACAGAAGAGCAGCATTAACAACTTGATCCAAGTCAAAAAGCGGTAATCCCCTATCCCTTTTTGCTTGTCTGACAATCAGTTTACGCTTCAGTCTCCGAGCTTCTGGTGTCATGGCAACGGCACTGGGACAAGCTTCCAGCCTCTTCAGGAGCAGCTTCTCCTCATAGATGCTAACAGGGGTGTACTTGGGCCCTTTGGGTTTCCTGTCCTTCTCCAGCTGTGGCTTCCTCTTTTCTCGAGCCCTTGTTTGCAAAGATGTGTTGGAATCTGTGTCTTCACTGTCAATGTCCATCCTGTCAGGTTTTTCCTCCTCACTGTCTACCTCCTGCTTTATATGTTCAGGTGCTCTGACCTTCTTCCTGCCCCCAGGCACTGTCCCAGAAGCTGCTGACCCAGCAGGGGGCGGGACATACTCCATTCCTGGGTCTATGACTCCATCACCTTCCAACTCATCGTCATCTGTGAAAGTATAAAACAAGACAAACGAATACAGAGCACACCACACACAAGGTGAAAACATACACTTTTCTATCATGGACCATGCATAAAATAAAAACCCATAAAAGGTAGGACTTACCATGAAACAAGGCTTGTGGTGGCATCACATCTGGAATCAGATCTGCTTCTGAAAGCAAGCTGGGCGTGGCTGAGTGAGAGGCAGGGGTCCCAGGAGCAGAGAAATCCAAAGAGGGAGATGGAGACGGGCTAGTCAGTGGAGTGCGGTCAGAGGAGCTCAAGGATGAAAAGTCTATCACTTCTCCTTTTTCTAGAATCACATCTGGCCTTCGGCCTCGGCTTATGAACTTTACAGGGGTCGAAGAAGTGCTCCTGTCAAGAAAGCCAGCAGCTTCCTTTTGGGCTCTTCTAATGTCTTTCGCTTCTTGAGTACGACATCTTTTCTCTTTTAATTCCATGGCTGATTCCACAGGATTTCGACTCGCCCGTTTTCTAAGTCCTTCAACAGTAATGATGGGATCTAAAGTTGGTTTTGAGGCTGATGGAAAAGAATAAATACCTCAATTTTAAAATATTCATTCAATTTTAATTTCTTTTGCTAATTTATTATTGTAAACTTACTACCACATTCAAAATAGAGAAATGTTTGCCCTGGTGGGTGTAGCTGAGTTGGTTGAACGTCGTCCCATGCACTGAAAGGTCATGGTTAGGTGCCCGGTCAGGGTACATGCCCATGTTTCGGGTTCAGCTTTGGACCATATAGGAGGGGCAACCAATCGATGTTTCTCTCTCATATCAATATTTTTCTCTCTATCTCCCACCCTCTCAATCTAAAATCAGTAAAAACATATTTAAAAACAACAACAACAACACACAAAATAGAGAAATGTTCAATGGATGCCTTAAATGAGGATTTAGATATCTCTTAACAAGAAAAAAAATTATAATGGAAATTTAAACAATTAAACTCTAACTTTTACCAATTGGAATAAGTAAGTATTAAAAGTTTGATAATGCTCAGCAAGTATATGGGGAAATGAACATTTTTATACCAGGATGTATATTTTATTACAACTTTTTGGAAGGTAGCCTGGCAATACTGATTCAAGTTTTGAATGAGTATGCATTTAATACAGTAACACACTTCCAGGAATTAATCACACAAAAATTTGCACATGCACACAAATATGTACAATTATATTATTGTTGTCTATTTTATATATATATTTTTATTAATTTCAGAGAGGAAGGGAGAGGACGAGAGACATAGAAACATCAATGAGAATCATTGATGGGCTGCCTCCTGCACATCTCCTACTGGGGATTGAGGCCACAACCAGGACATATGCCCTTGACTGGAATCGAATGTGGGACTCTCCAGTCCACAGGCCAACATTCTATCCACTGAACCAAACTGGCTAGGTTATATTGTTGTTTAAAATAACAACAATAAAAGGTTCTAGAAATAACCAAAATGTCCATCAATCGGGGCTTAATAAATTATCATACAACCATTCAATGGAATGCAATGAAATAAAACATGGCAGCCCAGCCAGCATGGCTCAATGGTTGAGCATCGACCTATGAACCAACAGATCATGGTTCGATTCCTGGTCAGGACACATGCCTGGGTTGTGGGCTTGATTCCCAGTGGGGACCATGTAGGAGGAAGCCAGTCAATGAGTCTCCCTCATCATTGATGTTTCTGTCTCTCTCTCCCTGTCCCTTCCTCTCTGAAATTAATTTAAAAAAGAGAAAGAAAACATGACAGATCTGCATGTACTGCTATGGAAAGATATCCAAAGTTTACTGGTAAGCGGAGGGAAAAATGGAGAATAGATATTGTGAGTCCATTTAGTTTTTCTTTAAAAAAAAATAAGAAAATGCTTAAATAGCCGAAACCGGTTTGGCTCAGTGGATAGAGCGTCAGCCTGCGGACTGAAGGGTCCCAGGTTTGATTTCAGTCAAGGGTATGTATCCTGGTTGCAGGCACATCCCCAGTGGGGGGTGTGCAGGAGGTGGCTGATCGTTGTCTCTCTCTCATCGATGTTTCTAACTCTCTATTCCTCTCTTCCTCTCTGTAAAAAATCAATAAAATATATTTAAAAATATATTTTAAAAAAAGGAAATGCTTAAATGTGCAGATGATTTCTAAATGCATTCACAAGAGTCAACAGTGGTTACTCTGGGAAGTGAAACTGCAGGAAGGGGTGGGTGCAGAGGAGCAAGTATTAATTCTCTTAAAATTGTGAAAATGGTATTATGATTAGACTACAAAAAAAAAAAAGAGTTTACACCACTTAGATATACATACTGAAATATTTAAGGATGCTATGTGGGTGCCTAGGATTGCTCCAAAACAATGGATAGATGGGTAGAGGCTTGGGGGTCTAGATCAGGGATGGAGAACCTTTTTATGTCAAAGGCCATTTTGATATTTGTAACGTCATTCACAGACCAAACAAAAGTATCAACTTAAAAATTAGCCTGCTGTATTGGGTCAAACATTTAATTAACTCACCCCTAATGCCTGGCCTTATTCGATCTGAGGGCTGGATGATCCCCACCCTTGTTCTAAATAAAATGAGATTATCCGAAGTTAGCTGTTGAAGTGAGGTGAAAGGTATGTGGGGATTCATTATATTACTCTCTACACATTTGCACATTTAAAAAATTTTTCCATAATATAAAGTTTAAAAACAAAATCAGATTAAAATAGAGAACCTTTCAGATATCAAAGGAATGTTATTAAAACCGGTAACTTAATTAGGAAATTATCCTATTTTTATTTAGTATTTATTTACAGGATACAAAAAATGTGTCACAATAAAATTGCCAAGCAGAGTCCCTCCAGAGGCAGGTGAGCTATGCCTAGTAAAGTGGGACTGTCTCCTGAGCTCACCCTTGCTCAGCTTTGGCTAGCACCTCCTACACTGCTCTCACAGCAGTACCTTTTACTTTCAAAGCAGAGGCAGACAACTTCTCTCCTTCAGGTTTCATTGTCGGAGGCTTGTTGTGAACAAGTTTCCACCATCCTGGTTCTCCAAATTCCTGAGCACCTGAACGGAAGTACATAGGACTTCCCACGCTGAGGCAACCTGCTACTGTGCTCCACCAGGTCGAAGTTTTTTTCCTGGAGAGTCCAAGAATTTTTTTAAAAATTCTATCATTATATAGAAAATACATTCTATGTATACTCTGTGACTCCTAGCCTATGATATGCTCTGAACCTGAAAACTTTGAAGGAACATAACTTAAGAGAGGCTCTGAGGTCTGTTTGGCTGCTAATCCTGACTCTATCACTTTCTAGTTGCCTCAGTTTTCTCAACTTTAAAATTAGAATCATAGAACTTACCTTACTAGATCATTGTGGGGATTAAATGAAATAATTCAAACAAAGCTCATAAAACAATTCTAATCACAATCATCATGATTACCAAGTTCTATAAGTTATTTTAATTAAACAAGTTGCTTTATTTGTGAATTATACAGTTCCAAAGAATGCATGCAGGGGAATCATTAGCCATGGTAAATAGTTCATTTTTACCTAGGTATCAGATGCATCTTTCAGTCTGTTACTATTTTCCTTTACATAGCACAGTTGGAATAAAACTATATTGTGTGTTCCACAAACAAAGAACTGAACTTTGAAGGAATAACTTTGGTAAAAAAAAAAAAAAAAAGGCAAGCATTTCAAAATAACTACACAAGAATGTTTATAACAAAAATTTTTAAATATGTTACATGTCAACTATTCCGATTCCTCCTACTGAAAATTCTTTCAAAGGCAACTGTTTTATTTCCACCTTGAAAATGTAAGTCAATCACCAGAAATACTTTCATAAGAAGGCCAGACTAACAATTCCAAAATATTGCTAGAGAGCAAAAGAAAAAAAGGATTCTTAGGAATAAAGATGTACTAGAACACACAGAAAAAAAAAAAAAAACTTTAATAGGTATAAGCACTGTCTGTGATGGGACAAAGAATACCTTAGCTTTCACTGGCTATGTTTTAGTCCCAGAGCACTCTAACTCCTTTGGTCTCCTCCACTCAACTTTTTCTAACTTTCCAAGCCCTTCTCTTGCTCAAAGAATATGATCAAGGGGGAAGGTATTCTACTTGCTTTCTTACACAATGAACATGTTAGTCTAGTTGGTGGTGTCCCACAGGTCCTGTAGGCTCTGTTCACTTCTCTTTGACCTTTTTCCTTGTTTTTCCTCAGAGCTTATAACTCCCATTGATCCATCTTCAAGTTCATTGAATCTTTATCTGCTTGCTCAAATCTGCCTTTGAATCCCTCCAATGAATATTTCATTGCAGTATTATACTTTCCAGTTCCAGAATTTTTTTAGGTTTTCTATCTCTTTATTGATATTCCTATTTTGTTCATACAATATTTTCTCAACTTTCTCCCCATCTTCCTTTAGTTCTTTAAACATCTTTAAGACAGTTGTTTTAAAGTCTTTTCTTCCTAGATTCCCGCATAGGTCTTAAGGAAGTCCTGGTTGGTTTATTTTTTTCCCTTGAAAGGGCAATACCTTTTGCTGTTTCTTTGTATTCTTTCTAATTTTTTAATTGAAAATTTAATTTAATAATGTATAACTCTAGACATTAGATTATTATCGTTCCCCAAATGTTTTTTTGTTTGGCTTGTTTTTTGTTTTCCTTTTTGTTTTTTTTTACTGTTGTAAGCTGTCCCCCTGTGCCAAATATCAGCATGAGTTGTATAAAAGTAAGGTCTTCTTGGGTCATTTCTGAGCTTGCACCTTCCCGAGCATGTATAGTGACTTTCTAATTTCCCATGTATATATACAGTATATATGTATTTGCTTTTGAACATCTTAGCCTTCAATATCTAGCTCCAAAAGGAAAACAAAGAGAAAAATAAAGAGGAGAGAGGAAAGCACCCGCCTGTTAATTCCTAAAGTTGGTTCAACCAGAGGGAAAGGGGCTTGCCACAATAGGGAAGGTGCAACAACAATGGCTGCCCATCTTTGTCTGCAACCTTGTGATCAGCAGCAGCAATCAGTGATCAAAGCACAGATCAAAATATTTGAGGAGTATCCTTTTTGTATATCCTGGCTCCCATAAACTGTGTGCAAGCTGCTCTGAGAGCATGCACATTGCTGCCTGCTGCAGGCTGAAAGGTGTGGGATAGGCAGAAGCATAGTGCTAAGAGTTGAAACTGATTAAAATGAACAGCAATTTACTGTACAAACCTTCCCCTGGAAGTTGCAAGTCTACAACAGACTCTAAAATTCCAAAATAGTTACAGCAGACAGATTCTACAATTCCAATTGTTGTCTAAGTAGGGAGACAGATTTCTGGTGCTTTCTACTTTGACATCTCCCCAGAATTGTCATATAATTGTTTTGATTTTAAATACTGTGAATGTGCTGTCTCATATTTCATCAAATATAAGATCTACTGATTTTAAGATACATCATTTTATGTACAAGAAAGGAAACTATCAAATTTTGTCACATCATCACTACTTGTAAGATATATCCAGCTGTCAGAGAAATCAAAATTTGAAATATTATGCATCTTAAAAATCAATGAAATATGGTAACAGAATAAAGCATTCCAACTATTCTTCAAAGATACAATCAAAGTTATACCTTCTGGAAGAATTCAAGGCTAGAATTATAAAAGCAAATTAAACGATCACACACAATGTCAATTAAACTATAGTAATTAATAAAGCTTTTGTATACTTTTTGTTTCTATAATAGGTACATAAAGTTATTTGGGTTAGCCCTAACCAGTTTGGCTCAATGGAGAGAGCGTCGGCCTGCGGACTAAAGGGTCCCAGGTTCAATTCCGGTCAAGGGCATGTGCCTTGTTTGTGGGCACATCCCTAGTAGGAGGTGTGCAGAGGCAGCTCATAGTTGTTTCTAACTCTCTATCCCTCTCTGTAAAAATATGAATTAAAAAAATATATATATATTTAATATATATATTATATTATTTTATATATTTTATATATTTTTATATATATTATATTATATATATTTTTATATATATATTATATATTATATATATAAAATATATATATATATATTTTAATATATATATATTAAAGTTAGCCCTAAATAATCCTTTACACACTTAAACTTTGATAAAAATTAACGGCTTAAAAGCAAATCCTATAAATACCTGGAAGAAAATGTATTTAAATTTAGAACTTCATTACACAGTTCTATTTGCTTAGATCTTTTTTTAAAAAACTGATTTGAGAGAGAGAAAAAGACCAATGTGAGAGAGATACATCGATCTGTTGGCTGCCTCCTGCATGTGCCCTGACCAATGATCAAACCCGCAACCTCCCACAGAACAACAACAACAAAAAAACAAAAAACAAAAAAACCCGCAATCTAAGTATGTGCCTAGGAATCAAACCTGCAACCTTTTGGTGCACCAAACAATGCTTTAACCAAGTGAGCCACACAGCCACAGCTATTAGCTTAGCTCTTATGGCAAATGAGAAACATTTATAGTTTCATTATATTTATGGCAAATTTATATACATATATTTTTTGCTCACCAAGGTGGTGTGAAGTTTCTTTTTAAAGTGAATGTATTTTTTAAGTGACTTGTTTTAAATAAGTAAATGATAATTCAAGTGGTACATTATTATGGCCCAAACCACTAGTCTAATAGTTAAACTACACAGCAGCTGGAAAGAAATTAATGCCTTTTGGTAAACGTATTAAGAAGAACAGGCTCTAGAAATGAACAAATGACACGAACAACTTCTGTTAAAATAATGACAATATCCTTAAAAACAGGCAATTTAAATCCAAGTTCTTCCAAAAGACAATCCATTAAATGGAGCAGCACTGAGATCATGAAAACATTCCAAGTTCTAATTTTATCCGCTTTTCCCCCTTTTTTGTCCCTTATAAATGGGATGTATTAAATCCCACAAATAGTGCTAAATCATTGAACTAAGACAACAGATTTCCTTTCTTTAAGAAAAAGAACCAGTTATACTGTCAATTCTTTTCTTAGTACCACTAAAATTACTCAAGAACAAAAATAACTTTTGTAAAAATGTACTGAATCTATTCTATTTTTTCCTCACAGCAAGCCTTCAGAATGCCGTCCCTTTTAATGCCTTTCCTAATTTCCCAGCAGCATTAGCAGAGTTGTGACTTCTCAGCATCAGAGGAAATAGAGGCTGTAGTGAGTTCAGAGTGAGGACATGTACAAACTCCTTGCTCTGACCTGCTGTGATCAGAGCCTTTATCTATCTTGTCTACACTGACCCTACATGCAAGATTTATGAATCTCACACAGGACCTCAGATGGCAATTAACAATCACAATCTTAAACAGAACTGACCAATCCAGTTGTAAACTCATTAATCTCTAAAGAGCAGTAAGGTTAGCAATAAAAATCTTAGTAGATTCACATGAACATTTAGTTAAAACATATGGTCTCAAGCCCTGGCCAGTGTTGCTCAGTTGGTTGGAGCATTGTCTCATGTACAAGAAGGTCAGGTTTAATTTCCAATCAAGGAACATAATTGGGTTGCAAGGTTCAATCCCCAGATGGGGTGTATACAGAAGGCTACAGATTACCAATTAATGTATATTTCTCTCTCCAACCCCCCTTTCCTCCTTCTCTAAAAAAACAACAAGCAAACAAAAAACACCATATGGTCTCAATATCTGTGCACTGACATCCCTAAGTCTGATGAACTAAAACAGCTACCAAGGAGAAGTGCACTTAGCAGCAAAAAACAAAAACAAAAACAAAAAATACATTAAAATGAAAAGAGGGATGAAAAAGCTGTATGTATAATAATGTATCTAGATCTTGCTAAGCACTGTCATACCAAAAAATATAAAACTGTTTCTCCCTTCTAGTTTATAAAAATAAATGCAAAATAATAAGACTATTAATGAATAGCAATATAAATGGATGCAGTCAATAACTGCCATTATTTTTCTTCTTCTGATAAGGCAATGATTTTAAAAAGATAGTAATAATGCTATCTCCTCCAATTAAGTAGTTACTCATCCAACTATTAAACAGCTTCATTTAATCAAACAATTTTAACATTCTACAAATCTCTTCAAAATCTCTTAATGCTCAGTATAAATTAATACTTCTCAAAACAGGATGAATGACTACACTTTTAATAGTATATACTTCCACTTTGATTTTTCATAAACAAGTTTTTTAATTTAAAAAAGGAACATTTTCTGGGTTACAAAATTCTCTGTAATTGCCACAAGCAAATGTATACTCTAATTCTCTAGAGCAGTGATTTTCAACCAGTGTTCCACAG
Source organism: Lasiurus cinereus (assembly GCA_011751065.1). Taxonomy (NCBI): domain Eukaryota; kingdom Metazoa; phylum Chordata; class Mammalia; order Chiroptera; family Vespertilionidae; genus Lasiurus; species Lasiurus cinereus. Next base: position 15,940,786 of record JAAGEH010000006.1, read on the forward strand.
GCATTTTAATTTTTAAAAATAATTCTTTATTGTTGAAAGTATTACATATGTGCCACAAGAATTTTTAAAACATGCAATACCTGATTATTTAGTCAGGGGCACTGACCTCTTTTCCCTTAGATTGCCAAATAAAAATAAAAAAATGGCAATAGCCAACACAATAATAGCTGTCCAGTGTGAATAAATCAAAATTACACCTTTTCTCTTTTTTTGTAAGACTGGCAAAAATGTATTTTCTGATGTGTTGCAGAATTTCAGTAATTAGTTTGTGTGTGCCATGAGATAAAAAAGTTGAAAATTGCTGCTCTAGAGGGCTACACTAGGCTGGCTCAAATCTTATATTCATTCTTTATGTCTTTATTCAAGTATAAAATTTTTTTAAAAAAATCACATTACCTATTCCCTAGTAAGAAAGTCCAATGTTTCTCAATAAAAGCACAGATATCCTCTTTCCACCTGAAATAACCTTGACGTCCACTTCCTTCCAGAGACAAGTTGTACATTGCCAACATGACAACCTGAAAAACAAACCAAACAAGGACTGGGACAGAAGCATGATTAAGGGTGTTAATCTTGAGGGAGAAAATTTGTTGTTTTATATTCTAAATAGAGAACAGCAGGGAGGGGGGGGGGCAAAGGGGGTGGTGTGAGGAAGGATAATATCTTGGAATATTCTAGTATAGAACTGTACTTTCCTTATTGCTCTCAGATGAGTCTCACTAATCCACTTAATTATGTGCAGTCTTTCTTTACGTGTTACACATGCAGGGTTGCTGTGTGATTGATTATGATAAATAACCACTGTCCTGGGCAAATCCATAGCTTAGTATCCCTCCATCCTACACAATGCAGAACTAACAAAAGTGTTAACTACTGGCCATCAGGAGGCCTCTGGGTATCTACTACAGCCAGCATCTTGACCAACAATGCTAACTTTATTGAATATTTTGAAAAATCATCCCTGCATATTTTTCTAAGCTCTTTTAGAATTTAAGAATGGAAAATAATGTGATACACCATCTACTCAGCATTTAATCATTTTTAGCTGTACAAACCTTTCTTCAAATGAAATTAGCAATCAACAAGGGGCAGAGACCTGAAAAGGCCTGGCTGCTCTGCCCCATCTCAAAGGGCTCACTCCCCAGAGTTCAATCTGAAAATTTCTAATCTAGAACAACCTGGTTATTTTACAAAAAAATTCATGGCCTCGAATGGGGAAATATTTTCTAGGACTATAAATAACACAGGCTCATTGTAAAAGACTTAATAATAGAAAAAAAGAGAAATTAAGTACGTCAAGATCACTTTAAATCTACCATCAAGAAATAATCAGCCGGCCGGTATGGTATAGTGGTTAGCATCCAGGAGGTCACCATGAAGAGCACATGCCTGGGTTGCAGGCTTGACCCCCAGTGTGGAACATGCAGGGGGCAGCCAATCAATGATTCTCTCTCATCATTGATGTTTATCTCTCTCTGTCTCTTTCCCTCTCTAAAACAATTAAAAATATATTAAAAGAAATAATCACTTTTAATATTTTTAGTGACTGTACTTTCAGACATTTTTGTGTCTACATATAATTTTATAATTATGTAATTTTATGTAAATGAACAAAACTATACAAGCTATTCAAAACCATGTCTTCAACCTAATAAGAATGATTAATTTGGGGCCAAAGAAATTGAAAAGGGACAGAGAATCTAAAGAAAAATAAAATCCTGCCTGACAGGTGTGGCTCAATGGTTGAGCATCAACCTATGAACCAGGGTACATATGAGTCAGGGTACATATCCAGGTTGTGGGCTCAATGTCCCATAGAGGGCGTGCAGGAGGCAGCTGATCAATGATTATTTCTCATCATTGATGTTCCTATTTTTCTTTCCCTCTCCCTTCTTTTCTAAAATCAATAAAAATATATTTTTTTTAAGATGGTAAAGACCTAGGAGGTGGGTAAGAACTAGGAGGAGGGGGGTAAAGAGGGAGCAAATGGGAGACATCTGTAATACTATCAAAAATGAATAAATAAATATATATATATATTTTTTTTAATTTTAAGCTTTAAATAATTATTTCCATAAGGAGTGTCCTGAAGCTGTAAGGAATCTAATAAAGTGCAATTCATGGCCCATCTGTGGGTTCACAGCATTAACTCCCAATGATACCATGAGAAGACTTATGCCTGAAGGCAATTCTGCTGCTTCCAGAATTGATTATGAATATACTTCATACCACTGAATTATACACTTAAAAACTGAATTTCAATTTCTGCCAATCTTAAACTTGTAAAACTTTCAGATGGCCTAACAAATAATTAACCCCATGCACAGGTTTTTCAAATTCACTGATTTTTTGCATCAGGTCTATATCAACCAAAAAGCAGTAATTGTTCATGAGGAGTTACTATTTAATGGATATAGAATTTCAGTTTGGGAAGATAAGAAAATTCTGAAAATGAATAGTGGTGATGGTTGCCAAATAATGTGAATATACTTCATGCCACTGAATTGTACACTTAAAAATGCTTAAAATCTTAAACTTTTACACTATGTATATATTACCTCAATTTTTAAAAGTTACTATTCAAGAAATACCTAAGGCATTATCCTTACCCCAGAATTTTCAACTTCAGGTTAAAGACATTAATACATTATTAAAATGTTAAGTGTTTTTCCCTAAGGCAGTGGTGGCAAACTCATTAGTCAACAGAGAGGCAAAAAACTGCTGCTTATAAGCCGCAGTTTGCCGACCACTGCTTTAAAGAAAGAATGAAGTGAACTCTCCACTCTCAGACTCCTAGAGTAACCCAGAAACAGGATTCACTGTTAATCTCAGTGGTAGATACAGAAGTATCTATTAATTTACTTATTTCTGATACTATTTTTAAATTTAATTTAATTTTTTAATATGTTTTATTGATTTTTTACAAAGGGAGAGTAATAGAGTTAGAAACATCGATGACAGAGAAACACCGAACAGCTGCCTCCTGCACATCTCCCCATGGGGATGTGCCCGCAACCAAGGTACATACCCTTGACTAGAATCGAACCTGGACCTTTCAGTCCACAGGCCAACGCTCTATCCATTGGGCCAAACAAGTCAGGGCGAGACTGAGTTTTTAAGATGCAAAAGAAACACTGATCAGTATCTTGCCAAGAACCAGATGTGTCTGATCTAAGTTATGATTTCATCAGACCAGTATCATCTACCACCTATTTGTCTTTGGAAATAAAAAATAATTTATAAGGGATGTTAGTTTAACTAAATGTGCAAACTGAGCAAATATTACATATTCTGAGCAACACAATAAAAAACTACTTTTCCTTTTAAAAAGAACCTTCACAGAAAACTCACATTCTTGAAAATAACAAAAATACATGTATTTGCTCTTCCATATTACAGCTTTTGAAAAGCTACTTGCAGGCCAAATTCAAATCTGCCTACATATGCACACATCAGAATAACCTATTAATATTAACTTGACCTTGGCTAGAGGCAGGTCTCATGGATGCTTAGGAAAAAATATTGGAATTACAATATTCATGGGACTATATCCCCAATACTACTTATATATTTTCAGACAAGTCAAAGACTCACTTTCAACATTCAGTACTGACAGATTTCATGACAAGCTGTCTAATAAAGCTCTGATAATTAAGACATCTAAGGCTGCTAAAGCAACTACAATTTACAAGGAACATCTTAAGGGGCCTAGATGGTATAATTTTTCATTACCCTGTTCATTTCCTTCATAGCAAAAAAAGTGCTATAGGTAACTAACTTATTTGTCTGCTTACAACATAAAGTAAATGTCTAGAATGTCACGCCTGGGGGCAGGGGTTATAGCAGTAGTCTCCAGGCACTCAATATTTGTTGAATCAAACATAAAATTGAATATGCATAATTCATTCATTTGTAGAACTTAAAGACTATATGTACATTGTGCCTACTATAGATATGCTAGTATTAATATAAAAACAAACCAAAAAAATTAATATAACCAAAGATCAATAAAAAGCTATCATTCAAACTATATAGTTGGATTATGGTATTGATATTGAAGATGGTTAAAAGTAGACACAGGGCCCTGCCCAGGTTGGTTGGAGTGCTGTCTGGGCACCAAAAAATTGTGACTTCAATTCCCAGTCAGAGCACATACCTCGAATGTGTAGGTTCGATCACCAGTTGGGACTCGGGAGGAAAGAGATTCCTTCCTCTCTAAATTAATAGGGTGAGGATTTTTTAAAAAACAGACACAAAAAAAATATTCAAATAGGTTTGCATTCAAATGCAGAAAAGTGGATTATGTTGGTTTCTGCAATCAACCACATTATGTCTTCCAAATTTATTTTCTATGTGGCCATCTTTACAATTTTTACAATGGTTTCATTGTTCAAAAAGGGCTGCCAGAAAAATGTGAACCTCATTTTCAATTAAAATCAAAGTTTGGTATTATAGAAAAAATGATATCTTTTAGAAGAAAGATATTGGAAAAAGCAAATATCTCAAACCCAATTCACTAAGTTAGCAGTGAGTCCAGTCCAAGAACTCCTTTCTCCACACATTCAATATATAATTTTCATGGGAAAATAAAAACCCTCCAAACAGCTCAAGATCTCATATAAGTTCCTCTTTCTGTAGATATTCTAATAAATTCCTTGGGGACCATCCTCTTGAATTCAATAGGAAGAGAGCCTTTACTCACTTGCTGCCATGTTAGCTTCAGCCTTTCATACTGCTCCTTGCCATCTTCTGAGCAATCGGAACAAGTAAACCTAAAAAAATTATCACCCTTAAGGTAACTGAGCTGTTCCCTCAGCTGACCTAGGAGAAAAACAAAAAAGTGTATCATAGATTTACCTAAGAACAGGGGTAACTCAAAGTTCATTTAGCAACCAGATTTTAAGTTTTCCATACTGTTTTTCCTTTATTTCAGTCAGTTCATGATAGGAGGAGGTGTGGAAATAAGAGATTTTTATTCTTCCAACATCAGTGTATGCTCATGAAGATTGTTGGTTCCCTAACTTTTAGAAGAAAGATATTGGAAAAAGCAGTTATTATTGCTCACTGGATTTTCCGACTGTTAACATTCCAGAATCTTACAGGTCTCTTCACATTTTTTCAAAAATACCCAAGCTTCCCTGAGTATCAGGCACTGGACTAGGAACTGGGAATACTGTGCCCAAGACAGGCATAGTAACTGCTCTCAGTTTACAAATTCTGTAGGGAAAACATGAGAATATAGGTAATCACAACAGCACAGTGGTTCTCCATCCTCACTGTACATCAGAATGGTTTTTCTTTTAATGTCTTAACTTACCCCACATGAAATAAATCAATCTCTGTAGTGGAGCCTGGGTCTACATTTTTAAAGTGACACATGCTCTGGAAGACATGAAAACCACTCCAGTAGGAAAGGCAATGTGACGGCACATAAAAGGGGTGCTTGACCCATATTGGGAAGTTAGGAGAGCTAGAAAAAGTGGGTTCTACAGGAGGATAAGAATTGGCCAGGGGAAGAGAAGTGCTTGTGTGTAGAGGGGGAGGGCATGGAGGCTAGAGATGAATATTCCAGAAAGGAAATTAAAATGTGCCAAGTCCCAAGGATAAGAAAGACTTGTTTGTAGAGAATTAAAAGCTCATCCTAACAGCAAAGGTCTGTTAATGTGTGAGGATAACAGGATACTAGAAGGAGAGGCTAAAGAAATTAGCAGGAGCATAATCATAAAGGGCAGGTTAAGATGTATACCATCAGGACAAAGAGAAAGCCACTGAGATTTTCAGGCAGGATCCTGAATTAATAAGCAGGAGACAACTCAAACAAAAACTACCTGTAATAAATTCCAGATTTGTTTTCTGTGAAAAATTATGTGTTAGTAGTAACTATTAATCTGAATAGTTGTATCTTCAACAAAAACATTTCCACATACCAGAAAATAACTCACTTCACAATTACCTAGTTACAAATTCTTTTATACAAAGAATTCCTCTATTGTGTACCTCTTTACTAGTCTCTGCCTAATAGGAAAATGCTGTTGTGGTAAGACTCATGATGACTGGAAAAGCATATCTTCCTTGAGAACTAGGAAGCTAGCAGTTGAAAAGACTGAGTTGAAAAACTAAAGTATCAGGGAAGCATGTGTGTGTGTGTGCGTATCTCTTGCCAACAGATCACAGAGTCCAACAAGAGAAAACAAGAATGATGCTAGGAAAAAAAGCACAACACACTTTAATCGCCTACAGTAGCAGGAATTTTCCATGTGAGTTAAATACTAAGAGTAATTTTTGTGAACTTGAACTTTTATTCTACACTGGGCCCCAAAGTCTTAACATAGCCTTTTTAGAAAAATCTGGCTAATTTCTAAGTAACACAGGATATCCAATTTTCTAGTCTTTATTGGGTTACCATCAAGAACATTATTTTAACAATGAGATAAATATCTACAGTAATTTTTATTAGTATAAATGTGTCTGTTTTATATAAATGTGTAATCAACTAAACTAAAAATAAATATAATAATTATCCTTTTATTTAGGTCTATTTACATTCATGTTTTTTTTCTACAGATTAGGAAAACAAACACATAGAAACTGACAGATCAAAGGAATCGAGAAGCTCCTTACTGGCTGGTATCCATTTTTGGCATTTGTCACAGAAGTAGGACAGCTGCTCCTCCATCCAGGACACATCTCCTTCATCACTGTTGAGGGAATCCCCACTCTGATCATGAGACAAGTCCACTGATGCCTGGTCCTCTGATTCAACAATCAGGAGAGTCTCCCCCTCCACTTCACCCTCCTCCAGTCCTTCTGAGGTAGAGGTTCTTGTGGCTTCATCATCATGGCGACTTATCAGACTACCTAGATGGATGTTACTATCCATCCCTTCTTTCTCAGAGGGTCAGAAGTGCTTTCGTAACAATCCTAAGCTCTGACCAACCTTAAAGAGGCTTTTATCAGGACTATACAAACAAAAACTCTTCAGAAGAGTGTCTGCCCTATTCTCTACTCAAATATAATGAACTTCTAAAGTAATAATTTAGTATAATCCTTTGTCCTTTTCCTTGATTGAGTTTAAAAGGACAGTGACCAAAAAAAGGTTGAAAATCTTACTAAGCTATTCTCTATCAACACATTCACTCACATGCACACACACATCAATATTTCACATTCATTTCAAGTCATGTTTTTTGAGATCCTTTGCCAGTAACATCTTCTCTCTTTCGGCTTCCAGTTGCTCAGTCAAAATAATCTGTTCTCCCAAAAGACGAATATTTTCTTTTTTCCGATTTTGCCTCTCAATGTCTCTGATCACTCCGTCACGAAGCCTCTAAAAATGTAAGAAACAGATTTCAATAGCACACTGAACAGGTGGTTCCCATTCCTGTTACATTCAAAACCAAATAACAGTATTACCAAAATACACTTAAAACTTTCAGACTCCAAATACCCAACTACTATTTTAACTTTCTCTATAAATGTAAGACATAATAAAGAAACCATCAAATTAATCTGAGGGTATGCTATAACATTACCACTTAAATGACTATTGATCATATTTTAAGAAATTCTTGAACATTTATTATAGAAAATTTAAATGGAAATAACAATTAAAAAAGAAAAAACTGTCACTATATTGAATTTTAAAAGTTTAATTGATATATGACACTTAAAATATTTGGTAAGAATTACTACAGTAACTCTATCAACTACTTTCCTGTTAGCAATTTTCCTAGCTGAATAAACATCAAAGAAAAAAAGACTGCTAAAATATGAACAAGCTATAAGGTAGATGCAAAAAGTAAAAAGCCCAGCTTCTAGTATACAAAGAGAAAAAGTTAAAATTATACAGAATTACTAAACAATTACGTTAACAGAGAGAGAATGGGAAAAAAATAGAATGCCATTATCAGAGGGAAAATTAAAGGCCCATCAATGGTAGTTACTTTGATAAGCACTAAAGAATATGGACCTGACACCAAAGATGAGACTTTTAAAAGCATCAATCCAGTCATGACTAATAACATTTTATAGTCACAGGTCACAAGATGCTCTAATAAGTTTCTAATAGCCTTGTGATGCAGAATTAATGGGGATAAGGGCAGGGGTCTGAACTCTTTTCTTTTTTTTAAAAATTATTAATGATGTCTATTTAAGACACTTCTCACCAAGCATCTACTTGCTGGACCTCGAGGCCTAAAGTTGCATTCCCTATTATGGGGAATAGAGGATCCTAAAACTAGTAACTCAACTGAATACCAATTTTCTTAGTATTCCTTTTTTCCCCCCTGATTTTTTATGTTTTTTTTTATTGTGTTACATGTATACATATCTCCCCAATGCCCACCCCCATCCCAGGCATATCCCAATCCCCCAGTGTCTTGTGTTCATTGGTTATGCTTAAAAACCAATTTTCTTGATCACTGAACCATTGGCAAGACCTCCATAGACAGAAATGGAAGTGCTCATTTCTTCTGATCCTGTGCTCCTTACATCACCCCACCCCCAAAGCTCACACCTTCCACACCTGTCTGAGATCCTACCCTTTTCAGAGACTTTAGTACATGCTTAGGATCTTGCTCTGCATCCATCATTTGTTATCTTCCTCCAAGTTTCAATGTGTATGTTTACTGCCTCTCACATCTTTCCTCTGAGGTCCACTTTAACTACCTTATGAACCACCTCACTTACTAACCATGAAGGCTTCTCCACTATTCCAATTCTAATGCCTACAACTCTGGCTCCTCATGTAAGTACTACTTCTTTTGCAGGGTTTCCATGAGGATTAAAGATAATGTATATAAAATGCTTAGTACAATGCCTGGTACGTAGTAAACAGTCAAGAAACAATAGTCATCATTTATTTCTTGCTTCCTTGAACCTTCTTCTTACATTTCTACTATGTCAATCATTTGACCAACTCTTTCCCACTGCTAGAAAGTAAGCCCACAATGAGTGATTGATTGGATGTAAGATAAACACAGGTTATTCTGGTCAATCTTTTCTTCATCTCTAACTTTCAAATATCTAAATCTACCTGTTCCACTCTAGCAGGCAGCCAGGGTTTGTTAACGCTGGCTGCCTGCTAGAATCCTCTGGGTCGCTTTTATTTTTAAAAAGATATTTTTTCTTAATTGGTTTCAGAGAGAAAGAGAAGGGAGAGATAAACATCAATGATGACAGAGAATCATTGTTTGACTCCCTTTTGCAGGCCCCCTACTGGGGATTGAGCCCCAAAACCTTGCATGTGCCCTGGACCAGAATTGAACCCAGGACCCTTCAGTCTGTAGGCTGATGCTCTACCCACTGAGCCAAACCGGCTAGGGGTGGGTCACTTTTAAAACATACTTTGGCTAGCCGAAACCGGTTTGGCTCGGTGGATAGAGTGTCAGCCTGCGGACTGAAAGGTCCCAGGTTCAATTGCCGTCAAGGGCATGTATCCTGGTTGCAGGAGCATCCCCAGTGGGGGGCGGGCAGGAGGCAGCTGATCCATGTCTCTCTCATCGATGTTTCTAACCCTCTATTCCTATCCCTTCCTCTCTGTAAAAAATCAGTAAAATATATTTTAAAAAAATAAAAAATAATAAAACATACTTTGGCTTGGTGACTGAGTTTCACCCTTTGAACCAGGAGATCTAGTTTCAATCCAGATTAGGGCACTTGCTCAGGATTTCCGGCTCCAACCATAGTGTGGGGCATGCAGGAGTCAGCTGATCAATAACATCACTGATGTTTCTCTCTCTCCCTCTTCCTTCCTCTCTGAAATCAATAAATAAAACATACCTACCAGAATCCTCATGCCCAAGAGATTCTGATTTAATAGGCTTGGAGTAGGACCCAGACTCAGCTGCATTGTAAAAACTTTCCAGGAACATTGGGTGTGTGGCTAGGTTTCAAAACCAAGCTCTAATAATCCAGCCTACCTGACACTCCTGGAAATTCTCTGTTCACTAATCTCAGAGCTGTATCTCACACACACTACTCCATCTCAATTTTTCTTGGGATCACCTTCTTTTTCCTTCTTAGGAGGAAGATTCCTGTCTCTATTAGAAATGCTACACCTTTAGAACCCCAAATCTCTAATGCCCTTTCATCATTAATCATCCCATTCCCTCCTCCACACCATTCTTGTATCTTCACAGGCTTCCTCTCCTGATTTCAGTGGATTGTGAACACCGTGGACAAAGACCTCATCTGCTTCATATCTGAATACCCAGAACAGTCCAATGCAAGCAATGACTTTACTATTGATTCAGGTCATTGCTTTCACCCCCGGCAAACGAGGCTCTACCAATACCCACGCCAAGGTGTCCTCTGAGAGTTCAACAATGATCTAGTTTCGGTTCTCACACTCAACATTCAGCGCTGTTTTCAATCAGTCCGGTCTGTCTCAGGAGCGGCTGTGCTTCCTATCTGTATTTCCCAAAAAGTCTCTGGCACACAATGACCAGTCGTTAAGCGTTTACTAAGTTTAATAAGAAAGAAAGTATGAGCAGAGAGACACAGAATGGACGGTCAGGCCAATGATCAGTAAATCAGGCTATTTCTAGGGATATAAGTATCAAAAAAAGAAAATTTGGAGGCTAGTATCGTTAATGTTCACAGAATCTACTTTTCATGGAGATCAACCAAGAACTTGTGTGTGTGTGTGTGTTTAATATATATAGTATATTTAAAAAAAAACAAAAACAAACATTGTCACAGACAATAGTGCGGTGAAAGCCGGGGCGGGGGAGCAAGGACAGGCTAGAAGGGGTCCATAGGGAAGAGAAGGAACACGTGCATTGCTTTCAACAATAAAGAAAAAAAAATACGCACACACCACAAAACAATATACAAGCACCTCACCAAATTACCTTGGCCAAAGGCACGAAGGCGGATGCGAGAATGCTTCTTTATCGTGGGATAAAGTCCTATTAGCATTTAAACACCGCAGGACCAATGTTGGGCCTGGGGGTGAGGGGAGGCCAGCACCTGACGAATGCACCCCTAGGAAACGCCTTCCCCTCCTCCACTTCCTGCCGTCCCAGTGACATTCTGAACGGTGGAATCACCGCAGGCTGGCGGCCACTAGCGAACGGGACCGCTCACCCGCCACGGGCGTGCGTTCGCGGGAGCCAAACTTCAACGCGGCGGGCCGGGCTCCCGGGCGCCGAGGCTGGAGGGTGGCCTGCACCTCGAGGGCGCACGCGGCCCGGGGGGTGCAGCGCTCCGGGCCGAGACCGCGGCGGGTGGTGAGCTGGCGGGCGCTGGGCCGCGCCGCCGCGGGGGAGAGGAAGGGAGAGAAGGAAGGACCGGGACCAGCGGGAAACCACGCGGAGAGCGGAGACCCCAAGGCCGCAGTCGCCGGGCCCGGAAGAGACCATCACGTGACACCGACCTGCCGGTCCAGCCGCTGGTTCAGATGCACGCCAGCCACGGTGACCGCCGTCAGTACCACTGAGAGGCCCAGCACCAGCTTCGATCGCATCGACATCCCCGCGCCAGGCGCCCCCTCCCACCACTCGAGGAGCTGGATGCCGCCGAGCGTGCGTCGCCGCCAGTGCGAGCCAGACCCGATCCCTAGAGCGCAGATCCCCAGCCACTGGGATGCCAGCCACCGCCGCCAGCCGCGAGCAATCGAGAGCCGAACGGCTCCACGGCAATGCGACTGGGGTGGGACGTGGCGAATGGAGGGATGTTCTCTCTACCCGACAGGTGGCTGGGTTACAGCACTCCCAATTCAAATTCTAAATTAGAGCCCCAGCTCCTCGTGGGGGTGAGTTGGAGGGTTACAGGCCTGCACCTCCTCATTGTAATCACCTCCTTTACCACCCATGGCGATGCTGACCCAGGTGCTTTGCTCAATAGCAGTTTCACCAAATTCAGCCCTCCTTGTCCCTTTGGCTGGGCAGGTGCCACCAGGAGGTGGAGTTTTGCTAGTTAAATGTAGACACAATCACCTGCTTTCACCTTGGCTCTGATCAGGGCGTGATTTTTCTTAAAATCGTAGTCTTCTGCCTAAAGAGCCTATTGACTGGGCAGTGACACGTCCTTGACCCCTGATATAAAAAGAGCTGGTTACCTCCTTGTCCAGGTAATCCTTAAGAGATCACTTTAACACACTTAGCCTCAGTTCCCCCATTTATAAAATAGGATTCCTGAACGCACATCATTAGAACCATAAATGATGGAATGAAGGAGTGCTTTGACAATAGCTTAAGGTACTTTCCAATGTGTAGAAAAACGTTTGGCTTTCTAATGAAGAGGTATGGTCATTAAATTAATTTTTCTTACTAGAATTCATAGAGAAAAAACTTTTCTTCTGGAAACAACTTTGGATGATATTAACTTGGGCTTGATCTTAACCTCACCCAAGGGCTTCTTTGACATTCATTTCTGTAGTGCTTTGCTATTCCAGCCTAAGTTATGCACGTGTAAATGGCATGATTGATACTGCTTTTAAGAAATGTAATAGAGGAGGTAACCAAGATGGCAGCATAGGTAAACACCTACACTACTGCCTCGCACAACCATTTCAAAGCTACAACTAAAAGACAGAATGGACATCATCCAGAACCACAAGAAAGCTGGCTGAGTGGAAATTCTACGACTAGAAGGGAAGAGAGGGGCTCACAGAGACCCAAAGGAACTGCAAAAAGCTGAGGTTTGGAGACAAGCGTGTGGAGAGAGTGGGTGCCGGAGTACCTGGCTGGCTTTCTATGGCAGGAAACTCCCAATGGCATTGAACCCCTTATACTATGACACTAAACCCCAGGTTCAGCCAAAACTCATACGGGGGTAGTTTGGACTGTGAAAAGGGAGAAGTGCACAGAAATTTGGGGGAGTCGCAGGAGGGCAGAAATCGGGCGGCACTCACAGCATAGCGCGCAGAAGACCAACTGCTGATTGTGCCGCTGGCTTTCACAAGAGGGCGGGAGACAAAGCATCCCAACTGCGTCACTTCTAGCTCCACTAAACCCCAGATTCATATGGTACCGGAGCACAGAGGAGCCGGAAAGGCAGAGGTCTAGAGGCACTGGGAGAGAGTGTGCACAAGGACCACTCCAGCGATTACCCAGTCACGTGAGACTCTGGGGCTGAGGAGGGCGGGGCCGAAGGCAAGGTGGTCCATTAAGCCCTGAGACTCCACCCATCCCAAGCTCAACAGAGAGGCTTTTCCAGTCTGGTATCATAAGGCTGAATCCAACACAGAAGTTCTCCTGGCATAGTGAAAATGCTAAGACAAGGGAAGAGATCACAAACAAAAGAAATGGAGGGAAACAAACAACTGGATATAGAGTTCAAAACCACGCTTACAAGGTTTTTCAAGAATCTCCTACAAAAGATGGATAAAGTTAGTGAGACCCAAAAGGAGATGAAAAAGAACCAACTAGAGATGGAAAAGGTCCAACTAGAAATTAAACATACACTGACTGAAATAAAAAATTTAATTCAGAAACCGAACAGCAGACTAGAGGAAGGCAAGAATCAAGTCAAAGATTTGAAATATAAAGCATCAGAAAACACTCAACTGGAAAAGCAAGAAAAAAAAAGAATCCAAAAATGTGAAGATAATGTAAGGAGCCTCTGGGACAGCTTCAAGCGTACCAACATCAGAATAGTGGGGGTGCCAGAAAAAGAGAGAGAGCAAGATACTGAAAACCTATTTGAAGAAATAATGATTAAAAACTTCCCGCATCTGGTAAAAGAAACAGACTTACAAGTCCAGGAAGCACACAGAACCTCAAATAAAAGGAATCCAAAGAGGACCACACCACGACACATCATAATTAAAATACCAAGAGCAAAAGACAAATATAGAATATTAAAAGCAGCAAGAGAAAACAATTCATTACCTACAAGGGAGTACCCATATGATTGTCAGCTGAAACGATGCAGGCCAGATGGGAATGGCAAGAAATATTCAAAATGATGAATAGCAAGAACCTACAACCAAGAATACTCTATCCAGCAAAGCTATCATTCAGAATTGAAGGGCAGATAAAGAGCTTCACAGTTAAGAAAAAGCTAAAGGACTTCATCAGCTCTAAACCAGTATTATATGAAATGCTGAAAGGTACTCTTTTAGAAGAGGAAGAAGAAAAAGGTAAAAGATAAAAAAATTATGAACAAATACATATCTATCAACAAGTGAATCTAAAAATTAGGTGAATAAAAAATGTGATCAACAGAATAAACTGGTGAATATAAGAGAATCAGGAGCACAGAAAGGGAGTGGACTGATAATTCTCAGGGGGAAAGGGGTGAAGGGTGTACAGGGAGAGACTGGACAAAAATCATACACCTATGGATGAGGTCAATGGGAGGGAGGTAAAGGTTGAGGGAGGGGTGGGAGCCGGGTGGAGGGGAGCTATATAGGGGAAAAAAGAGAAACAAATGTAATAATCTGAATAATAAAGATTTAATTTTTAAAAAATTAATGTAATACAATAAAATTAAATAATAAAAAAGTTAAAAATACCCTTTCAAATGTCATTTTGTTCACAACATATTTCTCAGCTGGAGAAATGTACCATTGAATTGGAAAACAAGAGTCTTTCTCTAATAGACCTTGAACTTAGAAGCAATTTGATTCAGGGTGTATTTGCATATCTCTATAAAGAAAAACAACAACGATTAGACTATTTTTAATTGTCTACAATTAGATTACTTTTATATTGCTTTCTCCAGATACAATTTCCCTCTAAGTCAATAAGCCTTCAACATCCTTTAAATGTTAACAGTGTCGGTCAGATCCAAGATAGTGGCATAGGTAAACATGTACACTGCTGCCTCGCACAACAATTTCAAAACTACAATTAAAAGACAGAACGGACATCATCCAGAACCACAGGAAAGCTGGTTGAGTGGAAATTCTACAACTAGAAGGAAAGAGAGGGGCTCACGGAGACCCAGAGGAACTACAAAAAGCTGAGGTGTGGAGACACGCATGTGGAGAGAGCGAGTGCTGGAGTTCCTGGCTGGCTTTCTCTGGCGGGAGGGGACAGAGACTTCTGGCTGCATTGAACCCCTTATCCTATCGCACTAAAACCCTACGTCCAGCCGAGACTCATACAGGGGTGTTCGGACTGTGAAGAGGGAGAAGTGCATGGAAATCTGGGGGAGACGTGAAAGGGCAGAGGTCTGGAGGTCTGTTGGCACAGCACTGCATGCACAGGACCGACTGCTGGTTGTGCCCCTGGCTTTCAGGAGTGAGCAGGGGACAGAGCCTCCAACTGCGCCACTTCTAGCTCCACTGAACCCCAGTTTGGGGCGAAACCCTGGGGACCCAGACTCATATGGTTCCAGAGCACAGGGGAGCCGGAAAGGCAGAGGTCTAGAGGCGCTATGAGAGAGCACGCAAAAGGACCACTCCAGCGATTACCCAATCATGTGAGACCCAAGGGCCATGGAGGGCGGGGCCAACTGGAAGGCAAACCGGTCCTTATGCCCTGAGACTCCACCCATCCCAAGCTCAAGAGAAAGGCTTTTGCAGTTTTCAAGTCGTGTATCATAAGACTGAATCCAACACAGATGTTCTCCTGGCATAGTGAAAATGCCGAGACAAGGGAAGAGATCACAAACAAAAGAGATGGAGGGAAACAAACAAATGGATATAGAGTTCAAAACCACGCTTATAAGGTTTTTCAAGAATCTCCTACAAAAGATGGATAAAGTTAGCGAGACCCAAGAGGAGATGAAAAAGAACCAACTAGAGATGGAAAAGGTCCAACTAGAAATTAAACATACACTGACTGAAATAAAAAATATTATTCAGAAACCTAACAGCAGACTAGAGGAAGGCAAGAATCAAGTCAAAGATTTGAAATATAAAGAATCAGAAAACACTCAACTGGAAAAGCAAGAAAAAAAAAGAATCCAAAAATGTGAAGATAATGTAAGGAGCCTCTGGGACAGCTTCAAGCGTACCAACATCAGAATTGTGGGGGTGCCAGAAGAAGAGAGAGCAAGATACTGAAAACCTACTTAAAGAAATAATGACTGAAAACTTCCCACATCTGGTAAAAGAAATCGACTTACAAGTCCAGGAAGCACACAGAACCTCAAATAAAAGGAATCCAAAGAGGACCACACCAAGACACATCATAATTAAAATACCAAGAGCAAAAGACAAATAGAGAATATTAAAAGCAGCAAGAGAAAAAGAGTTCATTATCTACAAGGGAGCACCCATACGACTGTCACCTGATTTCTCAACAGATACGATGCAGGCCAGATGGGAGTGGCAAGAAATATTCAACGTGATGAATAACAAGAACCTACAACCAAGAATACTCTATCCAGCAAAGCTATCATTCAGAATTGAAGGGCAGATAAAGAGCTTCACAGTTAAGAAAAAGCTAAAGGACTTCATCAACTCCAAAGCAGTATTATATGAAATGCTGAAAGGCACTCTTTTAGAAGAGGAAGAAGAAAAAGGTAAAAGATAAAAAAATTATGAACAAATACATATCTATCAACAAGTGAATCTAAAAATTAAGTGAATTAAAAATTTGATCAACAGAATAAACTGGTGAATATAATAGATTCAGGAGCACAGAAAGGGAGTGGACTGATAAGTCTCAGGGGGAAAGAGGTGAGGGGTGTACAGTGAGAGACTGGACAAAAATCATACACCTCTTGATGGGGTTAAGAGGGGGGAGGTAACGGTAGAGGGAGGGGTGGGAACCAGGTGGAGGGGAGCTATATAGGGGAAAAAAGAGAAACAAATGTAATAACCTGAATAATAAAGATTTAATTTAAAAAAATAAATGTTAACAGTGTCAAATTAAATTAATGGATTATCTGTTTAAGTATTTATAAGCCTGAGCAGGAGTATTTTATGGTTATTATCACACAAATTATTATGTGAGAGAATGACTGCATGCCATCAAATACTAAAACCACCTTTTTAAATCATTAATATGATTTCCATCTAGTCTAAGTATATTTCTTTTCTTTTTTAAAAATATATTTTATTGATTTTTTACAGAGAGGAAGGGAGAGGGATAGAGAGTTAGAAACATTGATGAGAGATGTGCCTGCAACCAAGGTACATGCCTTTGACCAGAACAGAACCTGGGACCTTTCATTCTGAAGGCTGACACTCTATTCACTGAGCCAAACTGGTTTCGGCTACTCTAAGTATATTTCTAAGTGTGTGCAGTGTGTTTGAACAAAAGCAGTTTTCTGGGACAACTTGAAGAGTTTCTAGCAATGAATACAAGCCCAGACTTGCTATATTAACTTTTTATTTTTTTCCAACAAACTTTGACTGAATGTGCCAGGAGCAGTGGATTCAAGGTTTCCCCATCGCCATGCCATCCCTCATGCAGCATAATTTCTACAAAAAAGACAGGCTGGCATATCAAAAATCTCTATTTAAAAAGCTGTTTACAAATAGCAATGGTTATGGACTGCATGTTTGTGTGTCCACCCTTCCCCCCTCCCCATTCTTATGTTGAAATCATAACCTCCCGTGGCATGGTATCAGGAGGAAAAGCCTTTAGTAGGAAATTAGGTTTAGACAAGGTTATGAGGGTAGAGCCCATGATGGAGTTACTATCCTTATAAGAGGAGAAAGAGACTAGACATCGAGCTATCTCTCTACCCTGTAAGGACACGGCAAGAAGGTGGCCATCAGCAAACCAAGAAGAGGGCCCTCATTAGAACCTAACCATGCCATCATCTGCTTTCTGACTTCCCAGCCTCCAAAGTAGTGAGAAATACATTTCTGTTATTTAATCTACTCGTCTATGGTATTTTTTGTTATAGCAACTACAACTGAGACAACAATTAACTGTTCCCCCTAAGTGTGGGTGTAGGTTTACTGCTCTAGAATCAGTATCACCCAACATAGAAGATTCAAGACCAAGTGCTCTGTCAGAATCTTCCAGCAACTCTCCTACAGAAACCAGGTTCTATCTGCTCTTAAATCCCCACTCCCCCCCTCTCTTTCTCTCTCAGTGATAAACCATCTCTAATGCTGATTAAGTGGAAAAATCCTGCTTAACCATTGGAAACTGAGAGGTGCTACTGAAATAATCACAGATATATGTACAGGTAGAACTTCTACTACAAGGTCTAAGACTTAAATTTGAAGCCAACTCACCCACAGGGAGGGTAAAAAACATGACTTCATAACATTAGCAAACATTAGCACATTCAGGCACACATTTGGGAGCTGTTTTTCCTTTGGCTAGCATCTCCCCATTTCTTACAGCCCTCAGCCACTGCAACCACCATTCCACTCTGCTGCTATGAGTTAGACCTTTAAAAAAGTATTTGTTTTTCTATGTCTGACTTATTTCATTTAGCATAATGGTATCCAGGCTCATCCATGTTGTTGCAAATGGGAGGATTTCCTTCTCCTTATGTCTGAAAAGTATTTCATTGTGTGTATATACAACTTATTTATACATTCATCTATTGATGGACACTTAGGTTATTTCTACATCTTGGATATTCTGAATGATGCTACAGTAAACATGGAAGTGCAGATACCTTTTAAAGATCCCAGTTTAATTTCTGTTGGTTATATACCCAGGGATTGCTGAATCATAAGGTAGTTCTATTTTTAATTTTTTGAGAAACTTCCATACTGTTTTTCATAGTGTCTATATCAATTTATATTTACAGTGCAGTAGGGGTTCCTTTTTCTCCATATTCTTACCCCCTGTCTTTTTGTTGTTGTTAATCCTCATTTGGGGACATTTTCCCACTGATTTTTTTTTTTTTTGGAGATAGTGAAAGGGAGGGGAGAGACAGAAACATCGATGAAACATTGATGTGAGAGAGACACATCGATTGGTTGCCCCCCTGCAGGCACCCAGACTAGGGCAGGGATTAAACCTACAATTGAGGTAAGTGCCCTTGACCGGAATCAAACCTGTGACCCTTCAGTTCATAGGCTGAAGCTCTATCAACTGAGCCAAACCAGTCACTGTACCCTTTGTCTTTTTGATAATAGCCTTTCTAACAGGTATGTAGTGATATCTCATTGCATTTGTAATTTGCATTTCCCTGATGATTAGTAATGTTGAATATTTTTCATATTAATGTTGACTATTTCAGTTATCCTATATAATAAAAGCTTAATATGCTAAGTGTCTGATCGTCTGGTCATCCATTCAATCAATCAAAGCGTAATATGCTGCTGAGACCAGTTTGGCACAATGGATAGAGCATGGGTCTGTGGACTGAAAGGTCCCGGGTTCGATTCCAGTCAAGGGTATGTACCTTGGTTGCTGGCACATCCCCAGTAGGGGGTGTGCAGGAGACAGCTGATCGATGTTTCTCTCATTGATGTTTCAAACTCTCTATCCCTCTCCCTTCCTCTCTGTAAAAAAAAACACACCACAATAAAATATATTTTTAAAAAAATAAAAATAAATAAAAAGGAAATTCCCTTTAAAAAAAAAAAAGCGTAGCCAAAACCGGCTTGGCTCAGTGGATAGAATGTCAGTGGACTGAAGGGCCCAGGTTTGATTCAGGTCAAGGGCATGTACCTTGGTTGCTGGCACATCTCCAGTAGGGGGTGTGCAGGAGGCAGCTGATCGATGTTTCTCTTTCATTGATGTTTCTAACTCTCTATCCCTCTCCTTTCCTTTCTGTAAAAAATCAAAATATATTAAAAAAATAAAAATAAAAAAAGCTTAATATGCTAATGAATGCTGTGGTTGCTCAATTGCTCACTAAGATGTGCACTGATCACTAGGGGGCAGGTGCTCTTGACTGGTAAGTTAGCTTGCTGCTGGGCTCTGGCCAATTGGGACTGAGAGAGGCATGCTAGACACACCCTGGAACCCTCCTATGGTCCCTCCCCGGCTGACCAACTTCTTGCATCCCTCCCTGGCACTGAGTGCACTGGTGGAGTCCCTTGGCCTGGCCTGCACCCTCTTGCAATCTGGGACCATTCAGGGGATGTCAGAGAGCCATTTTTGGCCTGATCCTGCAAGCCAGGCTGAGGGACACCACTGGTGCACAAATTCGTACACGAGGCCTCTAATAAGATTATAAATTCTGAGGATCTAATGTACACCATGGTGACTATCCTATCTTATATAATAAAAGGCTAATATGCAAATAGACTGAATGGTGGAACAACCAAACAACTGGTCACTATAACATGTGCTGACCACCAAGGAGGCATATTCAGAACATGGCAGGAGTCAGCCTCAGGTGGCAGAGTGTGGAACATGGCAGCAGTGAAATGGTGGAGGAGGTGAGTGGCGGTATCAAACCAAGGCAGGGCACCAGTTGCTGTCATCAAGACAAGCCTCTGGTGGTTACTGAAAATTCTTTGTTCCCACACACTGTGGTCCCACCCGTCACCTGGCACCGCCCCATCGTCAGCAGGTGAGAGTGGGGCCTGCATCGTTGGCATGTTGTTGGGGGAACAGGGCTAAAGGCACACAGGGGACTGGGGCCATGGTAGGAGGGGCCAGGTCAGGGCATGGAGGATGGGCTGAGACCTGCCCCTATGCCCCCAACACAGCCTCGCTGCCCACAGTTTCTTTCATGGTGCACGAATTCATGCACTGGGCCCCTAGTAGTTAATAATACTGTGTGTATACCTGAAACTTACTAGGAGAGTAGATCTTAAGCATTCTCACAAAAAAAGTACCTATGTGAAGTGATGGATATATGTAAATAGCTTGGTTATAGTCATCATTTCATAATGTATAGGTATATCAAATGATCATATTGAACATCTTAAATATGTATAATTTTTCTTTGTAAATTATGTCCCAATAAAGCCAGAAACAAAGGAAAATTTATATATTTTTAAAGCATTAAGAAGAAAAAATTATTTACACATACTCAAAAAAATGAAGTTCTCATACATGCTATAATAGATGAACCATGATATCTTGAAAACATTATGCTAAATAAAAGAAGCTAGTCACAAAACACCAGGTATTACATGATTCCGTTTATATAAAATAGGCAGTTCCATAGAGACAGAAAGTAGAACACTGGTTGCCAGGGGCTGGTGGGGAGCGGGGAGTGCAGGAATGATTGGGGACTGTTAACGGGTTTCATTTTGGGGTGATGAAAATGTTCTAGAATTAGATCATGATGGTGGGTGCACAACTCTGTGAAACTATTAAAAACTACCGAGTTGTATACTTTAAAAGGATAAATCTTATGATAGATTATTATTTTAATAAAGCTGTTAAAAGAATGAAAAATAAAGGTGTTTATATATATCAACTAATTTCATCTTCACAATAACCCTATAAGATAAATGCTGTTAGTATCCCCATCTTCCAGGTGAGGAAATTGAGGCACAGAGAAGTGGGTAACATGCCCAGTGACCAAAAGTTAGAGCAACCTCGTTGGTTTTTAGTTTAGTTTTCAAAAGATATAATAGGTTAAATTTGCCTGGTTTAAACATTTTAAACAGAGAACATATATCTTTAGTCAATAGATAAAAGAATAATGTGTAAATTTAGAATCTTCCAATTTCATATTTTAGCTACTTAAAAGTGGGTGGGGAGAGACAGGCAAGAGAGGGAAGGTGATATGAGGAGATGCAAGGATGGGAGAGAGAGATAAACAGAAGAGAACAGAAAAATGGACTGGAACTCTAAGTAGGTTCTGAGGTAACAGTATTTGCCTAAGGGGGATATCTGAAGGACTTGCCCATTCATGTGGCCTTTTGCATCTCTGTTTTAGGGTCTTGCATTTCTCCCTTTGATAGGAGAGCCCTGCCGATCTCCCTCAGGATACTGTTTCCAGAAGTTGTCTCTGAGTCAAGCTCTGCTGGAACAAAGAGGTGGAAAGAGGACTTCTGGCTTCACTCATCCCTTATGTTTTGGGATAGTACTCATCCCTGTACTATCAAGGCAATGATATGTCCTATTCCTCCTTGGTTACTGGTTGAGATGATTAATTAATACCATACCTATACTCTGATCAGCATGTGGTGATAATGCATATCACAGCGTCCTAGCCAGAGAGTCTCCAGTGGCCTCCTCCAGCAGACATATGACTCACTACCTGGAGAGGGCTCCTGTCTCTACCCCTGGGGGCAGTGGCCCTGAATTCTTGTCTTTACAAATGTAGGAGATGTCTGTTTGCTTGCAGCTAAGTGGGCCTTTTGGTGACATTCCAGCATGAGCATTCTCACCTCTCAACATGCTTGGCCACATCTGTGTACTAGAGCTTCTTCATTGTTTCTAAAGACTTAGTGTGACCAGTTCTTTCAGATTCAAAATCCAGTCACATTGTCAGAAAGAAAATGTCAAAAAATTAGCATTGTTAGTGGAAGAAAAGAGCTGTTAGATCCTTTCAATATAATTTCTGCCGGCTGTACATTTGTAAATCATTGTTAAAATAAAACAATGACTTTAACTGACAATAGCACTCTTTGGCAAAGACATGGAACAGCTGAATGTTCTGTATCCTGGTGGGAGTGTCACTGGAACACTTTACCTGTATTTGCCGGAGCTGAAATGGTTCAAACCCTCTGACTCAGTAACTTTACCCCTAGATACAAGTGCAACAGAACCGCATACATGTGAGCACCAAAAGACATGTGCAAGTGTATCTGTGCAAATTCCACTTACATAATTCAGCATGCGGGTCACCTAGTTGAGAGAGTACTTTCTGGGAGAGGGCAAATGGGATGCTGGTATCATTCTGTTGCTTGATCTAATTGTTGGTACTAATTGTGTGTGAAAATTAATCAAGTGGCACATACATTTTGTACTCATATCTATATGTATGATCAACTTCTTAGAAAAATCTTACTTAAAGTTATGAACTGAAAAAATGGTTTTATATTTTATGATTTCTCACACCAAAGAAAGGTTTTTTCCTCCATGATGACTATCAAAAATTGAAGAGACCCCTAACCGGTTTGGCTCAGACTGATAGAGCGTCAGTCTGTGGACTGAAAGGTCCCAGGTTCAATTCCGGTCAAGGGCATGTACCTTGGTTGCGGGCACAACCCTGGTAGGAGGGTGTGCAAGAGGCAGCTGTTAGATGTTTCTCTCTCATTGATGTTTCTAGCTCTCTATCTTTTTTCCTTTCTGTAAAGAATCAATAAAAATATATCTTAAAAAAAATGGAAGAGATTATCATTTAAAACATCTTGATCAGGAATTATGTGTAGACATATTATTTTATTTTCATGTTTTTGTTAATCCTCACCCAGGAATATTTTTCCATTTATTTTTATTTTATTTTATTTTTAAATAATTCTTTATTGTTGAGAGTATTACATATGTCTCCTTTGTTCCCCCATTGTTCCACTGATTTTTAGAGAGAGAGAGAATGCAAGGAAGGAGAAGAAACAGAAAAAGAGAAACATTCATTGGTTGCCTCCCATACGTGCCTTGACTGAGCACCCCCCTACCCCAATGGAGCCTGCAACCAAGGTATGTGCCCTTGACCAGAATCAAAACTGATCTATCCACTAAGCCAAACCCACTAGGGCTATGTACAGACATTTTAAACATAAAACATGATATTAAAATATTAGACTCAGAGAAATAAGCTCTAGTTTTTCTTACTTATGGTGCCAATTTAGATACAGTTTTATTTAAGACACTGCAGTGTATAGAGCGTCGGCCTACAGACTGAAGGGTCCTGGGTTCGATTCAGATCAAGGGCATGTATCTTGTTTGCGGGCACATCCCCAGTGGGGGGCATGCAGGAGGTGGCTGATCGATGTCTCTTTTTCTCATCGATGTTTCTGACTCTCTGTCCCTCTCCCTTCCCCTTTGTAAAAAATCAATAAAATATATATTTTTAAAAATCACAGACTTGTTACAGAAACTTTTATACAAATTCAATGTTTAAATCTGCCTCAATACTGTTTATTTTTCTTCTCATAATCTATAGTATCATAGTTTTTTTTGTTTTTATTTTATAAGAATATTATATTAAAAAAATAGGAATAATTATTATCTGTAACTCCAGTTGAAATTATCCAAGTTCCCTCAACTTGATCCCAGTGAGCTATACAAATACCCTGTTTTTAATGTTTAACAGGGTGGGGCAAAGATTAGGAAGCATGATTAATTAACACAATTTGCTCTTAGGCCAGAACTTCTAAACCTTATATCTGCCTTTATTCAATTCTAGAGTCTTAGTATCCTGAAATCACATCAGCTCCCATCCCTCTCAGCTTTGGACTGACCCAGATGTTGTCCTGGAGGGGACAATGGTTCTACATCCACAGCTTCTGTCCCTTCAATGTCAGTTCTGATGGGAGCTGGAGAATGGGCTAGTAGTGGCATTAAAACAGGAAGCCTTAGAAGTAAATCTATTCAGATTCACATGTACTGGAGGTCGAGGAGCTTCAGGATATCCCTCACTGAGTTGTCCTCAAAAATTGAAGTCCAGCGTGGCTCAGTGGTTGAACATCAACCTATGAACCACGAGGTCACAGTTTGATTCCTGGTCAAACATATACCTGGGTTGCAGGGGCTCAATCCCCCAATGTGGGGTGTGAGTGCAGGAGATAGCCAATCAATGATTCTCTGTCATCATGGATGTTTCCATTTCTCCTTCTCTCTCCTTTTCTCTTTGAAATCAATAAAAATATATTTTTAAAAATTTAAAGAAAAACTTGAAGTCCTTTAGAAATTGATTGTTTGCATGATAATTTTTATGCAAAATCACTAGGAGACAAAACCACTGCCAGCAGATTGAACTTGACTTCTAAGACAAAAATATGAAGCTGACTTTCTTAAAAACCTCTCAGTGGCTCCCCATTTCTATAGGATAAAGCCCCAAACTCTTTAGAATAGCACTCTGCCCTATGCCCTTCCCCCTCTTCAGTCTCATCTAGATAAGAGGAAACATCAAAAAGAAGGCTTGGAGAAGAACCAAGAAATGAAAACTAGTGGAGGGAGTACAGTCATCTCCCTGTGTTTGATCAACATGGTCTCATAATGCTTGTCCACCTTCACTCATACAAGGGTAGGACTTGAAAAATGCCTCCACTACTGAGTGTGTAATTTGGCTTGTGTTATGTGGGCTTGAATCAGGGCCAGGTTCTCACAGCTAATATGGGAGAGCTGGTTTCCAAGTCACCTCTGTCTTAGAGAACATTAATCATCAGTACTGTAGTGGGAGGCATTAATGAGAACACATTGATTGGTAGGTTTAAAGTGGAATAGATGGTGGCACAACTAAAACAGGTGAGGGCAGAGGCATAAGTCAAATGAATTAGAAAGTTGTATGGGGCAGAACTGAAAAAGAAAGAAGAGGCCAGGAAAAGTGGTTTGTTTGGGAATAAGGTGGAGAGTGTCAGCTGAACTGATGCCAGTGACCAACTTTTGTGTAAATGTTACAATGTCAGCACCCATTGATTGCCAAAATAGCACATGACATGGAACCCCATAATGCACCATTATGACTATTTAAAAAGCAAATTTAAAGTCCTGCCTTGTGTATGAGCATGAAGGGGCTCTACAGGTGGACTAATACTTTGGGGTCCCATCTTCTTTAGGCTTACGTTCTAAAGTGAGCCATCAGCATATAAGTAAAAAATCATAGTCAAAACTTCTCTTGAAAATCCCTTAGAAAGGTGACATGTTGGAGACAATAGACTTTCTCTTGGTAAGTCCAACACAGTTTTTCCTCTGGCACTGGAATTGATCACTGAATTCAATGGAGGAGCTACATGATTGATTTGGAATTCTGCATAAGAGATTCGACTCTTCTCTTCCCCATTTATTAATTTATTTAATCACTTATTCATATCAGTTTAAATTCATGACACTTCTTTTATATTTTTTGTTATAATGCAATATTACTTTATTCTGTTGCTCAAATTGCTCAGCTTTGACCACTGGAAACTCTTTTCATTGGCTTCTGTACCCTTTGACATACCCTAATCAATGTGGGTTTTTCTTTCTTTTTTTTTTAAATAAATCTTTATTGATCACTTTATTACAGATGTTCATCTCCCCCCCATAGCTTCCCTCCACCTGATTCCCCACCCCTCAGCCCATACCCTTACCCCCCGCCACTGTCCTCATCCATAAGTATAAGATTTTTGTCCAATCTCTTCCCGTACCCCTCACAAACCCTTCCCCCTGAGAATTGTCAGTCCATTCCCTTTCTATGCCCCTAATTCTATTCTATTCACCAGTTTATTCTGTTCATCGGATTTTTTATTCACTTGATTTTTTAAAATATATTTTATTGATTTTTTACAGAGAGGAAGGGAGAGGGATAGAAAGTCAGAAACATCGATGAGAGAGAGACATCGATCAGCCGCCTCCTGCACGCCCCACACTGGAGATGTGCCCACAAGCAAGGTACATACCCCGACCGGAATCGAACCTGGGACCCTTCAGTCCACAGGCCGATGCTCTATCCACTGAGCCAAACCAGTCTCGGCTTTTTACTTGATTTTTAGATTCACTTTTTGATAGGTATGTTTTTATTATCACTTTGTTGTTCATAATTTTTATCTTTACTTTTTTCTTTTTCCTCCTCTTCTTAAAGAATACCCTTCAGCATTTCATATGATCCTGGTTTGGTGGTGATGAACACCTTTAGATTTTTCTTACCTGTGAAGCTCTTTATCTGACCTTCAATTCTGAATGATAGCTTTGCTGGGTAGAGTACTCTTGGTTGTAGGTTCTTGCTATTCATCATTTTGAATATTTCCTGCCACTCCCTTCTGGCCTGCATAGTTTCTGTTGAGAAATCAGCTGACAGTCATATGGGTACTCCCTTGTAGGTAACTAACTGATTTTCTCTTGCTACTTTCAAGATTTTCTGTCTTTTGCCCTTGGCATTTTAATTATGATGTGTCTTAGTGTGGTCCTCTTTGGATTCCTTTTGTTTGGGGTTCTGTGGGCTTCCTGGACTTGTAAGTCCATTTCTTTCACCAGGTAGGGAAAGTTTTCAGTCATTATTTCTTCAAATAGGTTTTCAGTATCTTGCTCTCTCTCTTCTTCTGGTACCCTTATAATTCTGATGTTGGTACACTTGAAGTTGTCCCAGAGGCTCCTTACACTATCTTCACATTTTTGGCCTCTTTTTGTTTTTGTTTTTCTGGTTGGATGTTTTTTGCTTCCTCAGATTTCAGATCTTTGGTTTGATTCCTGGGGTCCTCTAGTCTGCTGTTGAATTTCTATATTTTAGACAGTGTATGCTTAATTTATGACTAGTTCTTTTTTTCTTTCTTTTTTTTTTTTGCATTCTCATTAAGATCCTTGAAGGTCTCACTAAGTTTCTCAACAGTTTGTAGAACATTCTTGAGTAACCTTATAAATGTGTTTTTTCTTTTTTCTTTTTATTAAATCTTTATTATTCAGATTACTACATTTGTTTCTATTTTTTCCACTCCATATCTACGCTCCGCCTGGCTCCCACTCTTCCCTTACCTCCCTCTCGTTGGCCTCATCCATAGGTGTATGATTTTTGTCCAGTCTCTCCCTGTACACCCCTCACCACTTACTCCCTGAAAATTATCAGTCCACTCCCTTTCTGTGCTCACGATTCTATAATATTCACCAGTTTATTCTGTTGATGAAATCTTAAATTTCCTTAATTTTGAGATTCACTTGTTGATAGATACGTGTTTGTTGTTCATAATTGTTTATCTTTTACCTTTTTCTTCTTCCTCTTCTAAAAGAGTATCTTTCAGCATTTCATATAATACTGGTTTGGAGTTAATGAACTCCTTTAGCTTTTTCTTAACTGTGAAGCTCTTTATCTGCCCTTTAATTCTGAATGATAACTTTGCTGGATAGAGATTCTTGGTTGTTGGTTCTTGCTATTCATCACATTGAATATTTCTTGCCACTCCCTTCTGGCCTGCATTGTATCTGTTGAGAAATCAGGTGACAGTCGTATGGGTGCTCCCTTGTAGGTAATGAACTGTTTTTCTCTTGATGCTTTTAATATTCTCTCTTTGTCTTTTGCTCTTGGTATTTTAATTATGATGTGTCTCGGTGTAGTCTTCTTTGGATTCCTTTTATATGGGGTTCTATGTGCTTCCTGGACTTGTAAGTCTATTTCTTTTACCAGATGTGGGAAGTTTTCAGTTATTATTTCTTTAAATAGGCTTTCAGTATCTTGCTCTCTCACTTCTTCTGGCACCCCCATAATTCTGATGTTGGTACGCTTGAAGCTGTTCCAGAGGCTCCTTACATTATCTTCACATTTTTGGATTCTTTTTTCTTCTTACTATTCCAGTTGAGTGTTTTCTGATTCTTTATATTTCAAATTTTTGACTTGATTCTTGTCTTCCTCTAATCTGCTGTTAGGTCTCTGTACAATATTTTTTAATTCAATCAGTGTATGTTTAAATTTTAGTTGGTTCTTTTCCATCTCTAGTTGGATCTTTTTCATCTTCTCTTGGGTCTCGCTAAATTTATCCATCTTTTCTAGGATATTCTTGAAAAACCTTATAAGCATGGTTTTGAACTCTATATGCAGTCGTTTGTTTTCCTCCATTTCTTTTGTTTGTGATCCCTTCCCTTGACTCACATTTTCACTATGCCAGGAGAACTTCTATGTTGGATTCAGCCTTATGATACCAGACTTGCAAAACTGCAGAAGCCTCTCTATTGAGCTTGGGATGGGTGGAGTGTCAGGGCTTAAGGGACCGCCTTGCCTTCCAGTCAGCCCCGCCCTCCATGGCCCCCGAGTCTCACATGACTGGGTAATCACTGAAGGAGTCCCTTGCACTCTCGAGTGCTTGCAGTGCCTCTAGGCTGCTGCCTTTCCGGCTCTCCTGTGCTCTGGGACCATATGAATCTGGGTCCCCAGGGTTTTGCCCGAAACTGGGGTTTAGTGAAGTTAGAAGTGGTGCAGTTGCAAGGGTCTGTCTCCCACCCACTCGTGAAAGCCAGTGGCACAATCAGCAGCCGGTCCTTTGCGCACAATGCTGTGTGCATCACCAAACTTCTGATCTCTTGCAACTCCCCTAAATTTCCATGCACTTCTCCCTTTTCACAGTCCAAACTCCTCCCTTATGAGTTTCAGCTGGACCTGGGGTTTAGTGTCGTAGGATAAGGGGGTTCAATGCCATTGAGAGTCTCTGTTTCCCTCCTGCAAAAGAAAGCCAGCCAGGTACTCTGGCACCCGTTGTCTGCACTTGCGCGTCTCCATACCTCAGCTTTTTGCAGCTCCTCGGGTTTCTGTGAGCCCCTCTCTTTCCTTCTAGTTGTAGAATTTCCACTCAGCCAGCTTTCTTGTGGTTCTGGATGATGTCCGTTCTGTCTTTTAGTTGTAGTTTTGAAATTGTTGTGCAAGGCAGCAGTGTAGATGTTTACCTATGCCGCCATCTTGGATGAGTCATAAATGTGGTTTTGAACTCTATGTCTAGTAGTTTGCTTTCCTCCATTTCTTTAATTCGTGACATGTTTCTTTGTCTCTGTATTTTGGCTGCTTCCCTGTGTTGATGGAGTGGCTTTGTGTGCTAGTTGTCCTTTATGGCCCAGTAGCTCCAACTCCCAAATCACCTGAGAGGGACAAACTTGGTGCACCCCTTTTTGGGCTGGGTACACAGCCTTATTGTAGTTAAGCTTTGATTGCTCTTGGCACTCTGGGAGAAATTGACCTTTAGGTCAATTGACTGTGAGGATTAGCTGTGTCTATTTTTTTAAAAATATATTTTATTGATTTTTCACAGAGAGGAAGGAAGAGGGATAGAAAGTCAGAAACATCGATGAGAGAGAAACATCGATCAGCCACCTCCTGCATGCCCCACTGTGGAGATGTGCCCACAAGCAAGGTACATGCCTCCGACCGGAATCGAACCTGGGACCTTTCAGTCCGCAGGCCGACACTCTATCCACTGAGCCAAACCGGTCTCAGCTAGCTGTGTCTATTAGTAGAAGAATTGCTTTGCTGGAGACACCTCTATGAGCAGGACTTGCTTCAGTGGGGCTTTGGTGCTCACTGAGTCTGCTTCTTGAGTGTGTCACTTATGTATGTGAGGAGTTGAAATCTGGTGTCATCTCGCACTGACCTTTAGGTACACTGGTTCCTGGATCTCCAAGGAGGTGCAAATCAGCTACTGTCTGAGGCCACCCAGCAGGAGCTATAGGGAGCTTTGCAGATTTCTCCTCTTTGCTTGGAGTTTGGAAGTTTTGGAGTTGTCTGACCCAGTTGCAATTTGTTAGGTTAAACTCCTAGAGGGCAGGCCATTCATATGCAAAAGTCGCCGCACAGCTGGGTGGGTTTGTAAATTGGGCTGGGTGGTGTCTCAGGGAGTCTCTAGGCTAGGGCGTGGAAAACAGCAATGGCTGCCAGTCAGCCCTCTCTGCCCCATTCTGTTCAGTGTCCTGCATCCCATGCCCCAGTGCAGTAAACAATGATTCCAGTGTGCAACTCTGTGAGAGAGCCACCCTCTCTTTCTGACCCGATGGCAGACAGTCCAGTTTCTCCCCATATAAGTCTGGGTCCCCAGAATCTCGCCAGAAACTGGAGTTCAGAGAATTGGGAACTTGAACTCCCTCCCAATGGAAAAAAAACAGCGCATGCCAGCCTGATTCTCACGCGTTTCCATACCTCTGCCTTTCTGAGCCTCTGCATATCCTACCAGGTCTGAATGCACTTTTTTCTTTCCTTCTAGTTGTACAACTTCCACTCTGCCAGCTTTCCCATGGTTAGGGGGATAGTCGTTTCATCTTTTAGTTGTAGTTTTGGTGTGGTTGCAAGAGACAGCACGTATAGGTGTATACCTTATGCCGCCATCTTGGTTCTCCAGGGTTTTTCTTTTTTCACATTTCGTTATTTTCTGGCACTATAAGATGCTCCAGGCTCATCTTAGATATTTCCAGTCTCAGTTCTAGAATTAGCCACTTCTCCAAGAATCATTGGTTTCTTTTATTGAGTAACTAGAGGCCCAGTGAGGGGGAAGAGGTTACTCAGCCTGGTTTGTGCACCCTCTCACACCTGGAAGCCCTGGGGAGGAGGTGCTTTTGGGGGTGTCCAACTGATGGCTTAGGCCCGCTCCCTGAGGAAATCCCTGTGGGAGCTCACTGATCACCAAGGGGCAGCTCTGGCCCTATTCCCCACTGTCCTGCTCCCCATTGTTGTCCCCTCCCTCTGCCCCTCTGCCTGCTGGCACTCCCCTTGGCTAGCTGGTGCCACATGCTTGCAGGCCCTGCCCCTCACCAACCTGTTGTTCTCCCATTTGGTTGATTTGTATATTAGACTTTTATTGTATAGGATGATGCTAAAAACCAAAATTGGGGCCTATGTGTGCTGTTTGCCACTGGAGTATTGTTTTATTTAGGCCCTGTCAGAAGACAGACCAAATAAATACATGTGCACATACTAATCTGTCTATATACACATAGCTATAAATATTTCTCTATAGATAACTATCTGAATCTATATTAAGTTAAACATGATGTCTCCAATTCTAATTCATCCCTACAAGGATCATTCTAGTACCCACGCTTTGTTTACCTGTAAATTCCCACTCCAACAGTGATATTCCAGACTCCCATCAGTCTACATATGTTTATTTAATTTTTCCATTTTAGTATACTTTTATCATAGTCTCAGTATTGTTAACCTGACCCTCAAAGGGAATCATGTTATCAATGATTCTTTTTTGCAGTTCCTTTGCTTTTAGTCTTACAGATTCCATGAATTTCTCAAGTTATTAAGTCAACACCTTTTCCCCTACTCCTGTCAGTGAGATTGTTTCATACATTTATAATACAGTTATTAGATCTTCTTGTCACAATCTGCACTCTTTCCTGGGATCTTTTCAGAAAGTATTTTTTTATTCACTTCTATAAACATGATGGAAATGGCATAAATCCATTCTCCCAATAACCCAATTGTAGTAGATAATATTGTTTCTAACCTTTACATTTTAAGCTTTAAATACATTGAGATTTCTGTGCTTAATTTATCAAATTGAATGATATTTTTCGACTGACACTAAATATTGAGGAAATCAATATATGTACCCTACTTTCCACCTTCTTTCTCTTTTCAGCTTTTATTAGGTATATCACTTTTTCACTGCCAGAATTTATAACCTTTGTATTCTGTTCTATAACCATAATTTCCACAACTGTTTTCAAATTGGTCTCACATTTCAATGTATTTCATGGTTATTAATACAGTGGTACCTCGAGATACTAGTTTAATTCGTTCCGTAACCTTGCTCCTATATCAAGTTGCTCGTATCTCAAAGCAAATTTCCCCACTGAAATCAATTGAAATGCCGTTAATTCGTTCCAGCCCCCAAAATGCCACCCCAGTTGTTCTTGTTATGTGTTTTTGAATAAGAAAAATGTATTTATAAATGACAAATATTGTATAAAAACATAATAAAAGAGAATGTAAAAGAATAAACTGGTTTTATAAAGTGTATTTACCTACTCGTTACACTCTTATTGCTACACTTTATCCTTAAACTGAATGTAACTTAACTAATCTTCACTGAACTTAATTGCTACTGGTCTTTGCATTTTTGGCCGATTTCAAAAAACACATGTCCAACGAGGTTTGCCTCTTCCTCCCTTTCAGAATGTTTCTGAAATGGGTGAGGCAAGTTTCATTGAACAGCTCCGATGCACGACCAGTAGCAACTTTTTCGGGGTGTTTCTTTTCCACAAAGTGTGACACCCTCTCCCACATTCCTAAGATCTCCTTTATCTCATTTGTAGAGATCTCCTCCACCTCTGGCTCCTCCTCGAAACCAATTTCTTGGAGAACCTCCGCATGTTGCTGAGACTGCAACTCTTGTAACTCCTCCGTGGTGAGTTCCAGAGAGTGCTCCTCGACGAGCTCATTCACGTCTCTCTCATCCACCTCCAGGCCCATGGATTTTCCCAGAGACACTATCTCCTCCTCCACTGGCACCTCGGGTTCGAATCCTTCGAAGGTCCTTTCGGCTATGGCTCAGGCCACAGCTTCTTCCATGCAGAGGTCAAAGTCCTCCTTGTAACACCCAGCCAGGCCTGATCAATAATTCTGAGGCATATCACGATGCTAAAG
The DNA here is from genome assembly GCA_011751065.1 of Lasiurus cinereus. Lineage (NCBI taxonomy): Eukaryota > Metazoa > Chordata > Mammalia > Chiroptera > Vespertilionidae > Lasiurus > Lasiurus cinereus. Next base: position 15,973,714 of record JAAGEH010000006.1, read on the forward strand.
TGGTTCTTCTAGAACTCTCGAAGGGTGAGGTTTGTGTTCGCCGTCACCTCAAAGCAGCGCCAGAACAGGTGCTTGATGTACAGCTTTTTAACATTAGAAATCACCTCCTGATCCATGGGCTGCAGGATAGGAGTGGTGTTGGGAGGTAGGTAGACAACCTTTATAAACTTGAACTCTGAGGAGTTCATCTTCGAGGTTCGGTGGGTGAGCAGGAGCATTGTTGAGGAGGGCTTGCATGGTTAGGTTGTTTTCCTGTAGATATTTCTTTATATATATATATATATATATATATATATAATTGATATATATAATTGATATATATATAATTGATTTTTCACAGAGAGGAAGGGAGAGGGATAGAAAGCCAGAAACATGGATGAGAGAGAGACATCCATCAGCCACCTCCTACACGCACCCTACTGGGGATGCGCCCGCAACCAATGTACATGCCCTTGACCGGAATCGAACCTGGGACCTTTCAGTCCCCAGGCCGATGCTCTATCCACTGAGACAAACCGGTTTTGGCAGCCTGTAGATATTTCTTAACAGAAGGGCCGAAAACCAGGTTTACCCACTCCACAAAGAACTGCCTGGTGACCCATGCCTTTGGGTTTGCCCTCCACATAACTTGCAGTTTATCTTTTAAAATCTTATGTGACTTAAAGACGCTGGGGTTTTCCAAATGGTATACGAGCAGAGGCTTGATCTTGCAGTTGCCACTCGCATTGGCGCACAGTGCAAGAGTTAGCCTATCCTTCATGGGTTTGTGGCCTGGCATTGCCTTCTCCTCTGCCGTTATATAAGTCCTATTCGGCATCTTCTTCCAGAAAAGCTCTGTCTCGTCACAGTTGAAGACTTGCTGGGGAATATATCCTTTGGCTTCTATCAGTTCGGAAAAAGTTTTGAGGTAATCCTCAGCTGTCTTCACATCCGAACTTGCTGCCTCACCATGCCTGACGATGGAGTGAATGCCGGACCTTTTCCTGAAGTTATCAAACCAGCCTCTACTGGCTTTCAATGAGTCTTTTGATGCTTCGTCCGTGGAAGTGCGCGGGGTCTGCTCCAGCAAATCACCGTAAATCGCTCGAGCCTTCTGGCATATGATGCCCTGCGTTAATGTATCTCCTTTAAGCTGCTTCTCCGTCACCCACACCATCAGTAGATTCTCCATCTTTTCATGGAGAGAGCTACGGAGCTTAGAAATTATTGTAACGCCCTTAGCTGGCGTTATACCCTTTATCGACTCCTTCTGTTTAAGCACAGTGCATATCGTTGAAGTACTATGCCCGTATTGCCTCGCCAAGTCAGCCACTCGCACACCTTGCTCATATTTTTCTATGATTTCACGCTTTAATTCAATAGACATCATCCTCTTCTGAGCACTGACCTTTCCACTCGCTTTCTTCAGACCCATGGTTATAAAAAGAAATGTGATAAAGTATGTAAATGCACAAAAGATGCTTCGACAACGAGGTAAACAAGCACACTGACTGAGGCGTGGAAAACTATGAGCCGCTCGAGTCGCGGTAAACTGGTGGGTCGTGTGCAGCCGGCCGATCCGCGAGATTACTCGTATCTCAAATGCTGCTCGTATTTCAAAGCAAAAAATAGCTCCCTCGACAGCTCGTATCTCAAAAATCTCGTATGTTAGGGCACTCGTATCTCGAGGTACCGCTGTACAAGTCAAAGTAGACATCTGAAGTATAGAACTTAATGAACTTTTACAAATGAATACATCCATGAAGTCACCATTCAGATCAAGATAGAGCAAATTTCTATGTACTCCACAATATACTCTTATGTCCCACCCCAGTCACGATCCTGCCTGTATCATCTTAGGTTCATCTTGCCTGTTTTTGAGCATTATATAAATGGCATCATACAATGTGGTCACTTTATGTCTGGCCTTTTTCACTTAATATTCTGTAAGATGCCCAGCCAGTGTTGCCCAGTGGTTGAGCATCAACTTATGAAACAGGAAGTCATAGATCGATTCTTGGTTAGGACACATGCCCAGATTATGGGCTCAATCCTCAGTGTGGGGCATGCAGGAGATAGCCATTGATAACTCTCTCTCATCGCTGATATTTCTATCTCTTCCTCTCCCTGCCTCTCTGAAACCAACAAAAAATACATATATTCTGTGAAACTTATGCATGCTATTGCACATTATCAATAGTTTGTTCTTTTTTTAAAATATATTTTTATTGATTTCAGAGAGGGAAGGAGAAATAGAAACATCAATAATGAGAGTGAACCATTGATTGGCTGCCTCCTGCACGCCTCCCACTGGGGATTGAGCCTGCAACCTGAGCATGTGCCCTTGACCGGGATTGAATCTGGGACTCTTCAGTCAGCAGACCAACTCTCTATCCATTGAGCCAAACCTGCTAGGGCTAGTTTGTTCTTTTTTCAGGGCAAGGTTTCTTAGCATAGACATAACCCAATTTACATACTTATTCTCCTGAATGGACACTTGGGAGGGTCCTGGTTTAGGCTGTCATAAATAAGGTGCTATAAACATATTTTTAAATATATTTTATTGATTTTTTATAGAGAAGAAGGGAGAAGAGGGATAAAGAGTTAAAAACATTGATGAGAGGGAAACATCGATTTAGTTGCTTCCTGCACACTTCCTACTGGGGATGTGCCTGCCACCAAGGTACATGCCCTTGTCCAGAATGGAACCTGGGACCCTTCAGTCCACAGGACGATGTTCTATCCACTGAGCCAAACTGGTCAGGGCTGTACACATTTTTTAAAAATATTTTATTCATTTATAGTCTTTTTGGTACACCATTTATAAATTTTAACATGTGTATAAATATATACAACCACCAAACAATCAAGATACAGTCCGTCACCCCAAGAACTCCCTACTAGTCCTCACCCCTAATCCCTGACAACCACCAATCTAGTTTCCATTACCACAGCTTTGTCTTTTTGAAGATGTCATAAAGATGGAATTGTGTAATACGTAACCATTGGAGTCTGACTTCTTCCACTCAGATAATTCCTTTGTTATTCATCAATAACCCATTCTTTTTATTGCTGACACTATTATTATTTTTTTAATATATTTTATTGATTTTTCACAGAGAGGAAGAGAGAGGGATAGAAAGTCAGAAACATCGATGAGAGAGAGACATCTATCAGCTGCCTCCTGCACACCCCACACTGGAGATGTGCCCACAAGCAAGGTACATGCCTCCGACCGGAATCGAACCTGGGACCTTTCGGTCCACAGACCGACGCTCTATCTACTGAGCCAAACCGGTCTCGGCTATTGCTGACATTATTACATGTTTTTTGGTAGACATAGTACTCACTTCTATCGGGTATACTATTTTTTTAGCTTTTTAAATTAATATTATTATTGATTTTGAGTGTACAGCTTAGTGGTTAGACAATCATACACTTAACATAGTATTCCCTTTGATATTTCCAAACACCCCTACTGGCATCACACATAGTTGTCACAACTATTGGGGATACTTCGAGGAAGGCAATTGCTTGGTCATAGTTTCATCAGATGTTTAACTTTAGTAGGTACAGCCAAATATTTTTCCTACGAGGTTGAACCAGCAATGCAAGAAGGTTCTGATCGCTCCCTGTCTTCACCCCACTTGGGAAACATCCTGTCAGTGCGATTGTACATTTCAGTTGTTCTGATAGGTGTGTATGCAAATTCAATTTTAAGGTTTATCATAAATCATGGAAAGAATTAACCATCTTTTGTAGCAGATGCTATTGGTGGCCTGCCCAGATTCCCTGGGATCCCTTTTACTGTCCCACAGCTGCTGCAGGTGCTGTTGCTAATGGCTCATGCCTGTGACTTTATCCAGCTCTGGCCCTTGGGCCATTAGAGCTGCCACACAGTTTCCATCCCCCTTCCCTAGGCCTCAAACACACAGGGGTGTTCACAAGCAGCACTGGTTGTTATGGGGTACAAAAGCCCAGTCCCCCTACTTCAAGGCAGACTTTCACAATGTTGCAATTAATATTTTTGAGCTCCTCAGGGATCAGGTTGAGAGTGACCTCACCTGAAACCACATCCTCCGTTGGCTTTTCCTCCTGCTGGGTGGGGTCCTGCTCCCCTCACTCCCTTACAATGTTTTCCTGTGAGCACCACCCCTAAAAATAAATTAGACAAGAACTCCCATTTTCAGTTCTGCTGCTAAGGAACCTGACCCCACATAGCTTTGCAACATTCATTTCTCCATCCTCCGACCCAAGGGCCCTGCTTTCTGTGTATACTGTTAGAAAAACTAGATGTTTGACTGCAACTACCAGATAACCTGATAAGCAGTGGCTAAAACAAACAAGGATCTATGTGTTCCCTCAGCAACTTTTGCCTCAATGTGACAAGTGCCAGTTAAGTGGCAGTTTTCCAGGAAGAACTATGAGATAAATGAAATTACCCTTGATCATCCTACTCACGGTTCAGGACCCTTCTGCCTCTGGTGGTCCCCCTCCTCCTTTCCCCCATGATTCCCAGTGATGTCCGAATGCTCTCTCCAGTCATTTTCAGTAAAAAAAAAAAAGAGAGAGAGAGAGAGAATTTTTAGGTTATTTGGGTGCTTCAAAGACTGCACACACAAATTAATATTTTATGCCAAACAATAGAAATTTTAATTCCTAAGATTTTTATCATTAGGCAAATTAATAACTGTGCAGTTAATTTCACTAAACTTATTTATCTTCAGTGATCACATAAACTCATCCATGCTTAGATTTTTTATTGTTTGTTTGTTTTTAATATTTTTTTATTTATTTCAGAGAGGAAGGGAGAGGAAGAGAAACAGAAACATCAATTATGAGAGAGAATCATTGATTGGCTGCCTTTTGCATGCCCCCTACTGGGGATTGAGCCCACAACCCAGGCATGTGACCTTGACCAGAATTGAACCTGGGAGCCTTCAGTCCGCAGACGGAGGGCTCTATTCACTGAGCCAAACCAGTGGCAGTCATGAGTTCTTTGGTTCAATTAGTGTTTGTAGAGGACCTGACCCAGCTTCTAAATAAGGTGTGGGGATTACAAATATGAATGACATATTGACCTTTCTTTTAAAGATTCTGGGTGTACACATACCATTACACTTTTCACTATTGTGATTGTTGGTTTGCTAATTTTTATCCTTGTATATTGTAAGTGTCTTGAGGTCAAGGATTATACTTTATCTCTCCTCCTATAATTAGCATAGTGACTTTAAGATTCCTCTATGGAGAGAAATCAAGATGGCAGCATAGGTGAACATCTAAACTGCCGCCTCGCAAAACAATTTCAAAACTACAGATAAAAGACAGAATGGACATCATCCAGAACCACAGGAAGGCTGGCTGAGTGGAAATTCTACAACTAGAAGGAAAGAGATGGGCTCGTGAGACTCAGAGGAGCTGCAAAAGCTGAGGTATGGAAACACGTGCATGGAGATGACAGGCGGCGGAGTACCTAACTGGCTTCCTCTAGTGGGAGAGAGACAGAAACTCCCGACTGCACTGAACTCCAGTTCCAGGTGAGACTCATACGGGGGAAATCTGGTCTGTCGAAAAAAAGGAGGAGTCAGGAAAACTCAGGGAGCCAGAAAAGGCGGAGGTCTGGAGACATGCACGCCAGGGCACACAGAGAGGACTGATTACCAAATGTGCCACTGGCTTTCTCTAGTAGGAGGAAGATAGAATCTCCCCACTCTGCTGAACTCCACTTCCGACTGCACTGAATGCAAGTTTCGGGTGAGACCCTGGGGACCATGACTCATACAGGTCCCCGGAGCACATGGAAACTCAGGGGAGATGCGAAAGGCAGAGGTCTGGAGGCTTGCGTGCAAGCGCACAGAGAGGGCTGCAGTGATTACTGAGGGACACTGAGACCCAGGGGCCGAATAGGGCAGGGATGATGGGAAGCCAAGGCTGTCTTCTCAGTCCTGAGACTCCTCCCCATCCAAACTGAACAGAGAGCTTTTGCAATTTTGCAAGTCTTGTATCATAAGGCTGACTCCAGCACAGAAGTTCTCCTGGCATAGACATAGCTGATCCTCACAACCAATTGACTTAGAGGTCAATTCCCCGCAGTGATACCAACAACAATCAAGACTTAACTACAACAAGGCTGAACACACAGTCCACAAAGGGGTGCACCAAGAGAGTCCACCTCAGGTAACTGGGGAGGTGGTGCTACTGAGCCATATAGGACACCTAGAACACAAAGCTACTCTACCAACTCAGGGAAGCAGCAAAAATGCAGAGACAAAGAAACAGATCACAAATGAAAGAAATGGAGGAAAACAAATGACTGGATACAGAGTTCAAAACCATGGTTGCAAGGTTTCTCAAGAATTTCCTAGGACAGATGGATAAAATTAGCAAGACCCAAGAGGAGATGAAAAAGGACCAACTAGAAATTAAACATACACTGACTGAAATAAAAAATATTATACAGAGACCTAACAGCAAACTAGGGGAATTGCAAGAATCAAGTCAAAGATTTGAAATACAAAGAAGCAGAAAGCACTCAACTGGAAAAGCAAAAAGAAAAAAAATCCAAAAATTTGGAGATAGTGTAAAGAGCCTCTGGGACAACTTCAAGTGTACCAACATCAGAATTGTGGGGGTGCCAGAAGAAGAGAGAGAGAGCAAGATACTGAAAACCTATTTGAAGAAATAATGACTGAAAACTTCCCCTACTTGGTGAAAGAAATAGACTTACAAGTCCAGGAAGCGCACAGAACCTCAAACAAAAGGAATCCAAAGAGGATCACACCACGACACATCATAATTAAAATGCCAAGAGCAAAAGACAAAGAGAGAATATTAAAAGCAGCAAGAGAAAAACAGTTCATTACCTACAAGAGAGCACTCATAGGATTGTCAGCTGATTTCTCAACAGAAACGATGCAGGCCAGATGGGAGTGGCAAGAAATATTCAAAGTGATGAATAGCAAGAACCTACAATCAAGATTACTCTACCCAGCAAAGCTATCATTCAGAATTGAAGGTCAGATAAAGAGTTTCACAGATAAGAAAGAGCTAAAGGAATTCATCAACACCGAACCAGTATTATATGAAATGCTGAAAGGTACTCTTTAAGAAGAGGAAGAAGAAGAAAAAGGTAATGATAAAAGTTATGAATAACAAATACATATCTATCAACAAGTGAATCGAAAAATCAAGTGAACTGAAAATCTGATGAACAGAATAAACTGGTGAATATAAAAGAATCAGGGGCATAGAAAGGGAGTGGACTGACAATTCTGAGGGGGAAAGGGGTGAGCGGGGTGCGGGGAGAGACTGGACAAAAATTGTACACTTATGGATGAGGACAATGGGGACGGGGAGGTAAGGGCAGAGGGTGGGGTGGGAGCCAGGTAGAGGGAAGCTATGCGGGGGAAAAAAGAGGAATAATTGTAATAATCTGAACATTAAAGATTTATTAAATTAAAAAACAAAAAAATCCTACAGGTTTGTGGAAAATAGAGTGGCAGAGAAGGCTAAAGGAGAATAAAGAAAGAGAAGTAGGGAAGGAGGAAGGTGGGGTAAACTAAAAATTCAGTAATTTTTTTTTTTGGACAAATCTTTTGTTGCTTTATCAAATTCTCAGTCAATCGATTGGTGTTTGCTAGAACTGGAACGCAGGGGAGTGTTGAAGAGAGAGCGCAAGAAGAGAGATCAAGAGAATGGGCATTGCCAGCTGCCCGGGCCTTCACTTTGCGGTCATCATCTGTACAAACTTTTCATAATTGACCTGGCCATCTCCCTCGATGTCAGCCTCTCTGATCATCTCATCCACTTCCTCATCGGTCAGCTTCTCACCCAGGTTCGTCATCACATGACGCAGCTCTGCCGCCCTAATGTAACCATTGCCATCCTTGTCAAAGACACGGAAGGCCTCTCGGATCTCCTCCTCGCTGTCGGTATCCTTCATCTTTCTGGCCATCATGGTCAGGAACTCTGGGAAGTCAATGGGCCCGTTCCCATCCGCGTCCACCTGGTTGATCATGCCCTGTAGCTCAGCTTCGGTGGGGTTCTGTCCCAGGGACCTCATTTTTGTCCCCAGCTCCTTGGTGGTGATAGTGCCATCTCCATCCTTGTCGAAAAGGGAGAAGGCCTCCTTGAACTCTGCAATCTGCTCCTCAGTCAGCTGGTCAGCCATGGCGAGGCCGGGGTGTCCGGAGCGTGGGGATCAAGGTTACTCCGGCAGCGGTAGCAGCTGCAGCCTAAAAATTCAGTAATTTTTTTGTGTTTTTCCCCACTGTTTGGCAGAATCTCTACTTCCCTTGAATCTAAGCTGATCTTGTGACTTGCCTTAACCAGTAAAATGCAGCAACATGAAGCAAGTCCAGGCCTAAGCTTTAGAAGGTCTGGTAGCTTCTGCTTTTGCACCCTGGGGGAAGCCAACCCCATGAAAGAAGTCCAACTATCCTGAGACTACCATGCTATGAAGAAGCCCAAGAAAACATCATGGAGAGACCATGCAGTGGAGAACTGAAGAACACAGCTTATTGCAAGGACTGAGGCCTGGACATATGACTCTAGTTGTTCCAACCAAACCTCAGATCTTTGATCTATTCCAGCTGAGGCTCCAGATATAGAACAGAGCTAAGCTGAAATCAGTTTGGCTCAGTGGATAGAGAGTCGGCCTGCAGACTGAAAGGTCCCAGGTTCGGTTCCAGTCAGGGGCATATACCTTGGTTGTGGGCACATCCCCAGTGGGGGTTGTGCAGGAGGCAGCTGATCGATGTTTCTAGCTCTCTATCCCTCTCCCTTCCTCTCTGTAAAAACAAAACAAAACAAAACAAAACAAAAAGAACAGAGCTGAGCTACTCCCACTGTGCTCTGATCAAGTTACTGACCCACAAAATCACGTTCAAATGAAATGTTGTTTTAAACCACTGAGTTTGGGGGGTATTTTGTTACACAGCAAGAGATATCTGAAGCAGGAGGTATTCACCATCAAAAGGACAACTGACAATTTTATCATTGCCAACAGTTTTTATTGTATTTAAGATATGCCTGCAGGAAGAGAACAATTCTTTATAACACTTGAAGGGCCACCTTCCTTTAGAACAGTACTGTCCCCCAAATCATTCTTTTTGACATCACCTAAAAGATTTCAGCTTTATGAATGCATTATCAATTCTGTCATATAATGGCCACGAGCATGTGACTCTGACTCTGACTGTAGGGAGTGTGACTGACTCTGAGCTTCAGCCACTACACTCTTAAGTCCATCACTGAGTTGGGGAGGAGGCCAAGCTCCCCATTGGTTGCTCCAGCCAGTGATTGAGCACAGCAGGGATACTAAGGCAGACCCACCCAGGAGATATGTGACCCCTCTGACACCTGACTTTGGCTGAGGACTCCCTGAAAGGACTTGCTGAACCTTTCTTAAAATTGCCCAGCCCTTGAAGACACTTCCATCAAACCTTCTCCTTCCCTTCCCAGCTCTCCTTCACTGGGGTCGGATTTTTATCCTGGTCTAACAGCTCTCCAAATTCCTCCTAATTCCCTCTCCATTTTCCCTCAGGCATAATCCCTAATGTCTTGCATGTTTAATTCCTTTTTAGTATCTGCTTCTTAGACAATCTAGACTAACACATATTACCTACATAATACTTATCTTTAAATAGGTCATCATTAAATAAATGTGTTTAAAAGGAAATTTTATATCACTACTAGAAACAGAAAGCCAATATCACATGTCATAAACAGAGGGCAACTGAAAATAGAGACATAGACTAACAAAATGATGTTAAATTTCAGTCATGTATCCCTTGCTTGCCTGAGGTGAAAGTCTGAGGTTGGATTGCTCATTAAAAGGACTTTAGTGAGTGTTAGAAAGGTGCTAAAGAGCTATTAACACCAAGATAGGACTTTCTCCTTGACCTAATCAGAAGGATAAAAACAGAATTAAAAAGAGAATAATTTTCTCACTTGGGACCTCCATGTTAACATTTACCATAAACCACTAAATATGCCTCAAACAGTCTCAGAGTCTTGTACATGACTGATAGACAACAATGATGACACTTTGCTGGGAAGCCTTGTGGTAGGAAAATTATTAAGATATTTAATTTGTGTTTTGTTCTAGCAGTACCACTTAAGTAGATGTTCCTTCAGACTTCCTTGTCTTTGGGGAGGTTTGGAAGCAATGTTTTTTTTAAGGCAGTCTTTAAAGAAAGCCCTAACTCATGAATGAGGATATAGAGATGTGGATGCAAGAACATGGAGAGAGAGTAGGGGGTTTACAAAGCTTGGGAGACTCAAAAATCAGAGAGCAGTGAAGCTTCATGCCCTTTGCTGGGGGCAGGACCAAAAGGGGAAGAGGAAGAAGGCAGATGCATGGCAAACCCACCATATTGGGATGGAACTTTGAAGCCAGGGTAAAGGAAATAAAATTGTGTGATGTCCTCATATCTGAGTTTGTGGATCCGAATTCATATACACCTACAGTACAAGCATCTCAAGATTATTAGATCAGTAACTCAGCATGATGATGAACTACCTCCTAATTTACATTGAATTTTTACATTGAAATTTACATATATATACATATGTGTATATGTATAGACACACACACACAAATACACACTAGGGGCCCAGTGCATGAAATTTGTGCATGGAGGAGGAGTTCCTTCAATTCAGCCTGCAGCCTCTCCAGACCCCTTGTGGGATGTCTGACTGCCATTTTAGGCCAAATCCAGCAGTCAGACATCCCTCTCACAATCTGGGACCACTGGCTCCTAACTGCTCACCTGCCTGTGTTCCTTATTGCCCCTAACTGCCTCTGCCTGCCAGCCTGATTACACCAAACTGCCCTTTCCTGCAGGCCTGATGTTGCCCCAACTGCCCTCCTCTGCTGGCAAATTTGGTTCTGATTGGTTGGTTCCTATGCCAGTCAGTGTCAGAAGCTCCACCTCCTAGGAAGCCATTGGCTCCCCACAGCACCCAGATTTGGTTCTCATTGGTTGGTTCCTATGGTAGTCAGCATCAAAAGCTCCGCCTCCTAGATGGCCACTGGCTCCCCATAGCACCCACCTTGGGTTATGATTAGTCAGTTCTTATGCCACTCAGCATCTCCAGGCCTAACTCTGGGCCTGATCAAAGAGGTGGGGCTTAACAGCAGCCCCACAGAGGCAGAGAGAGACAGAAAAGCCTGGCTGCTGGTGAAGATCAGAAAGAAAGAGGGAGAGAAAGAGAGAGGTAAGTACACTGATCAACAGCTTCCAACTGAGGCTGGAGATCAGACCCTGACACACTTTCTGGGTCTCAGACCTCTGGGCAGTCATTGCTCAGCCCCAGGCTTTGGGCTTGGGAAGCAGGCACTCCAGCCCCCCCCCACCACCACCTACAAGTGGAGGTATGGTCAATTTACATGTTTCTTCTCTATTATTAGGTAAGACTAGTAGCCCTGCACAGGAATCCATGTGCCAGTAGCTCTCTGAGGGTCTGGCAGCTCTGTGCCTGCTTTCCAGAGGCTCTCTGTGGCCCAGAGGCCCATCTATGCCCTGGCCTGACCAGAGTTCCATCTGCAGCCAGGTACCGAAAGCTTGCCTCATCACTGTAGCGACAAAGCAAGCATTCCACCAAGCTGTTCATGCTGCCCACTCTCAGCAACTGCCTGCCCCCCCCTCATGACTGGGGGACTCTGGTAGGGCTGAGAGGGCTATGGGTGCCGTTATCTTTGTGATGGAGTGATGGTTAATTTGCATATTACCTTTTTATTAGATAGGATATATATTTATATTAACATTTTTATGATATCCAAATGATAGAGGTTTAGTGTTCTGTGTGTATGTGCTTAATTACAGAACAATACCTTCTGTCTCATAAGTGTGTAAGCTAAAAAGTAATTGTGATCCTGTGGCTTTTGAAGAACCAGCCTATAGTTCATTGGGAAAGGACATGTCTTTTCTGTGAGTCGTGGGAAAGCAAAATAGTGAGCAAATGCCATCTTAATAGCTATTTAGTTGAAACTGATGGTAGCAAGTGAGAAAGCACAACTCTAACTGGCTTAAGCAAGAAAGAGGGAGAGAATTTATTGGACCACTCCAGCAATAGATTTGCTTCAGGCAGGGCTAGGACTGTCATTCTCTCCATCTCCTGGCATTGCTTTCCTCTGTTGTGGCATCATTCTTAGCCAGCTGCTGGTGGCAAAGTTGGCTACCTGCCCAGGACTTATATCTCATCCTCTCTCAGCCTTGGGGGAAACAAGGAGTCTAAACAACAGCTCCTCTCCAGTGTTAGTTCAGTTAGTATCTCATGTCTTCCCTGGAAGCAATCTCTGTGGACAAATTGAAGGCTCTAAATGCCCACTTCCCGCAGGAGGGGTGGAGTCAGCCTGCCCAGACGGCAAGCTCAGTTACTGGAAGATAGGGGAATGGATGCTGGAGGGCAGGTGAAAACACCAGGTGTCCTCCTCAAGTAGACTCTTCCCTTCCCCAGACCCAGGTGCGACCAGAAGCAGGAAGAGTTTGTTAGTGTGGAGGAGACACTGAATCTTGTTCTAGGAAAATTCTGAGTGTGCCTACAGACTAAGTAACCCTCTGACAAGGGGACCCATACATGGCACATCAAAACTCGACCAGGGGCCCTGATGGACACACTGCTGATTTCTGCTGAGTTCATGATGTGCATTCTTGGCGTCCTGCTGCAGTTTGAGACAGGGATTCTTGACCTTTCTGTTTGTTGACTTACTTGTGATATGGAGTAGTTCTCTCCCACAAAGTGCTCTTTGTAAAACAATCCTATGTACATCATGGAAAGCATTCAAATTACATTGGCCATTGTTATTTGAACAATAGGAACATGCTTTCTATAAGTACCTTCACAAACATGGTCCCATTTGATTCTCTGAGAGGAGGGTAAAAGACACATAAATGAGATATTATTTTAGGAAGGAAGATACTGAGGCTCAGAGAATTTTAATGATGTTGCCATGTTCCTAGAGCTTGTCAGTGGCAGAGCCAGATTTCAAAGCCAAATCACTGGCCTCTCAGTGCTACCTGCCTGTTACCCTCAAATCACAATGCTGACCAAGAAAATAGCCTTCCAGAATGACATTTTTTTAATGTAATTTTTTAAAATTATTTTTTAATTTTTCAATTACAGTTTACTTTCAGTATTATTTTGTATTGGTTTCAGGGGTACAGCATAGTGATTAGATAATCATATACTTTACAAAGTGTTGCCCTGATATTTTCATTACTCACTCAGCAATCATACACAGTTATCACAATATTTGACTCTATTTCCTATGCTGTACTTTATAGTCACATGACTGTTCTGTAACTATCAATTTGTACTTCTTAATTCCTTCACCCCTTTCACCCAATTTCCCAAGACCCCTCCCCTCTGGCAAACACCAGTCTAATCTCTATGTCTCTGAGTCTGTTTCAATGACACAGGCTCTTCATGCCAGCCATTACTAGTCTAGACCAGTGCTATCCAATAGTATGACGATGCAAACCACAGATATAATGTTAAAATTTCTAGTAGCCACCTTAAAAAATAAAATAAATCCTGAAATTGATTTAAAATAATATGTTTTTATTGATTTTTTTAGGAAGAAAGCGAGGGAGAGGGAGATAGCAACATCAATGAAAGAGAAACATCAATCAGCTGCCTCCTGCATGCCACCCACTGGGGATCAAACCCACAACCTGGGTATGTGCCCTGTCTGGGAATTGAACTGGTGACCTATGGGTGCATAGAACTACACTTAACCAATTGAGCCACATTGGAGAGTTTGAAATTGATTTTAATGACATATTTTGTTTAATCCAAAGTATTGTTTCACTTATAACTCAACATATAACACTATTCATGGAATATTTTGCAGTCTTTTTTTTTGTAGTAAGTCTTCAAAATCTGGTGTATATGTTATACTTATAGCACATCTCAGTTAAGACCAGCCCCTTCCAGGTGTTTAGTAGCCACATATGACCAACTGGTGATTCTCATTTTGAACAGTGCAGGACTAGAGGTAGATTAGGCATACATTTAGAATACCTGCAAAGCAGGAGCATGAAAGACAAGAGCTGAAGGGAGAAAGAGATTTTGCTGTAATGTCTAACCAATCTTGCAAATTAGTCTAGAAAGAAGAGATTTAAAATAAGCATATATATTTTGTGGTTTAGTACTGCTTTTATTTTGAATTATAGTAGGGTGGGACTGGTAGGACACCAAGTCTTATTTTTGATGAGGAGACAAGCCAGTTGCAGAATAGATGACCTAAGATGTAGCAGCAGAACCCACTCTAGCTAGTTGAAACAGAAAAGGGATTTATTAAATCCCTAGTGCATGAATTTGTGCACAGGTGGAGTCCTGCCGGCCCACCCTAATCAGGCCAATCGGGGTGAGGGGAACCAATTGGGGATAGGGCCAGCCGGGGATGGGGAAGGGCCATAGTGAAACTCCCAGCTGAGGGCACAATTTGCATATAGCCTTTATTATATAGGATGGTAGGTAGCTCATGGAATCTTTAGGAGACCAATGAATCAGTCTCTGAAGGGTGTCACCTGAAATGATGCTCAAATTGCAGTTCCAGGCTTCTCCAGTAGGGCTTCTGTGGCTGCCCTCTTTCTCAGCACCACAGCCTTCCTAACTGGAGTTTGTGTGTACAGCAGAACCTGGGTCACATGCTTGTATTCAGAGCATGGAAGTCTGGGAAAGCAATTTTCTGTGTCCTTGTGAGGAAGAGAGACTCACTCATACTGAGAAATTATTCAAAAAAAGAGGTGTGGAAAAAGTTTTGGGTTTCCTCAAGCATGACCCCATATTCACTACACCAACTGATTTGGTTTTCTTATTTAAAAATTATTGTGACATATATAACATAGACAAGAGTAACTATAATATGTATACATGATAAAATAATATTATTCTTACCTTCCAGGTAAGGAAATTCAGCATTACCAGTACAATAGTCCTGCAGGAGATACTTTCTAAGACCCCCAGTGGATGCCAGACACCATGGACAGTACTGAATCAATCTGGGACCCTTGAGGGGATGTAGGACTGCCACTTTTGGCCCAAGCCAAAGGACCCCACTGTGCATGAATCCATGCACTGGACCTCTAGTATGCATATAAGATCTTTGGTTAATCTTTTTCTGCCCTCTCCCTTCCCTCTTCCCTTTGAGATTCATCAGTCTGTTCCATGTTTCCATGCCTGTGCATTGAGCGTGTTTCCCCTGGTGGTCAATGTGTGTCATAGCTACTGGTCAAATGGTTGAACAGTCACTTAGGCTTTTATATATATAGATATACACATAAAGAAAGCACTTTACCATTTCTCTTTGGCATATCTGAATTGCCAGCGTCATTACTCTTGTGCTTTGGAGCCATTATTAAGTAAAATGAGGGCTACCTGAACACAAGCACTATGATACCAAGACAGTGGATCTGATAATCTAGCTGGTTACTAAGTGATTACTGGGTAGAGAGCTCATACAACATGGAGATACTAAACAAAGGGGTGATTCAGGTCCCCAGCAGGTGTAAGATTCCATCACGCTACTCACAACAGTAATTTAAAACTTGTGAATTATTTCTGGAATTTCCCATTTAATATTTTCGAACTGTGGTTGACCATAGGTAGAAGAAACCATGAAAAGTATAACTGTGGATAAGGGGAAGGGGTACAGTTTACCTTGAAACCTCCATTTGTCCTTCCTTAATTATACACCTGTTCCTCTTCCCAAGTGATCATCACTATTCTGACTTCTATATCAATCATTTTCTCGATTTGCCTTTGTTTTCTAAAAATATATATTTATTTATTTTAGAGAGGAAAGGAGCAGGATAGAAAGGAGAGAGATAGAAAGGAGAGAGAATCATTGATTGGCTGCCTCCTGCTTGCCCCTTACTGTGGATTGAATCCAAAACCTAGGCATGTGCCCTTGATGGGAATCAAACCCAAGACTCTTCAGTCCACAGTTTATTGCTCTATCCACTGAGCAAAACTGGCTAGGCTGCCTATTTGTTTGTTGTTGTTGTTTTGTATTTTATTATTATTGAAATATAATTGACCTATAACATTGCATTAATTTTTGCTATCTAATATAATGAGTTTATATATGTTACAAAATGATTACAAGTGTGTGGTTTTTAAAGTTTTTTAAAAATTGATTTTTCAGGAAAGAGGAAGGGAGAGAGAGATAGGGAAATATCAATTTGAGAACAAAACATCAATGGGCTGCCTCCTGCAAGTCCCCTACTGGGGACTGAGCCCGAAACCCAGGCATGTGCCATGACTGGGAATCAAGCTGGTAGCTTTTCCATGCATTGGCGCCCACCAGCTGAGCCACACCAGCCAGGGCTACCATACATTTTTTAAACATCCATCTTGACTAAACATAATTACAATTCTTTTCTTGTGATGAGAACTTTTAAGATCTTTCAATTTTTTATTTATTTATTTTTAAAATATATTTTATTGATTTTTTTTTTACAGAGAGGAAGGAAGAGGGATAGAAGGTCAGAAACATCGATGGGAGAGAAACATCGATCAGCTGCCTCCTGCACCCGCTACTGGGGATGTGCCCGCAACCAAGGTACATGCCCTTGACTGAAATCAAACCAAGGACCTTTTAGTCCACAGGCCAATACTCTATCCACTGAGCCAAACCAGTCAGGGGAACTTTCAATTTTTTTAACTTTTTTATTTTGAGATCATGCACATTGACATGCAGTTGTATTCTCTTCATCAAGTTTTCCCAGTGATACATTTTACAGAACTACAGTACAGTATCACCAGCAGGGTATTGGTATTGAGACAATCCAGAGGTCTGATTCAGATTTACTCAGTTTTACTTGTACTCATTGTGTGTGTGTGTGTGTGTGTGTGTGTGTGTGTGTGTGTGTATTTATTTATTCTTGTTGTTCAATCCTCACCCGAAGATATTTTTTCCATTGATTTCTAGAAAGAGTGGAAAGGAGGGAGGAGAGGAAGAGAGAGAGAAACATCAATGTGAGAGAGATACATACATTGATAGGTTGCTTCCCGTACTCCCCACTTCCAGGGCTGGGGAACTTGCAACTGAGGTACTTGAGGTGGAAATTGAACCTGCTGTCCAGTTCAAGGGCCAATGCTGTAACCACAGAGCAAAACCGGCCAGGACTGTGTGTGTATTTAGTTCTATACAATTATATCATATTTGTAGGTTTGTGTATCACCTACCACAGATACTGAATGGTTCCATAGCCCAAGGTTCCTGCATGTTTCCCTTTTGTAATTCTTTTTTTTTTAAATACATTTTATTGATTTTTCACAGAGAGGAAGGGAGAGAGATAGAAAGTCAGAAACATCGATGAGAGAGAGACATAGATCAGCCGCCTCCTGCATGCCCCACGGTGGAGATGTGCCCGCAAGCAAGGTACATGCCCCCAACTGGAATCGAACCTGGGACCCTTCAGTCCGCAAGCCAACGCTCTATCCACTGAGCCAAACCGGTCTCGGCCCTTTTGTAATTCTTAACTTAAAGTTTGAAAAAAAAATTTGTTTGATTGATTGATTGATTTGATTTTTTAAAAATTAAATCTTGATTTAAAAATATTTTTGTTGATTTCAGATAGAAAGGGATAGATAAGAGAGAAACATCAATGATGAGAGAGAATCATTGATCGGCTGTCTCCTGTATGCCCTGCACTAGGGATTGAGTCCAAAACCTCAGCCTCCTGGTTCATAGATCAACACTCAACCACTAAGTCACACTGGCCAGGCTAAGGTTTGTTTTTTTGTGTCTTAAGAAATTCTTTTCTATTCTACAGCCCTAAAAATATTCTCTTATATTTCCTTCCTCCCTCCCTTCCTTCCTCCCTTCTTCCTTCTTTTCTTCATCCTTTTCTTCTTTCCTTCCTTCCTTCCCACATTTAAATGTTTAATCCACCAGAAATTGATATGTGTGCAAATTATTCAATTGCCTCCCCTCCCCAAATGGATAATCAAACGTTTCAATTCCATATTCACATTATTGAGTAGCACATTTCCCCCCATTGCTCTGCAATGCCCTCTTTCATAAGACAAATGTTTGCACAGGTGTGAGTCTGTTTTGGGCTCTCTGTTCTATACTGGTGGTTTAGCTATGCACCAATGGCACACTAGTTTAATTACTATTGATATCTGATAGAGCGAGTTTCCACATCCGTTGTCAGGAATGTTTGGTTGTCCTTTCATATAAACTTTAGAATGAATTTGTCAGGTCCCACAAACATATATTTTTTCAAGTATTTTTAAGAGTTGTATTAAATTTACAGATGAATGTGGGAGAGGATTAACTTCTTTTTCATTTAGTCTTTTAATCTATTAATATGGTAAATTTTCCATTGATTAGAGTCTTCTTTAATGTCTTCCAATAGAAAAAGTTTTCTAATCTAATTCACAAAGGGCTTGCACAATATTTAAAAAATTTTTATTTCAAAGCACTTTGAATTTTAGGTCATTTTGTCATTAGACTTTAAATTTTTTGTTACTGAACATGTAGAAAGACAACTGACACACACGCACACAGATTTCCTATACAATCTTGCTAAACTATCTTATTAATTCTAATAATTTATCTATATATACTTTTGAGTTTTTCACATAGACAATCATGTTAACTACAAATAATGAGATTTTTGTATTTTCTGTTATAGTCTTTATATTTTTACTTCTTTTTTATGTTATCATATCTGCAAGGAAGCCAGTCTAATATTGAAAGGAGTGATAAGAGCAGGCAACTTTTTCTTGATTTTTTTTTTGAGGGGGGGAGTGTTTTTATTACTTATTTATTTTTATTTCTTTATTGATTAAGGTATTACATATGTGTCCTCATCCCCCTGTTGATTGTGTCCATTGGTTAGGCTTATATGCATGCATACAAGATCTTTGGTTGATTAACTTTGTCTTGTTCTGAGGTGCTGTCTCCACAGTTGACTTCCGTTTGTGAAAATTTATCTAGATGTATATTTATGATTTATGTATTTTTTCTAACACTATGTTATACCTCAATAAAAGGTTTTAAAAATTTTAGGAATCCACTGAAGCCGGTTTGGCTCAGTGGATAGAGCATCAGCCTGTGGACTGAAAGGTCCCAGTTTCAATTCCAGTCAAGGGCACATATCTTAGTTGTGGCACATCCCCAGTGAGGGGCATGCAGGAGGCAGGTGATCAATGTTTCTCTCTCATTGACATTTTTAACTCTCTGTCCCTCTCCCTTCCTCTCTGTAAAAAAATCAATAAAATATATATATTTTAAAAATTTTAGGAATCCTGGAGAAAATTATGCTAATATGAAATAAGATAGTCAGAGAAAGGCAAGTACCATATGATTTCACTCATATGTGGAATCTAATGAACAAACTGAACTATCAAGCCAAATAGAGACAGACTTATAGACAGCAGGCAGACAGCTCTGGTGTCTGTGCATCTGTGTGTGTGGGGTGTTGGTGGGTGGTGGAGGGATTGAGCAAAAAAGAAAAAAAAGAGAGAGAACTCGTGGACAACAGTGTGGTGATTATGTGGTGGGGGGGCAGTTTGAGGTGGAAGAGGGCATAGACGGAATAAATGGTAATGGAAAAAATTAAATAAAATTTTATTTATTTATTTTAAAATCTTTCTTGTTGAAACTATTACATATATCCTCCTTTTTTCCCCTATCGACCCCCTCCAGTCCACCCCTGCCCTAAATTAAATTTTAAAAAAATTAGGAAGAGAAATCAAGATGGCAGCATAAGTAAACACCTAAATTGCTACCTCGCACAAAAATTTCAAAACTACAACTAAAAGATAAAATGGACATCATCCAGAACCACAGGAAGGCTGGCTGAGTGGAATTTCTACAACTAAATTCCACTAAGACTCAAAAGAAGTGCAGGAGGCAGAGTTACTGAGACGTGTGGGCAGAGAGGACTGGCAACTGAGTGCGCAGCTGGCTTTCTCAACTAGGAGGGAGACAAAAGCTCTCAACTACGCTGAACTCTGGTTCCGGGCGAGACTCTGGGGACTCAGGCTCATACGGGGTGAAAATGGACTGTCAGGAAAGAGGAAAGCACACTGAGACTCAGAGAAACTGCAGAAGGCAGAGATACCCAGGTGCACGCTCAGAAAGGGTGGGCAACTGAATACACAGCTGGCTTTCTCAAGAGAGAGGTAGACAAAAGCTCCTGACTGTACTGAACTCCAGTTCTGGACGAGATTCTGGGGACCCAGACTCATTTGGGAAGAAACTGGACTGTCTGGCAGCAGGTGGAACTCAAGGGTGACTTTCTCTCAGAGGTGCTTGCAGCAATTACCATGGGACACTGAGACACAGGGGCCTATTAGGGCAGGGCTGATGGGAAACCAATGCTGTCTGCTCAGCCCTGAGACTCTGCCCTATCCAAGCGGAGCACAGAGGCTTTTGCAAGTCTTGTCTCATAAGGGTTTCTCTAGCACAGAAGTTCTCCCAGCTGATCCTCACAGCCAATTGGCCTAGAGTTCAATTCCTCTAGTGATACCAACAGCAATCAAGGTTTACCCACAACAAGACTGTGGAGAGAGAATCCAAGATGGCGGCATAGGTAAACACCTACACTGCTGCCTCGCACAACAATTTCAAAACTACAACTAAAAGACAGAACAGACATCATCCAGAACCACAGGAAAGCTGGCCGAGTGTAAGTTCTACAACTAGAAGGAAAGAGAGGGGCTCACAGAAACACAGAGGAGCTGCAAAAAGCTGAGGTACGGAGACCCGCGCGCTGAGAGAGTGGGTGCCCGAGTACCTGGCTGGCTTTCTCTGGCGGGAGGGAAACGGAGACTCCCAACGGCATTGAACCCCTTATCTTACGACACTAAACCCCAGATGCAGCCGAAACTCATACGGGGTGAGTTTGGACTGTGAAAAGGGAGAGGTGCACGGAAATTTAGGGGAGTCGCAAAAGATCGGAGGTCTGGTCGCCCACGGCACTGCATGAAGGACAGACTGCTGACTGTGCCGCTGGCTTTCGCGAGTGGGCGGGAGACAGACCCTCCGAACTGTGCCACTTCTGAGTCCACTGGGCCCCTGTTTTGGGCGAAACCCTGGAGACCTAGACTCGTGTGGTCCTGGCGCGCATGGGAGCTGGAAAGGCAGTGGTCTAGAAGCACTGCGGGGGCGCTCACAAGGACCGTTCCAGCCATTACCCAGTCACGTGAGACTCAGGGGCCATGGAGCGCGGGCGGGGCCGACTGGAAGGCAAGGCGGTCCCTTAAGCCCTGAGACTCCACCCATCCCAAGCTCAACAGAGGCTTCTGTGGTTTTGCAAGTCTGGTTTCACAAGGCTGAATTCAACACAGAAGTTTCCCCGACATAGTGAAAATGCCGAGACAAGGGAAGGGATCACAAACAAAAGAAATGGAGGAAAAAAAACGACTGGATATAGAGTTCAAAACCACGCTTGTAAGGTTTTTCAAGAATATACTAGAAAAGTTGGATAAATTTAGCGAGAGCCAAGAGGAGATGAAAAAGGACCAACTAGAGATGGAAAAGGTCCAACTAAAGATAATAAAAGACCAACTAGAAATTAAACATACGCTGACTGAAATAAAAAATATTATACAGAGTCCTAACAGCAGACTAGAGAAAGGCAAGAATCAAGTCAAAAATTTGAAATATAAAGAAGCAGAAAACACTCAACTGGAAAAGCAAAAAGAGAAAAGAATCCAAAAATGTGAAGATAATGTAAGGAGCCTCTGGGACAGCTTCAAGCATACCAACATCAGAATTGTGGGGGTGCCAGAAGAAGAGAGAGAGCAAGATACTGAAAACCTATTTAAAGAAATAATGACTGAAAACTTCCCACATCTGGTAAAAGAAATAGACTTACAAGTCCAGGAAGCACACAGAACACCATATAAAAGGAATCCAAAGAGGACTATACCAAGACACATCATAATTAAAATACCAAGAGCAAAAGACAAAGAGAGAATATTAAAAGCAGCAAGAGAAAAAGTTTATTACCTACAAGGGAGCACCCATACGACTGTCAGCTGATTTCTCAACAGGAACGATGCAGGCCAGACGGGAGTGGCAAGAAATATTCAATGTGATGAATAGCAAGAACCTACAACCAAGAATAATCTATCCAGCAAAGCTAACATTCAGAATTGAAGGGCAGATAAAGAGCTTCACAGATAAGAAAAAGCTAAAGGAGTTCATCAACTCCAAACCAGTATTATATGAAATGCTGAAAGGTACTCTTTTAGAAGAGGAAGAAGAAAAAGGTAAAAGACAAAAAATTATGAACAACAAATACATATCTATCAATAAGTGAATCTAAAAATTAGTGAATTAAAAATTTGATGAACAGAATAAACTGGTGAATATACTAGAATCAGGAGCATTGAAAGGGAATGGACTGATAATTCTCAGGGGGAAAGGGGTGAGGGGTGTACAGGGAGAGACTGGACAAAAATCATACACCTATGGATGAGATCAATGGGAGGGAGCTAACGGCAGAGGGAGGGGTGGGAGCTGGGTGGAGGGGTGCTATGTAGGGGAAAAAAGAGAAACAAATGTAATAATCTGAATAATAAAGATTTAATTAAAAAAAAAAAGACTGTGCACACAGCCCACAAAGGGGTGCACCAAGAGTGTCCACCTCAGGTAACTGGGAAGGATGAGCCACTGGGCCCTATAGGACCCCTAGCACACAAAGCCACTCTACCAACTCAGGGAAGCAGCCTAAATGCAGAGACAAAGAAAGAGATCACAAATGAAAGAAATGGAGGAAAGAAAATGACTGGATATAGAGTTCAAAACCACAGTTATAAGGTTTTTCAAGAATTTTCTAGAAAAGGCCAATAAATTTAGCGAGACCCTCGAGGATATGAAAAAGGACCAACTAGAAATTAAGCATACACTGACTAAAATAAAAAATATTAAAAGATCTGTCCCTTTTTTCTCCCAGCAGACTAGAGGAATGCAAGAATCAAGTCAAAGATTTGAAATACAAAGAAGCAAATAATACTCAATGAGAAAAGCAAAAAGATAAAAGAATCCAAAAATGTGAAGATAGTGTAAGAAGCCTCTGGGACAACTTCAAGCGTACCAACATTAGCATTATAGGGGTGCCAGAAGAAGAGAGAGAGCAAGATACTGAAAACCTATTTGAAGGAATAATGACTGAAAACTTCCCCTACCTGGTGAAAGAAATAGACTTACAAGTCCAGGAAGCGCACAGAACCCCAAATAAAAGGAATCCAAAGAGGACCACACCAAGACACATCATAATTAAAATATCAAGAGCAAAAGACAAAGAGAGAATATTAAAAGCAGCAAGAGAAAAACAGTTACCTACAAGGGAGCACCTATACAATTGTCAGCTGATTTCTTAACAGAAACTGTGCAGGCCAGACTGGAGTGGCAAGAAATATTCAAAGTGATGAATAGCAAGAATCTACAACCAAGATTACTCTATCCAGAAAATCTATCATTCAGAATTGAAGGTCAGATAAAGAGCTTCACAGATAGGAAAAAGCTAAAGGAGTTCATCATCACCAAATCAGTATTATATGAAATGTTGAAAGGTATTCTTTAAGAAGAGGAAGAAGAAGAAAAAGGTAAAGATAAAAATTATCAACAACAAATTCGTATCTATCAAGAATGAATCTAAAAATCAAGGGAATAAAAAAATCTGATGAACAGAATAAACTGGTGAATATAAAAGAATCAGGGACATAGAAAGGGGGTGGACTCACAGTTCTCGGTGGGGAAGGGTTACGAGGAGTGCCGGAAGAGAGTGGACAAAAATCATACACCTATGGATTAAGACAGTGGAAGGGGGGGTAAAGACAGAGGGTGGAGTGGGAACCGGGTGGAAGGGAGCTATGGGGGAAAAAAGAGAAACTATTGTAATAATCTGAACAATAAAGATTTATTAAATTTAAAAAATGAAAATAAAAACATTAGAAATATTTCCCTAATATTGTAAGCTTTTCTTAGAACTGTATGCTCTAAGGATGCCACTAAGCAGGTTTGTAAAAGTTTATTTTCTTTTAAAAAAGTATATTTGTTTAATTGATTTTAGTGAGGAAGGGAGAGAGAGAGAAACATCAATGATGAGAGAGAATCATTGATTGGCTGCCTCCTGAAGGCCCCCACTGGGCTCCAGCTTGAAACCCTGGCATGTACCCTTGACCAAAATCGAACCCAGGACTCTTCAGTCCACAGGCCGATGCTCTATTCACATTCACTCAGCCAAACCAGTTAGGGCTGTACCTGTCAATTTTCAACCTGACTATACATTATTGGAGAAAACAAGTCTTAAGTGAGAACACCAATGGATTCTTTCAAACATTTGAAGCACTACCAGGGAGAAGGGACCCAGGCATAGTCTCAGCAGTCCCTGAGGGCAAAATGGGGAGATGAGATGAAAGTATGGTAAACAGATTTCCATGAAGTGGAAGGAAAAGCTTGCCAACATCATTGCCTAAGCAGAGAATAATCTGCTTTTTGAAAAAGTGAGCTCCCCAGCACTGGAATATTGTAACAGGACTGGATACACACCTACCAAGGATAACATATATGCAGGACCATCTTTTCTCCCCGATAGTGTGTGGGGTGTGAAACATGTCATGTCCTTTTTCTCTTCCAGTTACAAGCTTTGATGTTTTTAAGAAATTGGGTTTATTTCTTATTCTACCTTTCTAAAAAAAATATTTTTTTATTTAATTTATTTATTTTTACAGAGAGGAAGGAAGAGGGATAGAGAGTTAGAAACATTGATGAGAGAGAAACATGGATCAGCTGCCTCCTGCACAATACCCCCTATGGGGATGTGTCCACAACCAAGGTACATGCCTTTGACTGGAATCGAACCTGGGACCCTTCAGTCTGCAGGCCAACACTCCCTACACTGAGCCAAATCGGTTAGGGCTCTTATTCCATTTTTAGGGGTTACACTATGAACTCCTCATAATATCTAGAAAACTAACTTTACAAACAGATAAAAGTCAACAGAGGCAAAACTGGTTCTTTGAAAATGTTAATATATTGATAAACCCTTTTCAAGTCTGATTAAGAATCAGAAAAATAACACATTGTAATTCCTTTTGCTCAGAAACACCCAACAAATATCATAGGTGCGCATCCAACAATCGTTGAATAAAAGTTGTAGTTATCCGTGTTATTTTCATCCCCAATTCTCCAAACTTTGCATTTTTCGAGGGGTCTAGCCTTATATCTCATTATTCTACAATTATGTATATGTATATGCATATGTATATGTATATTATTGATTTCAGAGAGAGAGATAGAAACATCAGTGATGAGAGAGAATCACTGATCAGCTGCCTCCTGCACACCCTCTACTGGGATGAACCCGCAACCCAGACATGTGCCCTTGATCTGAATCGAACTTGGGATCCTTCAGTCCAAAGGCCGATTACTCTCTCCACTGAGTCAAACCAGCCAGGGCTACAATCTTTTCAAATAATGGACAAAGTGATCCAGTCACACATCGCTTTGACTGGGGAAAAAAAAAAAAAAAAAGCTCTGTTAATGGGGTTCGCGTTTTTGTGAAGTAAGAAATTTTGAGCAAAGCGATTTTTAAAATATTTTTAAGACGAGGAATAATTTGATTTTGTCGTTTTGCTTTATCTTTACTTTCATTCAACCAGCTCCTTTCTAGCAAAGCTCCAGTTTGTTGGCAGGGAGATACAAATACATTCGCAGAGTCTCCCAGATGCTGCGCCATCAGCCTCCTAGACTAGAAGGCAGTCTCATTTCCTTACGCTGCTGTACAAATGTCTTTCTTCCCCCGCCCCTCGCTCGGGCTACACAGATCAAAGTCTTTTTTTCATTCTTGGTAGTTCTCAAAGAAAATCTGGAGTCCAGACAGGGTTGAGCCCAGAGAGGGCGACCCCTTGAGGGCAGACCTTGAGGCATCACGCGCCCCTTCGTCCGCGGTCGCCAGAGCTGCGCCCCCTCTCCGTTCCGCCAGGGCCGCCAGCCGGGCTGAGAAATCCGTTACAGGGCGGCTGTGTCCCTAAGGGCCATTCCAGGGCGGAAGAGTACGGGGAAACCGCTGTGTACATTCTCCAGGCCTGTGGGCTGGGCTCATAGCGTCTCAGGTTACACACAGGTGAGTCTGGCCCATGGGTGAGCTAAGGGCGCCAGGGAACCCATGGCCAGGCGCGCCCCCGCAAGCCCCCCGAGCTGACACACATCTAACCACCCCCTGGAGGGTGCGCTGACCACAGAGGTGGAGGCAGTGCTGTGCTTCCCGGGGCGCACCAGAGCAGGGGCTAAGGGAGGAGAGCGTATCCCCCAACGCGGGCAGGACTGGTTTTAGAAACTTGGTATCTTTCTCTCTCTCCCCCTCCCCTCCAGGTATAAAGGTAGACAGGGAAAAACAAAACCTAAAATAAATACAAAATTTCCAGCCACCTCCCCAGTTGAGGCAGTAAGGGGATGTAGCCTTCTTGCTGGCTTCCTGAAAAGGTATTTCCCAGCCTCAGAATTGGGGGAGCAGGCGGTTAGGATAGGCAATTAAGGAAGTGGGCGAGGATAAGAAATTCATTTCGAAGCTGTGTTTGCATAAAGTGCAATTGGCGTTTATTTCCATCGTGTTACAATTTCTGGTGATGGTACTCTTGGGTGCAAGGTCTTGAGGTGGAACCTACTTTAGTGGAACAAGCCGACTTTTTTTTTTTTTTTCATTGTATGGTACAAAACAATGTGTTCTAAAGATGCCGACTTCTTAATTTATTATTACTGTGTTTATTTGGTGGGACTGTTGTCGTTGATGGGAGCTTAAGGCCTCAAGTTCCCCCTTTACCAGATCACAATCCTGGGGAGTCTCCCCACAGCCTCCCCCATCCGCCCGCCAAGATTTCCGCAACCGCCAGGAAAGATTCACAAAGTGCATTTTCTGGTCGGAGACAAAAGCTCTTGGA
Source organism: Lasiurus cinereus (assembly GCA_011751065.1). Classification (NCBI taxonomy): domain Eukaryota; kingdom Metazoa; phylum Chordata; class Mammalia; order Chiroptera; family Vespertilionidae; genus Lasiurus; species Lasiurus cinereus. The sequence goes on from JAAGEH010000006.1 coordinate 16,000,612, forward strand.
GGGGGGGCGGTGTGTGTGTGGTGGGGGGGGGCATTCTCAGGAGGCCTAAGTCTCGGGAGGGATGCCCTGGGAAGCGGACCTAGGTTTTACCTCAGAATTTGCCCCGAGGTGCCTGGGATGGGAAATGGTTGGGGGTTGATTGAAAAAAAAGTTCTCCCCTTCTTAAAAAGGGGAGGGGGGGCGGAGAATCAGACGTTAAATTCTTTTGCAAACATTCATGCCTAAGGAAGGGCTGGAACAGGCAGCCCCGGCCGCCGGAACCGGTCGGACAGGTAGCGAGCTTGTTGACACCGTTATGTTGTAGAGCGCATGCTCACTCCCAAGTTTCCTGGTGCCTTTTCTATTCCACCTTATGAAACTTTACTACGGCGTGGTCTCATCCGCGACTTAAGGCATAGGTGTCGCCGAGCCGGGAGTCTGGGAGTCGCCAGTAGTGCCGGAGGGAGGCCCGGGCCGCGCTGCGGCGGGGGGCGGGGGGAGGGGGTCGGCTAGGCGGGAAGGTGGGCTCTGGCGGCCAGAAGCCGGGACCCAGACATCGCTGCCGTCCCTAGCGGCGAGCAGCCGCGACGAGGGGGCCGGGAGGGGGCCTCGCCATGCCCAAAGTCTTCCTGGTAAAGCGGAGGAGCCCGGGGGTCTCGGTCCGCAGCTGGGATGAGCTCCCGGACGAGGAAAGGGCAGACACCTACATCCCAGGTGAGCACGGCTCGAGGGCCAGGCCTGGCGCGGGGCTCTTGGGGTGAGGGCTGGGGTGACCGAGTTCCCTCTGCGCATCGGCGGGGGGTGGACTCCCCACCCCCCGCTTCTTCCAGGGGAGTGTAGGAAGTCTCGGAGGTGCGGGAAGACAGAGTGAGAGGCTGGGAGACGCTGGGCATCGTGCTCCCCTTCCCCCTAGTGGGCGCCTTTAATTGCCCGGCGGCGGGACCGTTGGCTGCAGCGGGGGCCGAGGTGGTCCCAGAAGGGGGTGGGGTTGAACGCCGGTAGGGGCTACCCCCAATTCCACGCCTTCATGGGTTGCACAGGGATCGTGATCCCCGCTGGGGCTGGGTATGTAGATATCAGACCCCTCTCCCCCCATCGCTGGTAGAGGAAACTTGGCGCACGGGGTCCTGCACTTCCTCGTGGCCCGGGGACCCGGGCCGAGCAGCCGCTCCGAGAACGCGAACTCTCTCAGGAGGCCGAGCCGGGGGCTCGAGAGCCCACCCCCTCGGCGATGCCCACTTGGCGAGGTGCCCAGGTCCGGGGCGGGGCGGCGGCGGCCCCGGCGGCCCCGCCCGCAGGTCAATCTACCGCGGGCGCCCAGGCCTGACGCCGTGTGTCTGTGTGTCTAGGCGCGGTCCCTCCCTTCCCAGTGGGTCTGGGCCGCCTGCTCTGCGACCCCCCCGAGGACTGCCGCAGCGACGGCGGCAGCAGCAGTGGCGGCGGCTGCAGCAGCGCGGGGGAGCCTGGAGGCATCGAGAACAACTCGTCCACGCGCACCCCCGAGCGCGAAACCCTGGAGCCTGGAGATGCCGAGGACCCTGGTGGACACCTGGCGGCGAAGCAGCGCCCGGTCGCCAGATCGAAAATCAAGGTACCGAGCCAACTCTGCCGGTGCCGCCACCGACACCACGCCCTGGCGTCGGGCTCCCGGGGCCAGCGCCCCTCCCTACCGCGCCCGCCCGCGCACCCGGCTCCCGTGCATTCGGCGCGTCCGCCGCGCGGTTCCTGCACCTGCCTCTGGGCCGCGGCCAGGGCGTCGCTGCGCGTCCTCCAAGCGGCCGGGGAGCCAGCCGCCTGTGCCGCCGCGCCCCCAGGCCAGTGCCCGGAGCGGATACGGTCCGTCGGCGGCCTGTGGAACTACCAGAAAGGCTCAGGTTCAGCTTTCCTCCCAGTCGGTGTGCAAGGGCCAGGAAATAGTCAGATCGTCGGGGTTCCAGTGGTCAGAGAGGAAAGTCTTAGGCACCGGAACTCCAACCTGTGGGGCGCAGTTCCTAGCGCTCTGTGAATTTTAAATGTAACACTCTTTCTTTAGTTTTGGAGACAGTGGTGGCAGCTTGGTACACAGTGGGCCCTTTATAATAACAGCGATTTCCAGTGCCAGTTATGGAGTGTCCGTTAGAACCAGGTCTGCCGGGCCCTTTAAATGTGTCTGTTTCAAATTTTCTTGAATTAAAATGATGGACAAATGAGGTCAACTGTAAATTGCCTCATGCCGTATCTTCAGTGGGTTGGAGTGTTTGTTCCCCTTTATCATCGCGCTTCAGAACCCGCCCTCCCTCCGGTCTTCTAGAATGGTAGACTACATTTTATCCGGACGCTCTTCTGCGCTTACACGATTGCCTGCTCAAAGGTATCCGCTACTCCCTAGGTTAAGGAATCCCATTCCACTGACTCACAGCCACCTGGAGTCAGGGAGTGGTATTTTAGGGATAACATGAACCCAGTCACTAGCCGGACGGGCCAGAATGTGAACCTTCACAGACTCCTGGTCCTCGCTGTAGGTGATAATTCTTGGGCGTTTCCGCAGTCCCGCTGCCCAGGAGGGAATAGGAGGATTGGGGGGAGGAGGAGATTTAGAGTTTGCTATGGATTAGGAAAGTTTACGTTACTTTTCTTGGGAGAGGCGATCTCTCCCCTAGGCATATTCCCGGCGGCTGGGGGTTGGGGAGCTGGGGAAGAAGATCGCTAGCGTTTGCTGTGGATTAGGAAAAGTCTCCGTTACTTTTCCTGGGAGACATCACCCCACCCCTATGCATATTTTTGATGCATAGCTCACAGGGCTTGGCTAGAGGTGGTCTGGGGGTGCATTTGGTTATGAATTGAGGCTAGAGGCCTGTGTTGAAATCTTAAGAAAGACATCTTTAAAAGAGGCTGCCAACTAGGGCATGCTGCTTAGTATTAAAGGTTTTGCTGAGGTTCAAAGCCAGCTAGCCTGAGGCTTTTGTGGGCCAGATGGGGTTAAGTGGGAGGGCTCAGTTTGCCTGAGGCTGGTAGCTCTGCCCTCCGGGAAATTCTACTGTGTCCCACTTGCATATTTATCGACTGGGTGGGAGGACAATTGCAACGTTGTTTTGGAATGGATTGCAGACAGTTTGCCCCTGGATGCCCAGATTACCCTTGAGAAAAAGTGGCAGAGGAAAACTATCCAGTCCCTTTACCAACATTTTAGGAGATCTTTCTTTGCTGCCTCAAGCAAACAGCGCTATCTATCTGCCTTAAGGGAATGAGTAAACCAAATTTGTTTCCACTGCCTATGTGCAGCCCCAAGGATGGGAGTGGGGCATAGAGTTTGCCCCTCAACTGTTAACATAGTTTCCAGAGGAGTATTAAGTTTACTGAGGAGGATAGTCTGGTTACTTCTCTCTCAATTTTCACCCACAAATAGGAGACATCTTGGCTTTAAGATGCTTTGAGCCTCCAGAATTATTAGTGGTGATATTGGCCATTTTCAGTTAACTGGTTAAATTCAGTGCATTTTAACTTTTAGAGTTCTATGCAAAGCAAGCTAAACTCTCTAAGAACTGGTTTTCTAAATAGAAGTGAAAAGTCTCTCAAGGATGAGACTCTTGTGGTAATGACCTTAGTTTCAATGACTTGAAAACATTTGCCTATTGGCTATTAGGACCAGAGGAAGGGCAAGTGTGATCTGCAGAGAAAAGTAACACCCCATCCAACAGTATGGAGTGCCTGCTGTGTCCCAGGCAGCCAGGATAAAAATACTCCCACCCTACAGTTCCAGAATCATTTGACAGAAATGATTACGCCTCTAGGCTCTGGCTTTTGTTACTTCTTAGCTGTGTGACCTTAGGCAAATTGCCAATCCCTCTGGGCTTTAGTTTTCTTGCTTTTACAATGGGGATAATAATGGTATTTATAGAGTTGTGGATAAATGAGTTAAGAGTGGAAGATGTAGGTGCCCAGTAACTCTAGCTAGAATCAGTTGGGTTGATAGGGAGACTAAAATATTAATTATTAACTACAATAGGAATGTGAATGCTAACCCAGAAGCACAAGCAAAGATATGATAAATTCTGAGAAGGAAAGGTTTCTTGTGTGGATTTGAGACCTATGGAGTAGAGGTATGGGCTCAGCCCAAAACTTGAGTAAGGCAAGAACTCAGCTATGTTGGCTGCAGGATGGGAAACGGTTGGGGTCAGAAAAAGTTGAAGGTGAGGCTAAATCGAAAAGTGTGGAAATTCCCTTGGGATTGTGGATGGGGCTCTGGAAGGTTTTTGTTGTTTTTTAATTTTTCTGGGAGATTTTTGAGAAGGAAAACCTCAATTGGATCTATAACATCAGCTGTGGTTGGGGCTATGTGACCTGTTTGTGCAAAATGGAGAAATAATAGAATCATCCTCTCAGAAGTGTTGCATAGTTTAAATGAGATAATGGGTGCAAAATGTTTAGCACCTTTTGTGCATGTATAAACTGCCCAATAAGAAGTTAGCTGACAGTGGATGATAGTTATTCTGTTACCTTCAGTAGGAACAAGGGATTTGCTAACCTGATTGTGCTCATCAGTGGATCTGAACAGGATTCCTAAGTGCCAGTTAAGTGGTTTTATTTCCCAGCCTAGCTGTCTTTCAACTATGTGCCTTAGGGTAGGTTATGAAATTGTTTCTTTACTATTGAGGATTCTGTAATTTATAGAACAGATTTGGCATGGGGAGATGGTGTTCCTCTGGGAAAGTATTCATGCCAGAAGTTTAAGTCACTTTAAGTTCCTTTTGTAAAGTTGGATCCATTTGCAGATCTTTAGCTGTGGGAGATATTACCCCTTTCCCCCAACCCCAATCACCACTGTCCTCCCAAGGCTTATCAGAAGCAAAGTAACTCAGAAGTCAAATCAGTTAGTTGACTGATGTTATTCATTCCTGACTCAAGAGTGGCTGGTGGGACCCATGTGCAAGTATAGACTAGAGGTGAATGTCTTCTTACCTGATCCCATTCTTTTCTTTCTTCCTTTGGTTTCTCCCAAGAATTCTTCAAAGGAATTGTTTAGAATTCCTTCAAAAGTATTCTTGGCCTTTTACCTGGCTCTGTAGTTTGCGACGTCCAGTAGTCATGGATGTGTGAATGGGTGTCTTTTTCTTGTTTCATCATTTTGTATTATGAAAATTTTCAAAGATGGAATACTTGTCACCTGGTCCTAACAACAATGAACCCAAGACTACTACTGCCATCTTTCCTCTATCCACCCCCAACACTATTTTGAGACAAATCTCAGCCATCATAAATAGTTTAAAATGTATCTCTAATAGATAAAGACCGAAATATATGAGTATACTCACATTAACAATGGTGTTCACATTGCTAATTGTCTCATAACTTCATTTTTTTTTCCAGTTTACTGAATCAGGTTCACATAATGTGCACACATTGTAATTCATTGATGTATCTTTTACTTTATGTATTTTTCCTCTCTTTTTTAGTTAATTGTTGAAGAGATGACTAATTTATTTTTTTGAGTCCAGCAATCTGGGTTTTTGCTCCTTACTCCCATATGTTTTCTCTAAATGGTAGTTGGATTTGCAGCTACACTGTCCAAAATGGTAGCCGTGGTCACATATAACTACTTACATTTAAATTAAGTCAAGTTAAGTAAACTAAAAATAAATTCCTTGCTTGCATGACTTATATTTCAAGTGCTCAGTGGTGATTTGTGACTAGTGCCTATTGAATTGGACAGTGTAAATTAGAGCGTTCCTATCATCACAGAAAGTTGTATTGCACCAACACTGCTGTAGATGTTTGATCAGGTTAAAGGTAGCTAAAATCTGTCACAGTAAGGGTGTCTGTTTCCATCAAGAGCTGCTACATAATGTTTGGTTGCTTTTTTGTGATTTTAGCAGCCATTCATGCTCATCAAGGTCTAAATATTTTAGGTTACTAGGGTTTGTAGATCAGTATTATTCTAATCTTGTCTCTTCTTTATTAGCTGAAATTCTTCTATGGAGAGATACTTGCCCTGTTTCCTAGTGAGATAGTCCACTTAAGGAAAGGCAGAATAAAATTCCTTTTGTTTGCCAGTTTTCAAGATAATCAGTTCGTTCACCAGAATTCTTTAGTGATGGCCTATTAGTTTATTTTTAGTATTGTGAATTGTGGATTTAAGTACAGTATTTATAAAAACACATCCATTTGATATTTGGAAGGGACCATAAATACTGTTCCTAATTGTTCCTAATTTCTTTCTCCCAAGATAATTGGATGCCCCTCTTCCTGCCTCCATTGTAACTCACTGATCATCTCCTTGACTGCACATTTGGCTGACCAGACTCCTCTTGAACTGGACACACCAAAGTCAGGCTTGTATCTTTAGCATCCAGTACAGCAATGCCTGACTCACAGGAGGACATAAGTCAACACAGAACAGAAATACAGATGGAAGAAGGGATCACCAGTCCCTAGATGTGATAGCATTTGGAGGAAAACAAGAAGCAAGGAGAAAAGGGAGTTCTGGGAAAATGCTTAGAATGGATGCTCAAAAAGGTTTAATTTAAAGAGTAAAAAAGGAGGCATAAGAGAACAATACATGTTAACTGCACCAGCTTTTAATTTGAATATAAGTTTTTACTTATTTTTATTTCGGAGAGAAAGAGAGATATAGAAATATCAGTGATGAGAGAGAATCATTGATCTGCTGCCTCCTGCACTGGGAATTGAACCCGTAACTGGGCATGTGCCCTGATCAGGAATTGAACTTCCTGGTTCATGGTTAAAAACTGAACCACTGAGCCACACTCGCTGGGATGAAGTGGGTTTTTATTGTTGGAAGGGACTGCATGGGTTTAGTTACAGAAAACAACCTACTGAAGCTTGCTTAAGCAGAGAATGGTTGATAATAGGGCATTAAATGAACTAAAGAAAGACCAGGCTGAGCTCCCAGGCTCTCCTCTGAGAGCCACAGTGCAGAACTGGGCAACTTAGGGAACTGCAGCTGCCGCCTCTGTGGCTGCTTAATCATGCATCATGATGCTTCTGTTAATGCAGAGTGTAAAACAATTGCCACGTATCTTCCTCTCCTCAGTTAACCAGTAATTGGTGGAACCTAAGTTCCTACTGGGTTACATCTAAAGATCATAGCTGCAAGGGAATCTGGAAAATGTAGTTTCTAGCTTACTGGCCTCTGCAGTACAGGAAAGCTCAACAGAGGAGTAGGAATGGAGGCTGTCTGTGTATATATAGGATCTACTACAGGGACCTTTAAAGTTTACATGGTTCAGTCTCCTCATTTTGTTTTTTGTTTTGTTTTTATTTTTTTAACTGATTTCAGAGAGGAAGGGAGAGGGAGAGAAAGATAGAAACATTAATGATAAGAGAGAATCATTGATCAGCTGCCTCCTGGGGACGGAGACCACAACCCAGGCATGTGCTCTTGATAGGAATTGAACCTAGGACCCCCGCCCCCTACCTCAGCCCCCCAAGTCCATAGGCGGATGCTCTATCCACTGAGCCAAAGCAGCTAGGGCAGTCTCATTTGGAAGAGGAGAAAGGTAAAGACCAGGAAGTTTTGTTGAATTCCTCACAGGGGTTAGTGACAAAGCCCAATCCAAGGATCCTTATTCTTTCAATGTTATTGTATTGCATTATGGTAGGTCTTTAACACTTTATCATTAGTGCTCATGGTCTGACATAAAGGAATTTGAAGCTGTTTCTCACCATATAAGACAAACAACAGAGTCCTTCCCTCCCTCTCCCTTACAGTTCAACGGTAGACACTAATTTGGCAGACACACCACATTCAAAATCTCATTGTGGGTACCTAAAAGCCACATGGCCGTGGGCATTTTATAGCTCGTTGAGCCTCAGTTTTTTATGGATTGTAAGGATATATTCCCTTCATCATCTTTGCATTTGAGAAGCTTCTCCACTGCTATATAGTAGAGTGATGAAGCCTAAGGAAATGGTACTTAGGACCTGGAGGGAAATTTTTATCCCAGAGGAATTGGGGAAATACGATTTAGCATGGTTTGAGCACTCCAGCATAGCAAATGTGTCCGTGGAAATCTTGTTCATGTACCCACCATACAATAGCCTGGTCCACAGAAAATAGAACCATTAATTTAATGAACTTTTTAAAAATATATATATATATATATTTTATTGATTTTTTACAGAGAGGAAGGGAGAGAGATAGAAAGTCAGAAACATCGATGAGAGAGAGACATCGATCAGCCGCCTCCTGCACACCCCACTGTGGAGATGTGCCCGCAAGCAAGGTACATTCCCCCAGCAGGAATTGAACCTGGGACCTTTCAGTCCGCAAGCCGATGCTCTATCCACTGAGCCAAACTGGTCCCGGCTAATTTAATGAACTTTTGTATGATGGAAGCATCAGCAGAAAATAAAGGATTTAAAATTTTTTTACTTTAGAATGTTGACAGGTAAGTGACCATAGCCAGCTTTGAAGTTGGTCAGAAGGCCTGTCTCCCCGGATGCTCCTGAAGTTTTCAGCAGCACTGATACAATGATCGGTTTGTTTCTGCTGTAAAGGCCTGTTTTTTAGAAAAACTAGAGGGGGACTTCGTGTGTTTTTTAAAATGAAAGCCGAGACCTTGTAGGAAACAGGACAGTGGGCAAGATAGTGCCAAGCTGAGGGATTGACGAATTGCTTGCTCTCTGTCTTCAATTTTCTTGTCCTGAATTAATCTCCAGACTGATGTCATTTCCCACCCTCCATGGTAGCTTCCTCGCTTTGTTAGTAAGCCTTTTCCAAAGTGTTAATTTTGGATTAAGGGTGAGACTATTAAGCTTTCAGAAAGTAGCATGGTATAAATACCACCCCTGGCAGATCTGGAGCAGTACCTTGTAATTAAACACATTAATAATTTCTCTATCAAAACACATGAATATTGACACCAAAGGTATAAAGTCTGTGTGTAAGATCCATGCTTACTTGTGTCAGGTTTTGTTATCAAGGAAGATGGGAGAAAATGTTAGTTTTCAGAGCTTTTTGGATTTCAGTTTTGGATGAAGGACTGGGGACTTGTGGCTCACACTAAAGTTAACCCCTTTTTCTTTAATCAGAGTAAGAAAAATTCAAAAGCCAAATAAGTAAACGAAGGGTTTGACTAATTGATTTTTTTAAATAATTTTTTTTATTGATTTCAGAGAGGGAATTGAGAAAGAGAGAGAGAGACAGAGAGAGGGAGAGAAACTTCAATGATTAGAGAAAATCATTGATTGGTTGCCTCCTGCAGGTCCCATACTGTGGATTGAGCCCACAACTCGGGTATATATCCATGGTCGGAATCAAACTTGGGACTCTTCAGTCCGTAGGCCAACACTCTATTCACTGAGTCAAACCAGCTAGGGCTTGATCAGTTGATTTTTAGTTAGGATCATAGAATTTTGGAGCTGGTCTAACTATAAGAGTTAGGGCTTATTCAGTAGTTTTCTTATTTAATTCCTTAATATTTCTAAGAGACAAATATCATCATTATCTTCATTTTACAGATGATAAAATTTAAGCTTAGAGAGGTTGAGTAACTTGCCTACATCCCATAGTCTGTAAGTGGCAGAACAGGATCTGAACTTAGGAAGTTGGAAAAAGACGCTCTTAGCTTCTTATTCTGCCATAGAGCTCATCCAATAACATTTTGTTATATTTACATGCGGGAAGTTGTGGCCCAGGGATATTACATGACATACATAACTAGCCAGGTCTAGGTTTTTATTTGATCCTTAGCATTTCTGTCCCAACATTCCACTTTCATTTTGTAACTAAGGTGACTAAAGGGTAACTAGTTTGGATCTACTACTTGTAGAGTAATAGTGTAAAATTGGTTAACCCTATTTTGAAACTTTAGGGGGTAGAGTGCCAGGTCTAAACCTGTTATAAACATAGCAAGGGTGGTGTAGTAAGTAGACATATGCCCAGAGAGGGATTGCTGGTCCTCTGGCTCACAGGATGTCATACCAGAGATCAGATGTGTCTCTTCTTCTTTGCCATCTTGGGAGTCAGAAATTTAGCAGATATGGTGTTCCGGAGAGGATGTGATACGTTTGTTACTATTTCACTTAATTTATTGCTGCTTCCTAAATAACCACAAATTTAGTACCTTAAAATAATTTGTCATTATATCTTCTAGTTCTGTGGAATGATTCATCTGTGCTGGGCTGGTCTTCCCTGGGGCTTTCTTGCTACTGCAGTCAGGTGACAGGTAGGGCTGGACTCTTCTGAGCCTTTTGACTGGACTGGACATCTGAGAGAGGTCACCCACGTGGCTGACAATTGATGCTTTCTTTTTTCCAGCTATTTTGAAGAAATGCTTTTTTTTTTTTTTAAACAAGTTTCTATTGACAGACATATGTTTCTAGTCTATTGCTATTACAGACCACATTTCAAGGCAGAAAACGTGAAATTCACTCTGGGATAAATTTCACATGTAGAAATTTATCCTACAAAAATCCCTTTCCTTCTGAGAAGTGAACTAGTCTGGAAGAAGCTGTCAACAAAACTGTCTCTTAAAGCTTCAAGTATAACTTAATGTGTGGTGGCCGGATTGGTCATAGATATCTATAGATAGCAAGTACCACTTCATGAATTGGTGGTTGCACCTTAGGGGAATTCCCTAAGTAAGTCATTTTGTGCTGACTCAGTTATTCATATTGTGAAATGGGGATGTATATGAAGGTGAAGAAATGGAAAAATTGCCTTTGCTGAAGCATACTTGGAAAACTTCTATTTTTGCTCCAAGAAAACAAAAAGAAAGTTTCCCCTGGGAATGGGGTGCCCGCAGTCTCCATTCCCTCTCCCCATTCTCATTTTCTCCCCTGTGTTAAAAAGTTTTCTGTGTCTTGGTCAGATGATCCATTGGCTCTGCACTCCCTTAAAATGTCACTAATCTCCCTTCCCTCTGCCCTTTAAGATTTTATTCTTTTCAAACAAAATAATGCCAGTAATTTGAGATTTTTCATCCTGGACTATATTAGAAGATATCTATATTACATGCTGAGCATTATAAAAATAGGAATTTACCAAAGTGATTAAGCAAGAGGTCAGGTTGGAAATGTAGTTGTCCAGTTCTCAGGCACATTCTGTAGAACTTTCAAAAGACAGTTTTAGCTTTCTATATGTTTTTAATTAGAATTACCAGGGTCAATTGTCATTGTTATATTTTATTAGCCCCTCACTACCTCTCAAATGACTTTTATCCTGAGTAGCCTTGGTCTTGAGAAACTCAAAGTACTCAGTTTGCCAAGAAGTGGGCCACATTTAGTCTTTTCACATCTCTTTAAGGGAAGCAAGACCAGAATGGGGACTGCCAGACAAGGTGGAGACCATGATCTGTCCTGGTGATTGGAATATGAAAGCCTTGGGCACAACTGGGATGCCAGGTCCTACCCCTTCAGGGAACACATGGCAGAGGTGGGGCACAAACACTTGCTAGCTCAAGGCACTTGGTTGAGGACACTGGATGAACTCTGAGGAAACATTTCAAATAAAGTACTGGACTGCATAAGAGCCAATGCTCCAGCCTCACCTCTCATGCAGAGCTGGTTAGAAATGCAGTGTGTAGCCCCCATCAGACCTCCTAAATCAGATCCTACATTTTACTAAGACCCCCAGGGGATCTATGTGCATTCTGGGTTTGAGAGGCACTGATCTTGTGGGTCAGAGAACAGTGCAGGCAAGGGCTGTAGTTGTTAGGGTAACACCCAGGGTGAATGAAAGGAGTAGGGTATTTGAGGCTAGGAATATTTTGAGCCAGGAAAGGTCCAACTTTTCTTGCTAATTATATTGATCTGATAATACATGTTTTAGGCTCTTTTATGAGTAGAAATTTGGCAGAACAATTGGATCATTCCTCTAAAGCAGTGGTTCTCAACCTTTCTAAGCCAACCCTGCTAGCAGTTCTCAGCCTGTGGGTTGCCTAAGACCATCAGAAAACACAGATATTTACATTATGACTCATTAACAGTAGCAAAATAACAGTTATGAGGTAGCAACAAAAATAATTTTATGGTTGGGGGTCACCATAACATGAGGAACTGTATTAAAAGGTCCCGGCATTAGAAAAGTTGAGAACCACTGCTCTAAAGGATATGATTTGATGAATATATTAGATCTGGTGGTTTTCATCACTGAAGAATGATCCAGTGGACTCCCATAATAGACTCAGATTTCTTTCTTAGAGATGGCAAACATAGTTGAGAGAATGCTGGAATGGGAGCCCAGAGTCTGAAATTTAGTTGTATGTTTGCTGATAATGAAGCTGTAGGCTCTCAACCAAGTCACTTCCCAAAATTATCATTCTATTTGTTCATGATTTTGTGCACTAGGAACTGGGGCATAGCTTAGCTAGGTAGTTCTCTTCTAGGCAGCATTGGTTGAGGTCTCTCACTCATCTGGTGGCAGCCAGCCATGGATGGGCTAGAAGGTCCAGCGAGGCTTTTTGTTCATACCTGGTACTTCTGAGCTCCTCTATATGGCCTTCCACTCTCCCCATGGCTGCTTGGGCTTCCTCACAGTATGGTGGTTTTAGATTTCTAATGTGGCAGCTAACTTTCCTACAGGGAGGATATAGAAGCTGCATGGTTTCTTAATACCTGAAACTGACACATTATCTCTGCATCCAATTGGTCCAAGGGGAGAGGAGATAGTCTCCATCTCTTGATGGATACAGCAGCATGTAGGAACAGGGAGGAAGGAATTGACTGTGGCTGTCTTTAGGGACTTCCTACCACAGGTTCTATGTTATCAGGACTTAGGTTCCTCCTTTTTTTCTTCTCTTCTATCCTCATCACTGGCTTTCTCTTTGTGGTCCAAGAAAGGAGAAAATGAGAGAGAAGGCAACATACTCCCCCTTAGAGAGAGTATATTTCATTGGCCAGATAGTCATAGAGCCATGATTTGGTGGGGAATGCAGATGTTTAGCTGGAGACAATGTCCTGCTAGAAGATGGAGATCTGTTTTCAGGAAGAAGGGGAGAATGAATGTTGGGAGGAACTGCCAGTTGTTCCATCTTCTCCAAAGCCAAAACCTGCTTGGGAATTTTAGTAGGCAGAAGCCCCAGCCAGGCCAAGCCTAGAGACTTAGGGAGGGGGACTCCCATAGTAAGCTTGCGGGATGTGCCCACCTGCACTGTGGTCCTCATGGCCTCTCTCTCTGTCCCAGTTCACCACAGGCACGTGCAGCGACTCGGCAATTCACAGCTGTGACCTGTGTGGCAAGGGCTTCCGCCTACAGCGTATGCTCAACCGGCACCTCAAGTGCCACAACCAGGTGAAGAGGCACCTGTGCACCTTCTGCGGCAAGGGCTTCAATGACACCTTTGACCTAAAGAGGCACGTCCGCACTCATACAGGTGAGGAAGGGTCATGTGCTTAATTTTAGTTTTGTTTTTCTGCCCAAGAGTTCCTCCTGCTTTCTTCCCACCAAAGAACCAGGGTGGCAGATGGGACAATGTTGTATTTCTAAAAAGACCACAGGATGGGCATCTGGGGCCAGCCCATCTGGGTTTACCTCCAGGCTGTGTCATCTTGGGTCAGGCAAGCATCCTCTCTTAACTTGTTTTCACCCCCTGTAAGATGGAGATAATGATACAAGTTTTAGCATAACTCAAGACAAATCACTGGCTGAAGATGTTCTGAGAATTATGATGCCTGGCGCAATGCTGTGAGATATAGTTTGGCCCCTCAGTCCGGCCTGAATGCAGGGATGTGGTTCCTGTGGTCCCACTGGTGCTATTTTATGCACCTTTCTTGGGAAGTAAACCTGTCTCCAAATAGCATCTTGTTCCTCCCAAGAACCCAAAAAGAGAAGAACATGCTCGTTCACTTAGAGCTGACTGAGCTTCCTACCCGAGGCTGGCAGGCAAGCGCCTTCCTCCTCTTGGGCCTTCCTTAGTTTCCCTTCTCATGAAGTAGGAGTCTAGGTCCTCCCCAGCTCATTACACAGAGAATCCTGGGGGTTCTCACAGGCCTTTCTCTAAGCTCTTCTGATTAGTGACAGCCTCATTTATTTTATCTTAGAAACATCTGGCCTCCAAGCTTCTCCTTTGGATCCACACCTTTGCCAAAGTGTTCCCTTGAGGAGAATTCTAAGGATGCTCCTTCCCTGCTAAAAAAGTCTCGAACTCTGGGCAGAAGGAAATCCAAAGTCTTCATTCTGAGGGGCTTCATGTAAAACCCCTCAGAATCTGGGACCCATTTTCAAATCCCCATTCTATCTCAGCCCATCCTAATTCCATCTCATTCCAGCCCATTCAACCTCATCCTGGTTACTACCCATTCTCCCTATAGCCTCACAGAACTTACTGTATATAGTGTCCCTGATCTCTGAAGCCCTTTCAGAGTTTAAGGTTTCCTCTGGCATTTTAGTGGGAATAGGAAATCGTCCACTCCTCCCCTTCCAGGTGGAGTTTCCAGTCCCTCAGCACGCCATAGGACCTTCTCAGATCCTCTAATTCAGATTTCTTGTGTGGCTCTTATGCTTCTATGTTCTATGTTCTCATAAGAGAGTGCTGGCCATAAGCCTCCTCTCTGGCCTGGGGAGAGTGTCCTCCACCTTAGCGGGTGAGCTGATGAACTAAAAGGTTGTTTTTTTTTCTTTTTAAAAACTTTTTCTAAAGGGATTTTTTTTTTTTTTAGTGTAGCATATATCCAAAAGAGTGCACAAATCATAAGTGCATAATTCAGCAAATTTAAGAATCTTTACAAAGTGAACAGACCCATATCACTAGCACCCAGACCAAGAAACAGAGTATTTCCAGAGCCTGGAAGTTCCTGTCCCCTCTCTCTTGCCCCCTTCAAATCATTACCTCCTAAGCTCAGGGGATGCATGAAGAGGTCCATGCTGCAGCTCTAGAGCACATAGTGCGCATAACTGGGGCCCCTTGTTTTTCTCCAGCTGCCCTTTCAATCTCGAGCAACACAACAACAAAAACAAATGAATCACTGTCTCCTTTCTCCCAAGAGGCACCAACATTGTGACTTCCAATAGCATAGATTGCTGTGGCCTGGTTTTAAACATGATAGAAATGGAATTTTATCGTGTCTGAGTACAAGATTTCTTTTTGAGTCCCTAGTACCAGTGAATCAGTAAAAGGTTGACCTCTGTGTGGCCAGGCTAGTACCTTAGGTTGAGGTGGAGAGAATGCTTAGGGAGCATCAGGGTGGAGGAGGATCCCAAGGCTGTCAATGAACCCATCAAGTAACTGCAAATCTAGGCTCCTGGACAACTAATCCAAGGCTGGAGAAACTGGAGACAGCTCATGCAGACATTTGTCATTGTTTGTTCAGGAGAGTTTCTCAGCTTTTCATCTCTGTTTGAGATGTCCTTGAGAACATGGCCTATTTCTTCTCCTGGTAGACTCTGTGGTCACTTCCTCTATCCTGTCCTTTAAGACAAAGGGAGCATTGCTGGCTGTTTGGTACTTTCACTTGGTACAAATAACTAATGAAGCTGTTTACTCATCAGTGCCGTCAACAGAGAATTAACCAGGAAATATTCTCAGGCAAGAGATTACAAGTTGAGTCACTGGTATAGTAGTTAAGAACTCATATCTGAGTTAACTGACTATACAAGCAGTTTATTTGGGAGTTGGTCCAAGGAGACACAGTGAAGAGAAAACAGCCAATAAAGTGACTACATGAGCAGGTTACCATTGTGAGAAATTTACGCTCAATCCCATTGGGGTTCCCTGAAGAAATATATAGAATACACCCCAGAATTTCTCTAGGTATAAGAAAGCTAGATTTTCTCTAGGGATAAGAAAGCCTATGAACTCCCATCCTTCTTTGCTTGGGGGACTAACCTGGATTCTACAGGAAAGACTCACATAGATAGGCAAAGAATATACAAGAATATTTTTAGTATTAATTTCATTTTGAAATGGTAGTATCTGAATATATTAGGTTAGACAAAAATACATCATTAAAATTGATTTGACCTTTTAAAATTCATTTTAGTTTATTAGATATTTTTAAATTACAAAGTGGCTTGCATTCTAATTTAGATCGTTAGAATCTATAGATAATTATTTTAAAAACATTTTTAATCATAATTTTGATTCTTAAAGTGGTAAACAAATAAAATTGTGAGAATGTCCTCAACTTGTTTTCCCTGCCCTGGTTTATTTTTGGATGGAGATGTACCTTCAAGTGATAATGGATCAGAAAGAGGAACCAGGAGTTTACTGACCATTTAGCTGGGGGCTGCTGCTGTGCCTGGAGCTGGAGGAACAGGCTTGTCCTCTGGTGTGAGACCTGCCCCACCATCTCTTGAGCTTTGTGCAAAACAGATAATCAGTAAAAAGAGCAAAAATGTGGGATTTTCAGATGTGTGTTTGTTTGTTTTTTAGTTCATTAAACAACCTTCCTGTTTCCAAAAGATATCACCAGAATTCTGTGAATTCTGTCTTGCCTTTGATTGAGATGTGAATGTTGGATTTTTGCTATTGACTATTAAGTGAATGTTGGATTTAGACCAGAAGCAAAGATATGAACACTGTTAACACAAATACAATAGGCAGTTGAGTGAAGGGTATGCTTGCTTATAGTGTGATTAGCTAGGCCACGACTGATTAAAAGACTTCTTGGGGATCCCTGGACCCTCTGAGATTGTGGCAAAAATATTGATGAGGTGGGTGAAGACAGTAGGATAGAGACTCAGGATTAATCCCACCCCACCCCCACTTCCTCCTGTTTCCTGCAACTACTGAGGGGACAGCATTTAAGGAAAGACTCAAAACCCAAGGAAACATCTTGGGAAAGATCCAGGGAAACCAGAGCCTGAAAATATCTTACCTTAATATTTAAGCAGATGAAAGAAATGATTAAGATGTCTTTTTTTGGATATAACTTCTCCAAGAGGAGAGTAAATCAGAGGAGTGTGAGATGGAGAACTGGGATGCAAGCCAAATGACATCTGATTCAAGATTGGGAGAGAAAAACTACAGCAGAAAAAACTCCATAACAGTTTGTGAAAATATTTCAGGAAACAAATAGCTATTCTCAATCCAAATTGTCTTAGGTTGGGTTCCCTAGAAGCAGGTCCTAAGATGGCAATTCTTATAAAATCATTTGTTGAGAGAGAGCGCCTAGAAAAAACCTATAAGGGAGGAGGGAGTGGGATAGGGTAGAGGATGGAGCTGAGCAGGACTGTGCCCTCAGCTAGCGTCCAGCTCAAGCCTGATCCCTTTGGGGTTCTGGAGTGTGGATGGCACCACAACCTTGTCCTGTATACAGGCAAGCGGGGGACATTCCCACTCCATGTCGGCCAGGCATTGGCTGAGGGGATGCCTCTTCCCTGGATGGTGAGGTCAATTGCTCAGTGTCCATTCCTTAGAAAAAGGAGGCAGCCAGGCACTGTTAGCTCATCACACATGACAGCTGGGGAACAATGCGCTGGCTCTGAATATGGGTCTGGACTGGGGACCAACCCCATCCAGTACACATAAGAGAGGGACCTGCTCTATTTAAATTGACAGGATTGCTGAGGCTATCGTGGGAAATTATGGCTGTTGATCTACCTTAGGTCAAAATGGTGCGGGGGTGCAGGGGAGGTATGACCTTTACAAAAACCAATGTAAATTCAGTTACCAGCCAATGAAAAACATCGTGAGCCTCTTTATAGAGAATACATGTTTGGATTTGTTTAAGTTGAACCAGCTGGGGTGCATCCTAAGAATGCATTGAGGGGATGGTTTGCTTTTGGTGGGGGGAGAATTTGAGTAGAAAATAACACTACCAACACTTGCTGGTGCCAGATTCTACACTCTGTCTATAGCCTCGCTACTCAAAGTGTCCGTAGTCTGTGCCCAGCAGCACTGGCAGCACCTGGGAGCATGTTAGAACCACAGAATCTCATTTATTGAGGGCCACATGTCAGGCATGGTCTGGGCATTGTTTACGGCTATGACCAGATGTGCCAGGCTCATCAGACAAGTACAGTTTTATAGAAAGTGATTATTTTTCTCCTTTGTAAAATGAATACTTACTCTGTAAAAAAAAAAAATAGCCAATAGAAAAGCTATAGAGAAGAAAGTGTAAGCCACTATACACATTTGAAAAGGGCACACACATCTGTGGGATCCCCAGTTTAGTCTTTGGGGAGCAGGGTTCCAGGGGAAATAACCCATGTTGGTTATAATTTACAACTCTGTAATAGAGGAGTCCAAGGTGCCTGCCATTCCTGGAGAAACTTCTGAGTTTCATAGAGAGGAGTGGAGGAATTCAGATTTGAGGTCAGGAAAGCAGGGAGAGGGCACTGGCCAAAGGGAAGTATTTGTCCTGCCTCCTGGGATACCTTCCACCTTATCTTCCATCAGCCACATTGAAAGGGATAGAAGGCAAACAAATCCCATTTTGATTGAAGAAGAGGAAACAATGGTGTCTTTCTTTGGAGCCTAAAGGGAAGGATTGATTGGATTGGGAAAAATGCAGATTGGGAGAAATTTGGAATGGGGCAGATGGAGGAAAAGAATAAAGTATCCTCCACCTCTAGCAAGTTGAATGGTCTTGTGGGATTGTTTCATTAAACTCTCTCCTCTATTTATTTTGACTTATTTTTTAGTTTAAAAAGTAATATGAGTGGGAAAATAATGACAAAAAGAAAAAAAAAAGTAAGCCTCCCTCCTCATGCTCATGTTCCTTCCACTCCACTTAATTTTAAAAAAACAACAACTTTTCCCCAGCCCTGGCCAGTATGGCCCAGTTGATTGGAACATAATTTTGTGCATCAGAAAGTCATGGGTTCTATTCCCAATCAGGGAACATGCCTAGGTTGCAGGTTCAATCCCTTGTTGGGGTGTATCAAATGATTGTTTTATCTCTCACATGGTTCTCTCTCTCTCTCTCTTTCTCTCTCTCTCTCTCTCTCTCTCTCTCTCTCTCTCTCTCCCTCTCCCTCTCTTCCTTGCTCCCTCTCTAATATTATTTTAAAAAATTTTTAAATAATTTCCCCCAAAAAATTAAAAAAAAAATTTTTATTGGATTTCAGAGAGGAAGGGAGAGGGGGATAGAAACATCAATGATGAGAGAGAATCATTGATTGGCTGCCTCCTGCAAGTCCAACACTGGGCATCAAGCCTGCAACCTGGGCATGTGTCCTGACCAGAATTGAACCTGTGACCTTCTGGTTTATAGGTCAATGCACAACCACTGGCCTCACTGGCAGGGCAGAAGTTTTAAGTACACATTGCTTTTTTAATGTACTGTATATCTTGGAGATTGTTTCACATCTGCACAGGTAGATACACCTCACTCTTTTTCATAATTGTCAGAGCATTTCTTAAATATGAAATTATAACATGTTTTCAAATATGAAGGTACCACTATTTTCCCTTGCCCCAATTAATAACAATTATTTCCAATTTCAGCATTTTTCTTTTCTTTTAAAAAAATATTCAGGCAGTACTACCATGAATATTCTTGTATATCCTTTGCCTACCTCTGTGAGTCTTTATGTAGATTAAGTTCTGTCGTAGGCCAAAGAGTAGTTATTACGATTTTTTTATGGACATTGCCACATTACCTTCTGAGGAGGGTGCCCTAAATATCCACTCCCACAAGGAGGCCTGTAAAAAGTTATTCACTGAAGTTCATGTTTGCATAAAGTTCAATAAAGCAGCACTTAGCTACAATAAGGAAAGCAAGCAGAAAGCGTTAATAACAAAGAATTTTCTCGGGCGATTTGAAGCTTGATTTTGGAAGTAGGAATAGCAAGTCTAAAAAGGAGAAACCGTTTTTGATAACCCAGCACATAATATTAGACTAGGTAATAGGCCCAGGGCACAACATTCAAAAGAACAGACAGTGAAGAAAGTCTCTTCCCTTCTCTCTACCTAATGACCATCATTTAAAAAAAAGTTTTTTGTTGTTATTACTGTGAAATAAATAATACATCCAAAAATGCATACAAATACAAAAAGCATAGATATAATTACAATTTAAAGACAAATACTAAATACATCCCCACTTATAAATGGCACATATCTGTGTTATGTTGAGCTGGATTGTGAGCTCTTGCAGCTGTGTCCCATTGAGTTCCTAGAATGTGTGGGTCCTTTGCATGAGATGTCTCAGTTAATCCTCAGAGCTGCCTTACAAGGGGTATGAATATTATCCCTGTTTTACAGGTAAGAAAACTAAGGTCGGGGGAGGGTGTTCAGCATTCTGACTATGGTCTCCGTTAAAGAGTAGCAGACATGTGATGCCTGGATGTTCAGTGGCCTTGGACTCTGTTACTGTCTAGGTGTCAGTAGGTTAATGGTGTCTGGAGCAGGGATGTTGTGTTTTAGTATCCCACCACAGACATGGACAGGATTGGCGTTTGCTTGTGAGCTCTATGGTGGGTGAGGCCCCAATGTCAGGGAGGCCTTGGCATCAGTCCCCTTATCCAGGGCTTCTGTCTGGCCACTTTTATCTCACACTCTTGAATTCATGGGGGTCTGAGGGGCTTCAGGAGGGAGAGGCTTGTTCCCAACTCCAGAAAGGGTTACCAAGAGGCTGCTGCATGGCGGTGTCTGCCTGCACCAATGAGTGAGGTGTGAATGTGTTATTTACAGAGAAGGAAGAGGGGGGAGGCAGGTTTATAAATCAGAATTACCATAACTAAAGTTTTCAGGGCTTACTGTTTCCTTTCCATCTCTGTGTCTGTGAGTCACCAGTCCTTCAAAGCAGGCTCATTCCCACCCCTTCCAGGAAAAACACACACAATATGTGCTGCAGTCACCCAATTTGAGATAGGGCTACAAAATCTTCTAGCCTTTGCTGTGCAGGCCTCCCAGGCTGCCCTGACCAAGAATCAAACCAGTAACCTTTTAGTGCATGGGGCAATGCTCAGGCTAGGGCCACTTTTAATCCATTCGTATATCAACAGGCAAAGGTTGCTTCTATATCTTGGATTGTAAATAATGCTGCAGTGAATATAGGGGTGCATATTGATTGCCTCCTTTGTCATAGATTTATTGACCATATAGGGGTGAGTTTATTCCTGGGCTCTCTAATCTATTTCATTGATCTATGTATCTGTTTGTTATTTTTAAGTAGCAATATCCTTTTTAAAATATATATATATATTTTATTTATTTTTTACAGAGAGGAAGAGAGAGGGAGAGAGAGTTAGAAACATCGATGAGAGAGAAACATTGATCAGCTGTCTCCTGCATACCCTCTACTGGGGATGTGTCTACAACCAAGGAACATGCTCTTGACCGGAATCGAAACTGGAACCTTTCAGTCTGCAGGCCGATGCTCTATCTACTAAGCCAAACTGGTTTCAGCTGTAATGTTCTTTTTTTAAAAAAAAAAATGTTTCTATTGATTTTAGAGAGAGAAGGAAGAGGGATAGAGAGATAGAAACATCCATTGGCTGCCTCCTGCATGCCCCCTACTGGGGATGGAGCCTGAAGCCCAGGCATGTGCCCTGACTGGGAATCAAACCAGTGAACTCTCAATCCATGGTTCCACACAAACACTGAGCATCACTGGCCAGATAATGTTTTGATTACTGTAACTTGGTAGTATCGGGTAGTTTATCCCTCCAACTTTATTCTTCTTTCTCAAGATTGCTGTGGCTATTCAGGGTCTTGCGTGCTTCCACATAAATTTTAGGATTATTCATTCTAGTTTTGTGAAAAATGCCATCAGTATTTTGATAAGGATTGAATTGAATCGATAGGTTGTTTGGAGTATTCTGAACATGGGAGCTTTCCCCTTTTTTTGAATTTTTTTGGAATAGTTTGAGAAAGATAGGTGTTAATTTTTTGAATGTTTGGTAAAATTCAGCTGTGAAGCCATCTTTGTCTAGGATTTTTGTTTGTTGGGAGTTTTTGGTTACTGATTTGATTACGTTGGTAGTAATCAGTCAGTTCAGATTTTCTGTTTCTTGGTTCGATCTTGGAAGATTGTATGTTTTTAGGAATCTATCCGCTCCAGATTGTTCAATTTGTTGGCATATAACTGTTGGGAATATTTTCTTATAATCTCTTGTATTTCTGTAGTGTCAGTTGTTATTTCTTCATTTCTGACTTTAGACTATATTTCACTTATTTTTGCTTTGATCTTTATTATTTCCTTCCTTCTATCCACTTTGAGCTTTGTTGTCCTTTTTCTAGTTCCTTTAGGTGAGGTTAGATTGTTTATTTGAGATTTTCCTTGTTTCTTGATGTAAGCTGGTATTGCTATGAATTTTCTTGTTAAACCTGCTTTCTTGTGTCCCATAGATTTTGGGTTGTTGTATTTTCATTTTCATCTAATACATCTATTTTCAATATTTTTCAGCAAGCCAAACATTATGGGGAAATAATTTAAAAATATAAAACTAGATCAATTCATTCATGTGGAATATAAAACAAGCAAACAAAAAATCTAACAAAACAGCCCTAGCTGGTTTGGCTCAGTGGGTAGAGTGTCAGCCTGTGGACTGAAGGGTCTCAGATTTGATTCTGGTCAAGAGCACATGCCTGGGTTGCAGACTTGATCCCCAGTGTGGGGACATGCAGGAGACAGCCAATCAATGATTCTCTCTCATCATTGATGTTTCTATCTCTCTCTACCTTCCCCTTCCTTCCTCTCTGAAATCAATAAAATATATCTTTTTTTAAAAAAACCTAACAAACTCATAGATACAACAAGAGAATAGTAGTTGCCAGAGAAAGAGGGTGAGGGATAGGGTGAAGTGGATAAATGGATCAAATACATGGTACAGAAAGGAAAATAGAGCCCTATTATTAATTTTTGCACCTTTATACATATTAGAATTCTTAACCTTTAAAAATCCTAATTTCTGCCCTAGCCAGTTTGGCTCAGGGATTAGAGTGTCCGGCAGACTGAAGGGACTCTGGTCAAGGGCACATACCTCAGTTGCAAGCTGGATCCCCAGCCTTAGTCATGCCATTTGCAGGGAAGCAACCAGTCGATGCTTCACATTGATATTTCTGTCTCTCCCCCTCCCTTCCACGCTTTCTAAAAAAATCAGTGAAAAAAGTATCCTTGGGTAATGATTAACAACAAAACAAAACAACAAAAAGGAAAGGAAACTAGACTTTTGATGGTGGGCACGAAATAGAATACATAGATATTCAATTTATAATCTTGTACACCTGGAAGTTGTAGAATGTTATTAACCAATGTTCCTCAATACATTTAATTTTTAAAATATGTAGTATATATAGTGTGAATATATAAGTGCGTGTGTGTGTTAATATATATACATGTATATATATTAACACACACACACCATAAGGTGCAAGTTTTCCCTTTCTCCTCAAGCTCCAGTGTGGCTGCACATGGCACTGTTGGATCGTGTCCTTATTTAAAATTTTGATAACTTATCATCCTGTACTTTTTCTATGTATTTTGATTTTTAAACATGAGTTTTGGGAGTACCATTCAATTTTATGCCTGAGACTAATAGGATTCTTCCAGGCAGTGACCCTCCTGGCCTCTGGGCTCTGGGGTGGTCTGACTGTGGTGGCAGCTCCCCTCTCTGCTTCATGTACCCTCTCCGGGGCTTCAAGCACAAACACTGTGCTTCCTTTACAGCCAGGATCCCCAACTTTAGAGCCTCACTTGGAACCTTACTTAAATCTCTTGATCTGATATTCAGCCTCCCATGGTGAAGTTGAGTACTGATGGCAGAAATAGGAGAGAGTGTGCTTTGGTAAGACTGAGCTACACAGTATATTTGGCACATGTGAACTCTCCATTTGGAAGGCCAACCCTACTAATATTAACCCAATTCTAAAGCCAGCAGGAGATCTAGTTTGGAAATGCTTTCGTAACTGTAGCAGCTGCCAAAAGTGTCTTGCCCTTGCCCCCAGCCCGTGCCATTTCTGGGCATACCCACCCCTCCAGCAACTGCCCACACTTGTACCCTGTTCTTGTGTTGCATGTGAGGCAGGCCAGAAGCACCAGGGAGGGAAGATCAGATCCACCCAAAGGCAGCCCTCAACAGTGCTGTTGAAGCTGGTGGGTAAAGACCTAGCTCCCAGGGCGCAGGTGACTTAGAGATGAGTGTTCTACAGTGTTTCCCAACTTGCCTATCCTAAGGGACACAGCAAGGGCTGGCTTGATGACCACACCTCGTAGGGGCTTCTTCTTGTATCCCTATCTCAATTCTTCACTCCCCTACAGGTGCTTCCTGGGATCCCATCCCATGTAACTCATACAGGAATCTTTGTCGCAGGGTATATTTCCTGGAAACCTCAAAATAAGATAAAAACAGTGTTTATTTTACCCACTCTAAAATCAAAACATTAAAATGGTGTACAAGTAGGAAGAGTGAAACTCTTCCTCCCCAAGCCAGGTGGTATACGTTTGCTATATTTGCATCCATTTTGCTCATTCTTGCTCATGTGGATGTTGTAAACTTTTGTGGAAAGTTTTGTTTCTTGCCCTAACCATTTTCCCCCTTTTGAATCATTGGTCATGATGGCTCTTTTTCTCTCTACCCTCACTCCCCATTTTTCTATTCTGTTTCTATATATAAGTGACACCAATGCTGTATTTATCTTTCTCTGTCTAGTTTATTTCAGTTAGCATAATGCCCTCAAGATCCATCCATTTGACAAAAAAATTTGACAAAGAACTCCCTTTTTTCTTGTAGCTGAATAATATTCCATTGTGTAAATAGATGACGGCTTTTTTATCTATTCATTCACTGATGGACAACACTTAGGTTGGCTATTGTGGTTAATGCTGCCATGAATGTGGGAGGCAGATATCTCTCTGAGATACTGTTTTCATTTCTTTTGGATATATGTCCCAGAAGTGGGGTTGCTGGATCTTTTGATAGATCTATTTTTAATATTGTGAGAAACTTCCATACTGTTTTTGATAGTAGTTGCACCAATTTACAATCCCACCAACAGTGCACCTGGGTTTCCTTTTCTCCACATTTTTGCCAACACTTCTTATCTCTTGTCTTTTTTATAATAGCCATTGTAACAGGCATGAAGTAATATCTCATTGTGCTTCCATTGTGATTGTGATGTGCATTTTCCTGATGATTAATGATGTTGTGCACCTTTTCATGTGCTGTTGGCCATTTGTATGTCTTCTTTGGAAAAATGTCTGTTCAATTCCTATGCCTGGTTTTGAATTGGGTCATTTGCTGTTGGGATGTGTGTGATGATTTTTTATGGCTTTTTAGTTGGAAGGCTCTGGCTTGGCCATGACCAACCGGTGTTGTGTCTGCCCCTTGCAGGCATTCGCCCCTACAAATGTGATGTCTGCAACAAAGCCTTCACCCAGCGCTGCTCCTTGGAGTCCCACCTGAAGAAAATCCACGGGGTGCAGCAGCAATATGCCTACAAGCAACGCCGGGACAAGCTCTACGTCTGTGAGGATTGTGGCTACACAGGCCCCACCCAGGAGGACCTGTATCTGCACGTGAACAGTGCCCACCCGGGCAGCGCGTTTCTCAAAAAGACATCCAAAAAACTGGCAGCCCTTTTGCAAAACAAGCTGACATCCACATTCCAGGGGAATGCCAACCTGAGCGAGGAGGAGGAGAAGTGAGGAGGAAGAGGAAGGGGGAGACACCAATGCTAACAAGTTTACACGGACTTTTGGTTTTGAGGGTCCCACTGGCTCTTTCTTATTACAAGTGTTCAGTTTCTCTCTTTGTCCTTTTGGGGCCTCGGCAGGGGGATCTGCTCCAAGACTGTCAGTTGTAATGATTGTGTCAAGTCCCCGTAACCCATGCCCTTGTTGAACACGCTCATGTTCACGAAAGTTAATCGGTAGGTGGCTGTGATCACCGTGCAGGACTTTTTGTGTATATTTAGGAATTTCATACATGGAAACAGATGTGTTCTTAGAGAGACCATCATATTATGGTGCCTTGAAATAAAAATACTTCCACTTGAAATGCTACTTAAGTGAGAAAAATGAATTTTATTATCCTGAAAGAGTTTATAGGAATTATTATTTTTTTAAATGTATTTTGCTGATTTTTTTACAGAGAGGAAGGGAAAGAAATAGAGAGTTAAAAATATCCATGAGAGACATCGATCAGCTGCCTCCTGCACGCCCCCTACTGGGGATGTGCCCACAACCAAGGTACAAGCCCTCCACCAGAATCAAACCTGGGACGTTCCAGTCCGCAGGCCGACGCTCTATCCACTGAGCCAAACCGGTCTTGGCTACAGGAATGATTTTAATAAGTGAAATGTCCTCTTGAAACTTTCCCTTATAATAAGCAAACAGGAGAGCATTGAGCTATGTAGTTCCTTGTTTCAGGCATATTGTGTGACATTCAACTTCAGGTTATTTGGGGGGTGATCATTTTGTGTCAGTGGGTGGGTTTGAAAGGGCAAATCTTCAGAGTACTGACCTACTGGCACCTTCACTGATGGCCAGAAGTGCATGGGGTCAAATCAGTAGTAACTTGACTTTGGCCACTTTTTGTGGCTGTGGGGTTACTGCAGAGATGCCTCGGACTTTCTGGGGCTGGGATTGCTGGATGAAGACAATTCTCCCTTCCTTGGGGACAATGTGTGGCGAGGCCGGAGTGTGAGGAAGGCTCACTGGCAGGCACAGTGCACTTCTGAGAGGGGTGGCAGCAGCAGCAGCATGTGACTGCTCCCCGTATCCACTCACCTACAAGACCTGGGAGGTTAACAATAAACCAACTTGAGACCATCAATAGGGCAAAAGGAAGGCGTTCAGGTCTATTTCCACCCTGGAAGATCAAGAAAACCTTGCTTGGGACCAGGTCGCTTCTTGGCCTAGAGCAGTAGTTGGCAAACCATGGCTCGCAAGCCACACGCGGCTTTATGGCCCCTTGAGTGTGGCTCTTCCACAAAATACCACGTGCGGGCGCACACATACTATGTGATTGAAACTTCGTGGCCCATGCGCAGAAATTGGTTTTTCATCTGGGCGAGTCTATTTTGAGGAAGTGGTGTTAGAACACTCAAGGGGCCAAAGAACCACATGTGGCTCTCGAGCCACGGTTTGCCGACCACTGGCCTTAGGGGAACATTTGGATCATGAGACTTTTTCTTATTTCCTCCCTCTTCCATTGTCCCCTTTACTCCCCTCTTTCCTTCCCTTTTCTCTCCCTCCTTTCCTTCTACCTTCCCTCCCCTTTTCCTCTTCCATACTGTGGGCTAGCCATTATGCTAATATCTGGGTGGTATTAGTAGCATATCCTGTGACACTTCTCTTCCGAATCAGCACTTTTCTTTCAGAAGAAAGGAAATTTGCTCTTTTGCAGGGCACCTATGACCTGCATGGTGCTGCACATGTTTTCTGGAGCCATCTTCAGAGTACAACTGGGGGCCAGCTCTCCATACCCGTGAGCAGATGAGGTGGCCATTGGAAGGGATCCGTAGCAGCACCTCGGGATGAAGTGCAGCCTCCATGGTCAGCCTCACTGAGGCTCAACCCTGGCTCCAGTGGGCAAATTGTTAACATTGTGTTTTGTCTCCTAACACTTGATACTGAGGAGAGAGAGGCCAGAAGATGATTGGTTTGCTTTCCTCGGTTATCTAGGTCATTAGACAACATAACGAACATTCCTACCTTGCTGTGGTGGCTCAGTTTCTGAGTGTCAACCTATGAGCCAGGAGGTCACAGTTCGATTTCAGGTCAGGGCACATGCCCAACTTGCAGACTTGATGCCTAGTGTGGGATATGCCAGAGGCATCCGATCAGTGATTCTCTCTCATCATTGATGTTTCTATCTCTCTCTTCCTTCCTCTCTGAAATCAATAAAAGATATATATATTTTAGCCCTAACCGGTTTGACTCAGTGGACAGAGCATTGGCCTGCGGACTCAAGGGTCTCAAGGTTTGATTCTGGTCAAGGGCATGTACCTTGGTTGTGAGCACGTCCCCAGTAGGAGGTAGCTGATTGATGTTTCTCTCTCATCAATGTTTCTAACTATCCTCTTTTCCTCTCTGTAAAATATATGTATTTTGGTTTAAAATTCCTGTAAGGAAATATCTAAATTGTTCTAGCTGGTAGAACAGCCTGTGGCCTGTTTTGCACAGGGAATTGTGAACTAGTTGATGTGATGTTATCTTTGGGGTCAGAACTCTTTTGATGGTGATAGACATTTAATTTAAAAGGTCTTTGAGCCAAAACTGGTTTGG
Source organism: Lasiurus cinereus (assembly GCA_011751065.1). NCBI lineage: Eukaryota > Metazoa > Chordata > Mammalia > Chiroptera > Vespertilionidae > Lasiurus > Lasiurus cinereus. Next base: position 16,028,647 of record JAAGEH010000006.1, read on the forward strand.
TTCAATGGATAGAATGTCAGCCTGTGGACTGAAAGGTCCCAGGTTCAATTCCGGTCAAGGGCACGTATCTTGGTTACGGGCACATCCCCAGTAGAAGGTGTACAGGAGGCAGCTGATCAATGTTTCTCTCTCATTGATGTTTCTAACTCTCTATCCCTCTCCCTTCCTCTCTGTAAAAAATCAATAAAATATATTAAAAAATAAATAAATAAAATAAAAGGTCTTTGACAGGAATGCTAATCTATTAGCTAAATCTAGGGTTGTTTCCACTTCAGGGATGGTAAGTACAGGTGCTTAAATCAAGTCATCGTCCTTCATCTTTCTTTTATCCAGTTTCCCCCCAGGTGGCTTCTTTCTCAGGCAGGCTTAAGTGGAAGCTAGATGACCACCCACCCCTAGACTTCTGCAGCAGCCCAGCAGAAGCAGGGTTTGTCTTTTAGCCAACAATCTTGGGCTGATGCTTCTTATTTCTGATTGGCATGGTTTGACTCTTGGTCCTGCCCCGGAGCCAGTCACCCTGCTGAGGGAGATAGGGGCCCTTTTCCTCCAGGCCAGAGCTTATGCCCTTGTCTCCCCTGAAGCAGGGGTAGAGAGAGCAGGTCAGCTATACCTCTGGCCTGGGAGTGGTTCCCCAGCAGAAAAGCAGGGTGCTGTGACCAGAGAGGAAATGGATATTGAGTAGGTGAACTAGCTAAGATACCTATGGCTGTAGTAATAAAGATTCCTAAGAAATTCTGTGGTTTAAAGCAGAGAGGTCACTTTTTTTTTTAAGTATATTTTATTGATTTTTTTACAGAGAGGCAGGGAGAGGGATAGAGAGTTAGAATCATCGGTAAGAGAGAAACATCGATTAGCTGCCCCCTGCACACCCCCACCGGGGATGTGCCCCGCAACCAAGTCACGTGCCTCCGACCAGAATCGAACCCAGGACCCTTCAGTCCATAGGCCGACACTCTATCCACTGAGCCAAACCAGTCTTGGCACTTTTTTTCCCCCTCATCCAGCAGTTCTGGATTGGTGGGTAGCTCTCCAACATGCACTCACTCAGGGATCCAAACTTCTTTCCTTCATTGCTCTGCCATGCCTTGGGACATTCTCAACACATGCATGGTTGAACTGGGTCTTTGTGTAGGGATCCTCAGTAGGAGAGTTGTCTTGGTTTGAATTCCTCCAAGGCGAGGCTTCAATTTCTACTCAATTGCTTTGGAGAGTGATCCCAGGAAGCTTCTACAGGGAGGGCAGTGGGGAAGTGTTACAGGGAAAGGAAGACAACCAACAAAGGGAATATAATCAAGAAAGTTACTGATGTGGACAACTGGAACTTAATCACTGCAGGGATTTCTGGGAGACAGTACAGACCTGCCTTAGAGTTACCCCACTTGAGGGGCATAGGAAACCATTTGTCTACTACCTCCTCATTCTTGAGGATTTAGTTGATTTGCTGGCATTGGGGACATTCATTTCTGGTCCCTTCCAACTTTCCCTGTGCTCTGGCCAAGCATGCTTCTTGTGCCAGGAAAAGCTCTCGGGAAGCGTGATGGGTAGGCCATAAGCAGCCTTCAACACATAGAATCAAATGCTCTGGAGACCTGGGTAGGGTGGCACCAGGTCTGGTACAAGTGTGGAAAGGTCACTCACTCAAGCTGCTGGCCTGGATGTGGCACTGGGGATGGGGTAGGAAAATGCAGCCTTCTGGCCTTAATGCTGTTTTATGTCAGGATATGGGAATGGATTATGGTGGGACAACTCGCTATGACGTCCACCCTAGTTTTGTCTCCCTCCTCCTCCCAACCCTGTTTGCTTGTCCTGCTCTCAGTCAGTTGTCAGAAGATTCAGCTACCATGTGCAGGGTTATGATTTAGGGCACTAGTTCTCAAACTGGTAGCTCTGGAACCATAGGCCTCTAGATGGTAGGATGTAGATGGATGAGCTCTTGTCCATATTTTATATCCCTCATTAGAAACCATTTATTAATCTGTACAAAGGCCACCCAACAGTACCTTTGCTTTTGGATGGTATTAGATTAACAGTGTGGAAGTTTGTTCATGTTTTTAGAAGTCCCTACTGGTGATACATTTTGGAGAGAGGGTCCTGTTATCAATCAATGTGGTTTATTTGGTGATGTCTTTTTTTAAATTATTATTTTATTTTCCAATTACAATTGACATACATTATTATATTAATTTCAGGTGTACACCCAGTGATTAGACATTATAATAACTTACTAAGTTGATCATCCTGATAAATCTCACACCTATTTGACATCATACATAGTTATTAGAATATTATTGACTACATTCCCTGTGCTGTACTTTACATTCCCATAACTATTCTGTAATAACCAATTTACTTTTTAATCCCTTCACTTTTTCACCCAAACCCTCCCCCTCCCATTTGGCAAATGTCAAAATGTTCTCTGTTTCTATGAGTCTGTTTCTGTTCTGCTTGTTCGTTTATTTTGTTTGTTAGATTTAATTTTTTTAATATACTTTATTGATTTTTCACAGAGAGGAAGGGAAAGAGATAGAAAGTCAGAAACATCGATGAGAGAGAGGCATTGATCAGCCGCCTCCTGCACACCCCACAATGGAGATGTGCCTGTAAGCAAGGCACATGCCCCCAACCAGAATCGAACCTGGGACCCTTCAGTCCGCAAGCCGACGCTCTATCCACTGAGCCAAACCGGTCTCGGCTAGATTTAATTTTTAATAGATATGTACGTATTGCCATTTTATCTTTTCCCCCTTCTTCTTAAAGAAGACCCTTTAACATTTCATATAATAATGGTTTAGGGTGCTGAACTCCTTTAGCTTTTTCTTGTCTCTATTCTTCAATTCTAAAGGATAGCTTTTCTGGGAAGAGTAATTTTGGTTGTTAGTCCTTGTTTTTCATTGTGAGTATTTCTTGCCATCCTCTTCTGGCCTGCAAAGTTTTTATTGAGAAATCAGCTCACGGTGTTATGGAAACTCCCTGTAGGTAACTAAGTGCTTATCTCTTGCTGCTTTTAAGGTTCTCTCTTTGTCTTTGAACTTTTGCCTTTTCATTATGATGTGGGTTAGTGTGGGCCTCTTTGAGTTCATGTTGCATGGGACTCTGTGCTTCCTGGACTTGTATGTCTATTTTCTTCACCAAGTTAGGGAAGTTTTCTGTCATTTTTCAAATATGTTTCCAATTTCTTTCTCTCTTCTTCAGATACTCCCATGATGCGAATGTTGTTACATTTGAAATTGTCCAAGAGGATCCCTACACTAGCCTCAGTTTTTTAGAGGTTTTTTTTTCTGTTTTGATTTTTTTTATTACAAATTGCTGATTTGATTCTCCACTTCATCTATTCTGTTGATTTGCTAAAAATTATTCTTCATTTCACTTAGTGTGTCCTTCATTTCTGATTAGTTCTTTTTTATGCTGTTGAAATTCTAAGTTCACTGACCATGCTTATAACGAGTGTTTTGACTCCACATCTAGTAGATTGCTTGTCTCCATTCTGTTTATTTTTCTGTTATTTAATTTGGGACATGTTTCTTTGCTTCCTCATTTTGACAGCATCCCTGTGTTTGTTTATATGTATTAGGTAGAGCTGCTACTTCTCTCAGGCTTGGTAGAGTGATCTAATGTAGTAGGTATGTGTCCCACTTCCCTCCCACCCCATATGGGCTGTGCACACCCTTCTTTTATAGTTGAGCCTCGATTGCTATTGGCAATGGAAGGGATTTACCCCCAAAGTGATCAGCTGCAAGGACTGGCTGCCACCACCAACCACCATGAAGGAACAGCTGTGGCTGAAACCGGTTTAGCTCAGTGGATAGAGCGTCAGCCTACGGACTGAAAGGTCCCAGGTTCGATTCCAGTTGGGGGCATGTGCCTTGCTTACAGGCACATCTCCATTGTGGGGTGTGCAGGAGGCGGCTTATCGATGCCTCTCTCTCATCGATGTTTCTGACTTTCTATCTCTTTCCCTTCCTCTCTGTGAAAAATCAATAAAAATATATTAAAAAAAAAAAAAAGGAACAGCTGTGCAGGGGCCTGCCACATAGAGCAAGATTTATGGGCTCTGGTGTCTGCTGAGTCTGCCCCTAGATTGTGTCTTTTGTGGAGGTGGTTGGGAGGTGGTGCTTCCACATGGTCTCAAGCTATCCACTGGGTGCCCTGGCTCTGGGACCTCCCAGTATATGCAGGCCAAGGTCAGCGGCTGTCTGTGTTCTGCCCAAGACCACCCATAATGAGCTACAAAGCAATTTGCAGATGACTGGTACTTGTGCTGGGCTTTGAGATGCCCAGGCAAGGCCAAGCTATGAACCAAGGTGAGCTGATGCTAGTGTCAAGCCTAGGGCCATTTAGCAAGAAGTACAAGGCACACTGAGGCCAGATATTACTTGTTTGAGAGATTTTAGCGAAATCCAAAGCATGAGGCAAGAGGGGCCATTTGTAAGGAAAAGCTACTGGAAACAGTTTGGGTGAACCTATAAGTTGGGAGGGCAGGGCCTCTGGGAATTACCAGGGTAGTGTGAACCATGTGAGCCAAGTTGATGGAATCTCAGATATAGTGCCCACCTGCTGGCTCGGAGGCAGGGGGGCTCATCAAAGGAACAATGGCCCCTGCCTGCACTTCCATCTGGGAGAAAGCTACTCTCCCCGGGGGGGGGGGCCCCCCCAGCTTTCATCCTGATGCCACATAATTTAGTTCCTCCTGTATATCTCTGGTATCTTTTCTTGTTGTTGTTAGTCTTCATCTGAGGACATTTTTTCCATTCAGTGGAAGGAAGTGAGGGAAAGGTAGAGAGAAACATCAATATGAGAGAAATACATAGATTGGTTGCCTCCTGAATGCCCTGGACCAGGGCCGGGAATCAAACCTGCAACCCAGGTATTTGCCCTTAACCTGGAATCAAACTCATAACCCTTTGGTGCACAGGCTGACACTCTAATCATAGAGCACACTGGCCATGGTTCTGGTGCCTTTTAAGTTGTTGCGCCAGCACTGGAGCTGAGGGATTGTCTGCAGGCCCTTTAAAAGGAACTGCCTTAGACTTCAAGAGTCCTCTATCTCACAGCCTCAGTCTCCACTGGTATTTACAGCCAGAAATTATGGGTACTTTTCGTCTTGGCTGGGGGACCTGGTGTAGGGTTGGGACCCTTGGCTCCTCAGGAGGGACCTCTGCAGGTGAGATATTCCTCTCAATTTTTATTTTTATCTGCTACATGTGGGTGTGGGACCAGCCCATTCAGTATCTCTGCCCTTCCTAACAGTCTCCATGTGTCTTCTTTAAACCTCTAGTTGCAGGACTTCCATTCAGCCAGATTTCAGGTGGTTCTGAATGATGATTGTTCTGTAATTTTGATGTGGTTGTGGCAGGAGGCAAGTACCGCATTTACCTTCACTGCCATCTTGACTGGAAGGATTGTTTGATGTCTTAGGTTGAGTTCCTACAAGCAGAGCCTGAGACAGATTCTGAGGTAAATGATTTATTGGGGGAGGCTGTAGGGATAAACCAATAAGGAGGTAAGAGGAACAAAATACAATAGAGGAAGGAACTAGGCAAAGCTATGGGTTCAATTGCAGTCTAACCTCTGCCTGATCTTTTTTTTTTTTTTTAATATATTGTTATTGATTTCAGAAAGGAAGGGACAGAAACATCAATGATGAGAGAATCACCGATCGGCTGCCTCCTGCATGCCCCACACACTGGGGACAGAGCCCACATACTAGGCTTGTGCCCTTGACCGGAATCGAACCCAGGACCCTTCAGTTTGACACTCTTTTCACTGAGCCAAACTGGCCAGGGCTCTGCCTGCTATTAGGGAAAGCTCTGCATTGTGAATGGCATCACAGACACTGTCTCATCTTGAGGCCAAGGGCAAGTCATTGGCAGCTGTGGTTACCCCTGGAGGGAGGGGAAAAGACATGACCACCAATCTGTTTAGTAGCCAATGTTCTAAGCAGCTGGGGCTGATTCACTTGGAGGTTTCCAAGGTGAGGGAAAGAAATCACAGGAATGGATTCTTAAGGGTGAAAAAGATTGAGGCCCATAGGCTCTAACTACTTCTCCATGGAATATTTACATATTGATAGAGGACCTCTTTTGATGCTAAAGAAGTGAATCACTTGTTGCAAATTATGTGGCATTTGTGGTAGAGATAAAAATATTAAAATGTATACAGAAAAAAATCTTCCCTCCAAATCTGTTTTTCATCTGCCAAGCCCCTTCCTTCTCTCTGTAATAGTCAACAACTGTTAGCTTCTTGTAGAACTTTCTTGAGTTTCTTTCTATCCATATGTAAGCAAATATGAATATATCTATCCTAGTTCTCTACTTTTTTTTCAATTAGCAGATAGCATTATGCATATTATTTGGAGCCTTGCATTTTTCTTTAAAAAATAGATTTAGTAGTTCTTTCCTAATAAAACAAAAGTGTTCTCATTCTTCTTTATAGGTATGTGGTATTGTATTGTATGGATATACCATAACTGAGAATATTTGACTTCTACTCATGGATGTTTATGTTATTTCTAATGTTTTGCTACTATAAAGAGTGCTACAGTGAGTTACTTTATTATGCCATTTCATATATATGCAAACATATCTGTGGAATAAATTCCCAGAAGTGCAATTGTGAGGGCTAACGGTATGCCCACCACATTGTTGATTGATTTGGCCCAATTTTTTGGCACAGATATGTACCACTTTGTAGTCCTATTGGCAATGTGAGAGAGTGCTCTTCTCCTTACCACACTGCTGGTGTTGTACTGTCATGGTTTGGGATTTGGGCCAATCTGATAGGGGAGAAATCATTCCTCAGGGTAGGTTTTTTTGTTGTTGTTGTTTTGGTTAATTCTCACACGAGGATATTTTTCCCCCTGCATTGATATTTAGAGAGAATGGAAAGTAGAAAGAGCAGGGGAGGGGGAGAAGGGGATCGAGAGAGAGAGAGAGAGAAAGAGAGAGAGAGAGAGAGAGAGAGAGAGAGAGAGAGAGAGAATGAATCATTGATGTGAGAGACACATCAATTGGTTGCCTCCTGCATATGCCCCAACCTGGGCCCAGATTGGGTCTGCAACCAGGTACATGCCCTTGATCAGGAATCAAACCCAGACCCATTGGTCTGCAGGCTGACACTAACCATTGAGAAAACTGGCCAGGGCTCAGGATAGTTTTATTATATTATGTGTGAGAAAGAGGTTGTATGTCTTCTGCTATGATCAAGGACCATTTGTAGTTCCCTGTTCTGAGAACTGCCTGAATGCCCATATGTCTATGGACTCTTGGCCTTTTCTTTCCTGCCTAATTTCTAGGAGTTTATTTATTTAATTAAATATATTAGGAAGTTTAGCTCTCAGATTATCATTATCTTTCAATTTTGCTCATGCTGGTTTGTTTTGGCCAAGGAGAAGTTTTGTGATTTTTTTATGAAGTTTGAATTGATTCATCGTTTTCTTTGATGGCTGCTGGAGATTGAGTTGCAGTTAGAAAGGCTTTCCCGCTCCAACGTTATATCTGAATTCAGTCATGCCTTCTTCTAGGGTTTTAATGGTTTCATTTGATCATGTATAGATCTTTGATCCATTTGAACTACTTCCTGGTATATAGTGGGAGGTATGGATTCAACTTTGTCATTTTCCAGATGGTTGCCAAGAGATATTTTTTAACGGGAAACTGGTCCAAAAAACACCAAAGAATGCTTTCTTTTGGAAAAGTTCACATGCTGCAGCAGGTGTTGTGAATTGTAGTGAGAAGCAGTTTTCTTTAATTAGCGAAGATTTATTTGTTCAACGAATATCTGCTGAGTGCCCACTCTGTGGCATGTACTTTCCCAGATACTGAGGCTGGGAAAAAGCAAGTCCCTGTCTTGGGGGAGAGACTGACAAGAAATAAACAGGTAAACATAGACTGTGCTAGCTACTACAGAGCGAAATACTCTTACTGTGACTGTAACAAACTGTGCCAAAGCTCAGGGGTTCTGTGGGTCAGAAATTGGGACAGGTCACAGCATAGAGGCACAAGAGATGACTTTCCTCTTCTCCATGATGTCTGGAGCCTCAATTAGAAGAATTGAAGGCTGGGGCTTTCTAAGCATCTGAAGGCTTGTTCATTCATTCATTTGGTGGTTAATGCTGGCTGTTAGCTGGAGTCTAGATTCTTCTCCACATGGGGCTCCCCTTATGGTCTCTCTGTATGAGCTAGTTTGGGCTTCCTCTGATGTGATGGGTTCCAAGGGAGAATGTCCTAGGAGAGTCAGGTAGAGGCTGTATCACCAATGGGACTTAGCAAGTTGCTATGGCCAGTTTTAGAAAATAGAATCTTTCACAGAAGCCAAGGAGGGCTAGGATGAGAATGGATATGTGAAGTCAGTGGAAATTTTTAGCATTTATATAGGAGTCAGGGATTTATGGCCTGAAGGAAGTGAGGGACTATGATATGTCCTGTGGTTATCTGGGAAAGTATCCCAGGCAGAGGGAACAGCAAAGGCGAAGGCCAGGCAGGAAGTAGGGGTATATTTGACTTGTTTGAAGAGCAGGAGAACCAGCGTAGCTTTAGCAGAGTGAGAAGAGAAGGGAAGAGTGTAGATGAGTCAAGAGGTCCACGGGAGCAGGTTGCCAGTACAGGCTATTCTTCTGAATGAATTGGAAAACCATTGAGAGTTTTGAGCAGAGGAGTAACATGATCTCATATTTTAATGGACTTGTTGCTGCTGCTGTGAGAATAGATTTGTAGGTAAGAGGCATTATGAATTGGGGAGGCCAGCTAGGAAGCCATTGCAAAAATAATGTCAGGACAACCTAAATGCTTAGGCCAGAGTGATAACAAAAGAGGTGATGAGAATGACCAGATGCTGGATATATATTTTTTAAAACACCTCTGTTTTTTGTTGATGAACTGGATGTAGGTTAGTAGACAGACCGTACATCCTTATTTGTTTTAGGACAGTTGCAGTTTATATAATGAATGACATGGTCATCCTGGTTATGAGAAAAAAGAGGAGTCAAGAATGGCTTCATATAGGGAAAATAAATGGTAATAGAAAAATAAATAAATAAAATAAAGAGGGGGGAAAAATGGCTCCAAAGCTTTTGGACTGAGCAATTGGAAGAGTTGCTCTGCCTGAGGAGCTGGGTTGGGGGAGGGGTGGAATCAAGAGTTGCAGTTTGAATCTTTCAAGTCCATCAAGAGACTTCCAGGGGTCTGGTAAGCACAAGATCACTGACTGGGAGGGGGGAATTCCGGGACCGGGTGTGAGGTGGAGATGGAACTACAGAAAGCATGAAGCCGTGAGGCTGGGACCTACCTGAAGAATGAAAGGAGCTGCCATAGGAAAGGAGGTACGGGGTGGGGGTTGGAGGTGAGGGCTAGCACCTTTCGAAAGGTGTTTTCTGCCCCTCACTTTGGTGCCAACTCTTTGCTGTGAATGAAAATCTTTCTTATGTATGTGTACTTCCTCATCTTAAACAGAGGACAGTAAACCCCATCTGCTGTTAAAAGTGACTTAGTCATCATAAATATTGCCTGTGGTCACACCCATTTGTAGACATGGCTTCTGCAAGGCCCTGTGGCCCACAGGCCTGCTTGTCCCTGTGCCCTGCAGCCCAATTTATTCTGCACCTTCCATTTGCATTTCAATTTCCACTCACTTTCCTTCTTATTTTATGGCATCCCCTCCTCCTTTAATGCAGGGCTTTCCAGGTTTCCCAGTACACTAGGACTATAAGTGAAGGGAGGGCCTGTCCTGTGACCATTAGTCACTACTTATGCTGCTTTAAAGGCTTGTTTCTTTTTCTCTTCATTTTCCTTGGATAACTGCTTACTGGAAGGCAACTTTTGGGTAAGGGAAATGGAACTATAAAAGTTATTTTGTTGCCAATTTAATCAGTCCTGCAGTATTTACTAGGCACACGTGTCCCAAGCATTGTGTTAGACCCAGCAGGGGCTACAGTGACTGATTAGCTTATTCCTACAACAAATATTAGTTGTGGGTCTACAGACAAAACAGACAAAAATCCCTGCCAGTTTTGAGTGAAAGGGAGAAGGAGACAATAGATAAGAAAAACTAGTAAAATATGAGAATGTGGGTGATGTTAAGAGCTGTGAGAAATTATCAAGCAGAGAAGGTGCACGGAGAGTTCCAAGAAGAGGAAGCTGCAAACAGGGTGATCCTGGGAAGCCTTAATGAGAACATGAGGGGGTGTCTCCACTTCAAGCTCAGGATCCAGCAGCATCCAGGTCAGGTGACTAATGTGAATCCTGGCAAATCTAGGGCTGCCCATCACACTAAGAATAACACCTGAATCGTCCCTTTCTGTGGCCTACAGCACTGAGGGGATGTGGCCCTGGCTGCCTCCTGACCTCATCACTCACTACTCAGCTCCAGAGACAGTGGGCTCTGCTTTCTTCACACATCCCAACCACATTCCTGTCTCAGGGCCTTTGCATATCTTCTTCAAAAAAATATTTTTTTTTATTGATTTCAGAAAGGAAGGGAGAGGGAGGGAAAGATAGAAACATTAATGATGAGAGAGAATCATTGATTGCACCCCAAGGAGGATCCAGCCCACAATCTAGGCATGTGCCCTGACTGGGAATTGCACTGTGACCTCCTGGGTTATGGGCCAATGCTCAACCGCTGAGCCATGCTGGTTTGGCTTAGAGGGCATTTATTCATTTATTTATTTAAATATTTTATTGATTTTTTACAGAGAGGAAGGGAGAAGGATAGAGAGCTAGAAACATTGATGAGAGAGAAACACTGATTAGCTCCTGCACACCTCCTACTGGGGATGTGCCCACAACCAAGGTACATGCCCTTGACAGGAATCGAACCTGGGACCTTTCAGTTTGCAGGCGACGCTCTATCCACTGAGCCAAACCGGTTAGGGTTAGAAGGCATTTATTAAAGCAGGGGACAGTGAAACAAGAAAGGGCTGGGGAAATGACCCTAGGCTGGTCTGCTTTAGCTCAATAAGAACTCAAAGGAAAAGGGACCTTGGGGGACAGGCTCAAGCAGTTTGCCTGGGATGAACTATCACTGCCCATTGCTGTCCTGGTTGCAAACCTTGTGGGGTCCTTTAGAGTTTAGAAGATTCATGCCTGGGTTGGGGGGAGGGAGCGGCAGGAGAAGGTGCACTCCTGGGAGGGAGAGGATGCCTTTGACTTTCATTTTGAGGGATTTTAAAGGCTGGGCATTGCCCTAGCCATTTTGGCTCAGGGGATAGAGCTTCTGCCCACGGACTGAAGGATCCCAGAGTATGTGGGAGGCAACCAGCCAATATGTTATGTCTCTTTCACATCGATGTGTCTTTCTCTTTGTCTTTTCCCTTTCTCTCTCTAAAAATCAATGGAAAAATATCCTGGGGTGAGGATTAATAATAATAAAAAATAAAATAAAGGCTGGGCATTTAGGGAGATCATAGGGGAGGATATCAATAGGATATTCATCAGTGTTATGCTGATGTATCAAGATGAAGTTTATTCTCTTATCTGTCCTTGGGTGTGGTTGGCAAATGGCACTAATTGGATTTCTGCTATCTCCCTGAGTAGCTATTTACCCTCTGGTTGGGGAGGAGAAGTGCAAACCATTTACTCTAAGTGTCTCTAGTTTAGGGAAGATGGCTGAACCTGCTTGGCATCTTGATTTCCTATTTGGCTGCAAACTGCTGTTTAACTATTTGGTCTCAGTTTTCCGATTCTGCTTTTCCTGGCTTACTGGCCTGTCTCAGTGTGACTGCTCTGCTGGAAAGGCCATGGGAGAAGCCACATGGACAGGCCACCTGGAGAGGGAAAGGTCCCGGGACTACTGGGAGAGAGGATCTCAGCCTCCTCATCCTCCTTGCCAGCACACCAGGCATGTAAATGAGTCATCTTGGACACTCCAGCCTAGTCAAGCTGTGGGACCCTGCAGCCCGGCAGAAATCTGTGAAGAGCAGAAGAACCACCTAGATGAGCCCAGACAGTGCTGGAATTTGAGAAATAATAAAACAGTTGTTTTAATCAACTAGTTTTGAGGTGTTTTCTCATACAACAGTACATCCCTGGAATGCTTTCCCTGACCACACCAGCACAGACTGTCTTCTCTGTTTGCTTTGCTTTGTTTTGTCTTTCTTCACATAACTTAAACTTTTCTGACATTTAACATGCATTTGTTTACTGTCCATCTCTCCCATTGGACTGTAATCTCTGTGAGATGAGAAAATTTATTGGTTCTGCTCACTGCTTTATTCCTGGATCTTAGGACAGTGCCTAATAGACACTCAATGAGCAAATATATAAATATCCACTATTCTAAGATCAAAATAGCCTTGGTGATAGAATGACTCTTTCCTTCTGAGAAAAATAACCTAATCCCCAGCTCTCAGGGATACATACCGTTTTTTGTAAGGAACATCCTGCAATTGACCTTAGGCATCAACATCCACACACTTTTATTGAACTCATGCTGCATGGAAGACTGATTGGAGAACTAACAGATAAACATTTGAAAAATAACTGGCAACTTTAAACAAATCCAGTTCTGTGTTTGGAGAATCACTTGTGTTCCCAAAGAGGGGGCAAAAAGAAGCAGCTGATGCAAAGCCAGCCAGAAGAAGGGGTGAAGAGCACTGAGTACCAGGGAGGACATGATGGAGGACACTGGCCCAGCTTCTAATGACTCCTAGGCTTGCCCTGCACCCTTGGCTATCTAATAATTCCTTTAGAGAGGCCTTGTAGGCTCCAAGAATCCTGCTTTCTATGTAAAGGGGCAGACTGGTATGGCCACAGCTATAGTCCACACAGTTGCTATTTGGGTTCGCTCCTGTTCTCTAGGCCTGACATTTTCTCAACTAATTCCAAGCCCAGTGTACCATTTTAGCTCATGTGGGCGAATGTTTCTTGGGGACAGCAGATGGATAGGATGACAAATAGCAGGATGGTGAGGACAGCTCGGAAATGCTTTTTCCTGTGTCAGAACTGTTGGCTATGCACGTGCCCCAATATAGTCTAGACTCACTGGGGGAAGCAACAGCATGTTCTAGGCCCTAGAATCTAGGGGATAGCAGACAAACTGTCTTCCATTTCTTTCTTTGCTGCTAAGCAACCTCATCCATATATTCAATGAACTATCTCATCAACTCTCCCAGAAGTAGACCTAGAGACAGTGGCTTATTACTGACATTGTCTTGGGAAAGCGAAACAAGGAAGAGAAGAAAGCCAATACAGCAGTTTGGCTCAGCTGGGTAGTTCTGGGCAACTATATAGAATATGCCTTAGAGCTGTACCACCCCAGGTGAGTAAACTGGGTGATTCAGCCACTAATTCCTGTGTTTCATTGGCCAAGGGTTGCATCCAAGGGAATTAACTCCATGGAACTTTGGCCTACCCTGCAGCCAGACAAAAAGCTTCATGCAGTTCTAAGGATTTTATAAGAAACCATCTGTCTTAGTTGGGCTGCTGTAACAAAGTACCATTGACTGGGAAGCTTGTAAACAAGCTAGAAGCCTGAGATCAGAAAGCCAGCATGGTTGGGTTCTAGCAAGGACCCTCTTCCGGGTTGCAGGGTTGCAGAGTTGCAGACTACGACTGACTTCTCTTTGTTTCACCACATGGTGAAAAGAGCACAAGGTGTCTGGCTTCTTCCTATAAGGGCTCTAATCCCATTCCCAAGGGCTCCAACCTCATGACCTAATCACCTCCCAAAGACCCCACTTCCAAATACCATCACATTGGGATTGGGGCTTCAACCTATGAATTTGGGAGACACAAACTTCATTGCACTATCATGTGGAACAGCAATTGCTGAGGGGATATGGACAGGGCAAGATGGTGTGGCTACATGGACCAGCATGGCCCTGTGCTAGCACTGGGTGCAGAAGAAATAAAAAACTAGATCCTTGTTCATTGTCTAGTGGGGGAGAGGGATGTACAAGTAGAAGTGACCACTAACACAAAGGTCTATGTCAAATGCTGTGGGAGGAAGATCACCACTGAAGGGACCAGAAAGCTCACACAACAGGGAACAAAAGCTGAGTCTTGCCAGCTAGATACCAGTTGAGGGTCACATATGTGTCATTAACAGTTCAGAGTCTTGCCCTGGCCAGATAGCTCAGTTGGTTAGTCTGTCCTGATATGCCAAGCTTTTGGGTTCAATCCCCAGTCAGAGCACATACAAGAATCAACCAATAAATGCATAAGTAAGTGGAACAAATCAATATCACTCAAATCAATCAATTAAAAAACAGTTCAGAGTCTCTGCACTCATGTGGTAGCTGCCGTCTGATGTTGGACAGCTAGAATTCCTAACCACGATAATGACCCCAGGCATTCAGAAACCAACCTACACCAGAAGTGGGTGAAGGCCTTTCAGTCAATTCTATGTGACATGTGAAAACAATTCTTAGCACATGGACTGTGCTAAAGCAGGCAGCAGACTGGATTTGATCCGTGGGCCATGGTTCACTGAGTCATGAGTAAGGCTATCACAATAGCTGTCCAGCTGGTCTCTGACTCAACTCCTGTCCCTGTTTTCCGTTCTCCAAATAAGACTGATCTTTTTTAGGAGAAACCAAGATGGTGACATAGGTGAATACCTAAACTGCTGCCTTGCACAACAATTTCAAAACTACAACTAAAAGACTGAACAGACATCATCCAGAACCACAGGAAAGTTGGCTGAGTGGAAATTCTACAACTCTAAGGAAAGAGAGGGCTCATGGATACTCTGAGGAGCTGCAAAAAAACTGAGGTTGCATTGAGAATAGATGACATATTTGAATCAAAGAGAGGGAAAAAGAGAGTAAAGTTACATTTGTGCACTGGAAATTCGTACCTCCTTCTAAAGGTGAAACCAGTGGGAACAAAAGTGATGCCGAATATCTGCCAAAGAATCGCCACAAGCGCTTAGCATAGGGGCATCAGTCTTCCAAGAGGAACCCCCACTACCAGACCTTAGAGCATGATCTCATTGAATTACAGGAGCAGCAGCTGTTTAAATTCTTTGTGGTAGTGTCTCTACAGAAGAAACTATCAGAAATAAGCTACATTCCCTAGGTCATTCAGCAGTTCTCTGCCAAGGGTGATCATGGCTTTAAGTAATCCAAAGACACTGAAGAGAGGCTCAAAGTTATCCCCAAATTTTGTTTCCTAGTTTGGACTGGGCTCCAACCTAAGAACTCAAGAGTGAGACATTCTCCTTTGTCTTAACTGGTGAAGATGGGAACTGGTGGTTTGGTTACTATAAGAAGCTTTTGACAAAATATCAACAAAACTAAGAGCTGGTTCTTTGCAAGGATAAACAAGATTGATGAACCTCTAGCCAGGCTCATTAAGAAGCAAAGAGAGAGGATCCAAATAAACAAAATAAAAAATGAAAGAGGTGAAATAACAACAGACCCCACCAAAATACAACGGATTGTTAAAAAAAATACTATGAACAACTCTATTCTAACTAGACAACCTGGAGGAAATGGATATATTCCTAGAAAAATATAACATTCCAAAACTCAATCAGAAAGCATTTAAACATCTTAATAGGCCAATAACTATGGAAGAAATTGAAGCAGTCATCAAAAAGCTTCCAGCAAACAAAAGCCTGGGACCAGATGGCTACACAGGAGAGTTTTACCAAACATTCAAGGAAGAATTAAAACATATCCTCCTCACATTATTCAAAAATATTCAAGAAGGAACACTTCCAAGCTCCTTCTATGAAGCCAGCATCAACCTAATACCAAAACCAGAAAAAGACAACACAATGAAAGAGAATTACAGGCCAATGTCCCTCATGAACATAGATGCCAAAATCCTCAACAAAATTTTTTTTTAAATATTTTATTGAGTTTTTACAGAGAGGAAGGGAGACAGATAGAAAGTCAGAAACATCGATGAGAGAGAGACATCGATCAGCTGCCTCTTGCTCACCCCCCACTGGGGATGTGCCCACAACCAAGGTACATGCTCTTGACCGGAATCGAACCTGGGACCTTTTTGTCCACAGGCCAACGCTCTATCCACTGAACCAAACTGGTTTCGGCCTCAACAAAATTTTAGCAAATTGGGTCCAGCAGTATATCAGAAAGATCATACACCATGACCAAGTAGGATTTATCCCAGGAATGCAAGGATGGGACAATATCTGAAAATCAATAAATGTGATACATCACATAAACAAATTAAGAGATAAAAATCACATAGTCATATCAATTGAGGCAGAAAAAGCATTTGACAAAATCCAACATCCTTTCTTGATAAAAACTCTCAACAAGGTGGGAACAGAAGGATCATACTTCAACATAATAAAAGCTATATATGATAAACCCACAGCTAACATCATACTCAATGGGCAAAAATTAAAACCATTTCCCCTAAGAACAGGAACAAGACAGGGATGCCTATTCTCACCACTTCGGTTAGACATAGTACTAGAAGTATTAGCCATTGCAATTAGACAAGAAGAAGAAATAAAAGACATCCAAATTGGAAAAGAAGAAGTAAAGTTGTCCTTATTTGCAGATGACATGATATTGTATATATATAAAAAAAACACCCAAAAGACTCCATCAAAAAACTAATGGACTTAATAAATGAATTCGGCAATGTAGCAGGATATAAAATTAATGCCAAGAAATCTATGGCATTTCTATACACCAATAGTGAACTTACAGAAAGAGTCTAAAAAAGCAATTCCATTTACCATTGCACCAAAAAAATTAAGATACTTAGGAATAAATTTAAGGAGGTAAAAGTCTTATACGTGGAAAACTATAGGACACTGAAAAAAGAGATAGAGGAAGAAGTAAACAGATGGAAGAACATACCATGTTCATGGATTGGGAGAATCAACATCATTAAAATGTCTATATTACCCAAAGCAATCTATAGATTCAATGCACTCCCCATTACAATACCAATGGCATATTTCACAGACCTAGAAAGAATTCTCCAAGAATTCATCTGGAATAAAAAAAGATCCCAAATAGCCATATCAATCCTGAGAAAGAAGAATAAAGTAGGTGGGATCTCAATACCAGATTTCAAGCTGTATTACAAAGCCACTGTTCTCAAAACAGCCTGGTACTGGCACAAGAACAGACATATAGACCAATGGAATAGAATAGAAAATCCAGATATCGACCCAAACCACTATGCCCAATTAATATTTGACAAAGGAGGCATGAACATACAATGGAATCAAGACAGTCTCTTCAATAATAGTGTTGGGAAAATTGGACAGATACATGCAAAAAAATGAAACTAGACCACCAACTTACACCATACACAAAAATAAACTCCAAATGGATATAGGACTTAAACATAAAATGGGGCCGAGACCGGTTTGGCTCAGTGGATAAAGCATCAGCCTGCGGACTGAAAGGTCCCGGGTTCGATCCCGGTCGGGGGCATGTACCTTGCTTGCGGGCACATCTCCAGTGTGGGGTGTGCAGGAGGCGGCTGATCGATGTCTTTCTCTCATCGATGTTTCTGACTTTCTATCCCTCTCCCTTCCTCTCTGTGAAAAATCAATAAAATATATTTAAAATATATATATAAAATGGGAAACCATAAAAATACTAGAGGAATCCACAGGCAGCAAAATCTCAGACATATGCTGAAGGAACTTCTTCACTAATACTGCTCCTAGGGCAATGGAAGCTAGAGAAAATAAACAAATGGGACTACATCAAAATAAAAAGTTTTTGCACAGCAAAAGAAACCATCAACAAAACAACAAGAAAGCCCACTATATGGGACAACATATTTGCAAATGTTATCACTGATAAAGGTTTAATCTCCAACATCTACAGCCAACTTATACAACTTAATAAAAGGAAGATAAATGATCCAATAAAAAAAATGGGCAACGGATCTAAATAGAATCTTTTTGAAAGAAGACAGAAGGAAGACCAAGAGACACATGAAAACATGTTCAAAGTCACTAATTATCCGAGAGATGCAAATCAAAGCAACAATTCAATACCATCTCACACCTGTCAGAATGGCTATCATCAACAAATCAACAAGCAACAAGTGTTGGCGAGGATGCAGAGAAAAAGGAATCCTGGTACACTGCTTGGAATGCAGATTAGTGCAGCCACTGTGGAGAACAGTATGGAGTTTCCTCAAAAAACTAAAAATGGAACTCCCACTTGACCCAGTAATCCCACTCCTAGAAATATATCCTAAGAAACTAGAAACACCAGTCAGAAAGGATATATGCACCCCTATGTTCATAGCAGCACAATTTACAATAGCTAAGATTTGGAAATAGCCTGGGTGCCCTGCAGCAGATGACTGGATCAGAAAACTATGGTATATCTACACAATGATATACTATGCTGCAATAAAAAAGAAGAAATTCTTACCATTTGCAGCAAACTGGATGGAACTGGAGAGCATTATGCTAAGTTAAATAAGCCAGTCAATGAAAGAAAAATACCACATGACCTCACTCATTTATGGATAATAAAGAACATAATAAACTGATGAACAAAAAGATAGATACAGAGGCAGTAAAGCAGCAAACAGACTGTCAAATTACAGCAGGAAGGTTAGGGAGAGGTAGGGTAGATAAGAGATCAACCGAAGGACTTGTATGCACACATATAAGCATAACCAATGGACTCAAGACACTAGGGGGTGAGGGTATAGATGGGAGTGGGGGGATAATGGGAAACTATGTACACATGTAATAGATTAATAAAGAAATATTATTGATAAATTAAAAATAAATAATTTTTTTAAAAGACTGATCTTTTTGAAAGGCGTAGCCTGCCTTTTTATCTTCCTTAGAATAACTCCAATGTCCTTTTATGGCCTATTGAATTTGGCATCACCTGGCTGCCCATCTGTCCCTGGTCTGCAATTCCTTCCCTTTCTTTTCTTTCTTCCTTTCTTTCTTTTCTTTCCTTCCTTCCTTCCTTCCTTCCTTCCTTCCTTCCTTCCTTCCTTC
>JAAGEH010000006.1:16047565-16108920 GCA_011751065.1 Lasiurus cinereus
TTCCTTCCTTCCTTCCTTCCTTCCTTCCTTCCTTCCTTCCTTCCTTCCTTCCTTCCTTCCTTCCTCTCTCCCTTCCTTCCTTCCTTTCTTTCTTCCTGACCACCCAGTCTTCTGATGTCCCTCTTCCAGGCTGTAAGCTCTCTTTCTTACTTCTAGGCTTTGATAATACTCTTACTGTAGCTCTTTACATTAGCTACTTTTCATTTTAGGTCATTCCTCCGAGGAGCCTTGTCTGCCCATCCAATCCAAACTTTCAGTCCCCTTGCTGGGTCAGTGATTCTGGTTCTTCATGCCTCTCAATCTGTAATTTTCGTACTACTTTTTTCACTTGTTAATTGCCTGTCCTTCCTCTAGATTATAAACTCCATGTCTGTCTTGATCCTCAGTGTCTGGCACAAGCTGGCACAATACAAACACTCAATTTGTGGGGTGAAGGGCTGAATTAACCTCTAACTTGCAACCCGTGCTTTTTGTCCCACCCTGTCCATCTCTGTACTGCTGCACACATCCCATTTTACAATTCTTATTTCACCATCTGGCTTCTAGAGTTCTGCATCTGCTTTCAAATCACTGAGCTTACAGAACCCTCTTAGCAACGGGCTGCCCAGAACTAACCACAATGTCTCTGGTGGGCCAGTCTGGTCCCTAGCTCTTTTTCTGTTGTTCTGGGGCAGGGCACTTTCCTTTTGTTGTTTGTCCCCTCACTTGATCTCTCTTAAAACTGTCCTGTGTGTTTTTTGTTTACTTCTTTCAACTTTCCTGATTTTGAATTCAAGATGCACCCAGATCTCCTAACCTGTGGCCTGAATCATGTTCTATAGTTATTACCCACGTCTTGTTTTTTAAAAAACCCTTCCCCTCTCCTTATGTGTAACTGCTGATTACAATAATAGAAAAGTAGGACCTTTTGTGCAACAAGCAGTATATATGTAGTGGATTTGCCCAGCACATTTGTTCAGCGCTGTTGATGTGTCCCAATGACTGGGGAGATGATATACACATCTGAAATGGTTAAGTGACAGAAAAAGGTAGAATACACACAAGAATCAATGCAAGTGGTAAAGATAATGGCCACTTGGGAGTTCAGTGAAGGGGGCAGTCTAACTATACGTGCTGTTTGTAGTTAGTTCCAAGGAGGAAGGAACAAATATTTTCCTAGGGCCTGCTCCGACAACACTGGGGTCAGTGCTATCCCCAAATTACTGAAGAGGAAGTAGGTAAAGTGACTCATGTAAGGCCGTAGGGCTGGGATTTGAACCCTTGTCTGTCTGATTCTGAGGCTCCAACTTTCTGCACGTACACCAACTCCTTTCCCACAGAGTTCGGAAGACTTGCACTGGACCTCAGATAGGACTGGGATTCAGGTCCAAACACTAAGAAAATTAAGATTTGGCTGAACAAAGGGAGGAAGGGAAATTATTTTAGGCAAAAGTATCATCACAAACAAATGCTTAAAAATGGGCATGAGGCTGGTGCTGTGGGACAGTCAAGATCTGTCTGAATGAATATTTCTAATCACAGCTGACCTTTGCTTGTTGTTTGGACTCTGTTTCTTTTCCTTTACTTCTAATATCCCATTAATTTAGTGATTATACTTATTTAAAGACATGTTATATAACAGTTCAGCAACTTTAAAAACATTTTTAAAATATATTTTTTATTATTGATTTCAGAGAGGAAGGGAGAGGGAGAGATAGAAACATCAATGATGAGACAGAATCATTGATAGGCTGCCTCCTGCATGCCCTTCACTGGGGATTGAGTCCACAACCTGGGCATGTGCCCTGATGGGAATCGAACCATGACCTCAGGGTTATAGGTCAATGTTCAACCCCTGAGCCACGCCAGCTGGGCTCAGCAACTTTTTTTTTACACTCTTGCTTTCATGGAACATTTTTGTATAGGTCTTTGATCATTAATATCTAACATTTTCATGCACCCTGAAATCTTTTTAGATTACGATTTTAGGAGTCTTTGCTGTAGACAGAACTAGGCCCTGATTTGGAAAGAAGTTAACTGAGACTCTCAGCTCAGTCCTCTGTGGCGGTTTGAGGGAGCAGCCCTGATGCATGCATTTGGCCATCTCTCCATGAAAATCCTGCCCTGCTTAGAGCCACAGTCTCCTGCCAGTTTGTAAATAGCCTTGTTCCTAATTTATCTCACTTCTCTTTTCGGAGCCAGTGACCCAGATTCATTTAGCTGTAGGAAGCCTCACAGGGCTGTGCAGACAGGTCTCCATGTCGCCATACTAGAAAAAGTGAGAATCAAATCATCAAGCTGCCTAAAAATGGAGAGAAAATCTCTCACACAGTTACTTTAAATCAAACCAGACCTGTGTTAGGAACTAAGATGCCCCAGTTCCTCTAGGACTAGGTCCATCCCTATTTGGCTTCTGCCCGCTAAGTGCAGTCTACTTCTCCCACCACTAGGTGGCAATCCCGTTTTCATTCAAGCAATAATGCTGTTCAAAACAAAAAAAGTAAAAATGAACTGTTTTCACCCCATCACGTTGGCAAACAAAAGTTTTAAAATTCTTGTTAACGAATGTGTGGGGAAGCAGGAAATTTCAGACATCACTGGTGGGAACATAAAGATGAGTTGGGAGGGGAACTGGACAGTAACATTTAAGCTGTGCACATACTGGGGCCAGCAAAGATGAGTCCAGGTGTGTTCATTTAATGATGGCGTTTAACACTTATTTTGTTCCCATAATGTGCCAGGCGCAGTCATAAGTGCTTACATCACTGTATTGCTCTATTATAATAGTAGGTACTAGTATTTCTCTCCAATTTACAAATGAGGAAATCAGGCACAGAACGGTTGGATAACTTGCATAAGGTCACAGAGCTGTATTAACCGGCAGAGCCACAATCGACATCCTGCTTCCATCACATTGCACCTGCCTCCTGTGTGCCAGGAAACATGCACAGGAAGGTGTTGTTCACTGCACCACTGTCTATAGTAAAAAAAACATTGTTAGCCTATAAGCCCATTGGTGAGACAATGAAGCATGAGGAAATATGGATTTGGAGGTGATCATCTGGAGAAATCTCAAAAATAAGTGGAAACAAAGCAAGTGAAACCAAAAACACAGAAAGTACAACTGTATTTTTCGTGGAGACCAGCACAGATCGTAAAACTGTAAAAGGGTATACTGGAAAGATACCCTCCAAATGTATGATGGTGTTTATCTCGGGAGAGAAATGGGATTAAGGAAACAAAGGCAAGGATTTATCTGTGATGATCTATTAAGAACTCCCCTCCCCCACTCAGATTTTTAAGTTTTTTAAATTGATTTCAGACAGGAAGGGAGGAGAGGGATACAAACATCAATGACGAGAATCATTGATCAGCTGGCTCCTGCATGACTCCCTCTGGAGATTGAGGCAGCAGCCCTGGCATGCGCCCTTGACCAGAATCGAACCCAGGATACTTCAGTCCACAGGCTGGTGCTCTATCCACTGAGCCAAACTGGCTAGGGCCAACCCCTCTCCCCTAATCTTGATCATAAAGGAACCCCTAACCCAGAACATCATTTTATGATTGGATTCACATGTGCATTACTCAGACTTGACCACTGTTATTGTCAAGGCAATACTCAGAGAGATCTCCTCTCTTTGCTTAAATCTGTAGGCCTCAGAGGCTGCAAGGAAGGGAGGGAGGCAAGGAGAATCAGTTCTGCCGTGTACTTGGTAATTGATCAGTTTAAGACAGTGTTTCTCTTTAGGGTATAAACTCCAAACAATTTATTTAAAAACATAGTTCCAACTATTTCCTTGCTTTACGTAATTTTGTGTGTCTGGGAGACAGAAGATAGGGTAGGTTATAATAAAATGTTTAATTGCTTAGCCCTCTCCAACTCCTTTTACTAGTAAAGGTGGTAGGCAAATTGGTTACCTGGAAATACATTGACTTATGACTAAACCCTCTTCCTGTATTTACCAGAGTCAACAAATATAAAACCATAGGTCATATGTTCACTCATCTTCCTAGAACTATAATGGGTTTATAGAAAGAAGTTAATGTTCTCAGATTAATAGGTATTAATGGCTCTGAGCAAGAGGCCATGTCTGAGGGGAAAAAAAAAAGTATTTTTATTGATTTTCAGAGATAGAAATTATCAATACATAGAGAATCATGGGCTGCCTGCCTCCTCCATGCCCCATACAGGAGATTGCGCCTGTATGGGCATGTGCCCTGAATGGGAATTAAAATGTGACCTCCTGGTTCATAGGTCAATGCTCACCCACTGAGCCACACCGGCTGGACTGGAAAAAAATAAAAAATATCCTTAGTACCAGCTTGGAGCTTTGGCAGCTTCATTAAATGCAGTCTTATTAAATGCCAAAGCTTCATTGAATGCACCCTTATTAAATGCACTAAGCAAAATGCAGCTTTAAATCTAATGGACTGTCTCAAAGCTCAGTCTATAAGGTTACCTTTTATATTTCTATGAGGGAACCCCTTCAGAAAAGAACAGTTGAAAACATTTTAATTTCCTCAATTGGAGACTCTCTCATTTCAAATCCTGTTTCATTTAACAATTTCTTAGAGGAGAACAGGTAACAACCCAAAACTAGTAATATATGTACATGTTAATTCTTAAAAAAGTTATGACTCATTTAGAAACTCAGATTTGGCTTTCTCCTCTTATGCCTTAGTAGTGAAAATAACTTTTTTCCTCTTATCAACATTTCCTTCTCAAAGGATTGAGAGTTCTTTAATTGGTGAGATCTGAAAATTACCAGGATTGTAGTCAGAAATTAGGGTGCCCTGCCCAGTTTGGCTCAGTGGATAGAGCACCAGCCTGCAGGCTGAAAGGTCCCAGGTTCCATTCCCATCAAGGGCATGTACCTTGGTTGCAGGCACATCCCAGTAGGGGGCGTGCAAGAGGCAGTTGATCTATGTCTCTCATAGATGTTTCTCTTTATCCCTCTCTCTTCCTCTCTGTAAAAATCAATAAAATATATATATATTAAAAAAAAAGAAATTAGGATGCCCTTATGTGGTTCAGGGAAACCTACCCAGGGATTTACCTTCACTGTTCTCTCAACCATGTCTTTTTGGTCATATTCTAAGGATCATTATGGAACTTTCCACACCACCACTAGCTTGGGTCAAAGTGAATTTATATTAACCCAACAGAACTATATTAAAATGAAGGCTCAATGGATCTGGTTTCCTAAATCCCAGGGTGAAAGTTATTAGAGCAGCATGGAAAAAAAAATCTGCTGGTACCATTTTTAATTTTCTCACTTGATTCCTGACTTTGGATATTCAGGCTACAGGAATATATGCTATTTTTAAAAATGTAGATGTGTATAGAGTCAATAATGGCTACCCACAAGCCTCCTCTTTCCCAACTGAACCTTACTTTCTTTGACACGTGACTGATTCGGGACACCTCCTTGTATTCATTTAATTAAAACATATGCCAAAACTACTGGGCCAGTGGTATAATTCTGAATATAAAAACAAAGTCTAAACATTTTCCAGATTTGTGAAATTAATCTATAAACACAGAAACTAAAACCAAACCAAAAACTTCATTATTTTACTCACATCTTGTATTTTATTTATAATTATGGCTAATGAAAGAAACAAATTGTAGCATTCTATGGTTTTAAAACAGTAACTGTAACTTAAATGCTAACCCACTTCATAAAATAGGGACCCATCCCCCAATGCTATAGTGGGGATTTACTTGTTTCCCAAACCCAGTGACAACTAATAGTTTTTATTACTTATCAAACACCCCCCCAAAATGTATTATTGTTTCCCACAGCTAAAAAAATTCCACATGATTCATTTTCTCTATAGACATGATTCAATTACTCAAAGCAGAATATAACTAAAATACCTACAATTACTTCTTGTGGTTATTTGGTGGTATGCCAATGATATTGTGAATATGCTCAGTCTTTCCCCAGCGCAATATTTATTCGAGGCTAAGGAGTCACATATTTCTTTTTCAAAAATGTTAAATGGAAATTTTCTTTCCCAAAGCAATATATAGAGAACCCCAATATATAAAACAAGTTCTAGGAAACTGTGTTGGCAGTAACAGTTGGCTGATGTGAATTCCTCACACACCCTGGGACTGCCCCCTTCCCTTCTCGTGTAATCTTGGCACACCAAGCCTCATTGCCCTCCAATTTTAAAGATTGGGCAGCCTGCCCAGGACACAGAGAGGTCCCACGGGGGTCCAAGAGCCACCAACACTGTGCCAATCCTGCTTGACCTTTTTTTCAAGCAAATCATAGTCAGAGGTAGCATGGTTGATCTTTTGTATGCTAAAGTCCAGTTTTTTATATCAAAACTTTTCTGGCTTTTCAGTCTTTTTCTTTTTTATTGCAATAATTTTTAACAAATTAATACGTCTGTTTTGTGTTAATGCAGCTCTCAGATTTTGTGGGACCTCCATCTTAGGTCACAGTAAACAAACAGCAATATATTTTCCCAAACTGTGAGAAAGTGCTGAATGTTTCCAAATAGCATCCTGCCCCTAATCTGGTTTCTGATTATGGTTCTTTTCCTTTTTTGTATATTCTTCTAGTCGAAGAAGCCACTTTGCCCAGTACTGGGAACACAGCTCTGTGTCCATGAAATGTGGGTGGGCAGGGGATCCATCTTTGTAGGCCACCACAATTAAACCACATTGAACCTAGAAGAAACACAGTAGGATGAGAGAACTTAGGTTAATTTCCTTCTTACTCCAGGGCAAACTCAGAACAAACAATCTACAGTAACATCTGCTAATTCAATTTCTAAGATGGGCTGATGAAAGACTACACCAGGATACACAAGAACACAAAAATGACAGATAACACATTGAAGAATGGACTGTCATCATTAAAGAACTATTAACAACAACAGTAAAAAGCCGAAGAAGGGGAAAAAGTGCTTTTTAAAGTGGCAGATAGACAAGAAACAAAGCAAGCAGCGGGCTACAAACAGAATAAGAAGCATAACAAGTTAAATAGCTTTAAACAAGTGTTGCTTTAAGCAGAGGCTCAGTGTCCTGACCTGAAAGCTATAGTTGGCATCATGATTTATGGCACCCATGTATGCCACAACCTGCAACGGATTGTCAAATGTATTTCGGATAAGAGGTTTTGGTTTTTCCGATGTTTTCCAATCAATCACACACAGGTTGCCTCTAAAGAGAAACCAAAGAAAAGTCTTTGTAGGTAATAGTTAAAACCAAAAGAATGCTATTAAGTTAACCCTCTTATGTATAATTTACTACTTGTCAACCAATGATTGTTCCTTCTATTCTCCACTTGCCAAAGCTGAGCTTTACTTCTTAGGATTAGAAAGATCTGACATTCTCTTTGCTTTGAGCCCTTTATTCAGTAAATGAGCCTGTCAGGAGTTTAATGAAAATGTTTCCTAAATTGCACCGGTGAGATCTACAGGTGCAGACCCACGTGGGAGTGCTGGGAAACAACTTTTCCACTGTTCAAGTTTCCATACACTCTCGAAATGCCTTGGAACCTCCAAAGCCTCCTTTCCTTTAACTGTTAAAGTTCAACAAGTGACAGGGCAATTGAAGCTACACCTATTATTACCTTAGATGATTTTGCTTCAAATGTCTATCGGAATGAACTCCCACAGACCAGTATCAAAGTCCTCATAAAAGACTAAACATCCTGGAGCTTTAGAAATTCTCTTGCTCAAAAACCAAGGCTGGGGTTCAAATCCATTAACACTTAAAAAAAAAACCCCAAAAAACAAAAAACAACCTGGCCCTACCTGGTTTGGCTTAGTGGATAGAGTATTGGCCTGCAGACTAACGGGTCATAGGTTCAATTCCGACCAAGGGCACATGCCTGGGTTACGGGCTCAATACCCTCCCTTCTCTTCCCACTGTAGGGGGCCTGCAGGAGGCAGCCAATCAATGATTCTCATCATCATAGATGTTTCTACCTCTCTGAAATCTATTAACAACAACAACAAAAAGTCCTATCCTAGTTGATTTGGCTCAGCGGATAGAGCGTCAGCCTGCGGACTGAAGGGTCCTGGGTTTGATTCCGGTCAAGGGCACAGGCCTGGGTTTCAGGCTTCATCCCTAGTAAGGGTGTGCAGGAGGCAACCGATAAATGATTTTATCTCATCATTGATGTTTTTATCTCTCTTTGGCACTCCCTTCCTCTCTGAAATCAATAAAAATATATTAAAAAAAAAATCCTGCCACTTTTTTATTTTAGCCCAGCTGGCGTGGCTAACAGACCAAGATGCTATTTTTAGGGGAACAGGAAAGAAAATCCAGGAATCAAATTTGATCTCATGGCTGGTACCTGGCTTAGGGGGAGGGGAGGAGAACATGCTGGTATATTAAAAAGTTATCTTAAAAAAAAAAAAAGAGAGAAAATAGTTATCTTTCCTCAGCCAAATATTTTCATTTTGGGAAACAGATTTACAAGGATTATGTGGCTCTTCCCTCTGTTTCCATCCTTACCAAATTCTTTTACCTAGCACACAGGTTTTGACTTAACAGAGGCTGTACCTTGAAGTAAGAGTTAAGAGGAAAAAGTAGGCACCATTTGTGCCATCCTGCATTAATTCACCTACATACTTTCATAAAAACAATTTAATACTTACTGATACTCAGCCACACAGTCCAGCAGACCTACATACTTTAAGGTCTCATGTTGAACAGCACTTTCAAGAGCTTGAACTCCACTGACATCTTTCAGAATATGCTGGATGCTTTCGATGTAGCCAGACTCACGATTTTCATCTCCCTCTTTTAAGTTCCCCTGGGGTGAAAGTATGCTTTCCAAGGCTTCATGGAACTGTTTCCCTTGTAAAAATAAGTCTAAAAAAAAAAAATCAAGGGAAAAGGAAAATCAGGAGACCAAACTAGTACTAAAAAACAAATACTCTGAAAAACTCTGAATTAAAAATTACACAAGATTTACTTAATTTTCTTTAAAACACATATAACTACATGTTTAACATGTGTGTACATATGCATGTTTTTTTCTAAGATGCTTCAAAATAACTGCTGCATTACTCTTAAAGTGCTTGTGTACCACAACTTGGGGTAGATATTCTGCTCTCTCAGAAGCCTAGTCTAAGGCAGTGGTCAGCAACCGGTGGTCCACAGACCACTGGTGGTCAGTGAGGTCTGAAAGATTGGTGACTGCTGGTCCAAGGAATGATCAATGTAAAACTTAGCTTTAAGAAAAGACAACTACCCAGTCCTGATGAGATCAGTTAATTCACCTGTGCAATGGTCTTTCCTTTTTATCTTGTGTTAGAATGGAATCTTGTTTAAAGGAAGTTATTCTCCTCACTTGTCTAGTAATAAAGTTAGGAGTTGAAGGCTAAAGATTATTTATTCTCAGTTCCTAATCAAGAGCATCTGATTATCTCAAATTTACCAAGATCTAAATACAGATGATGTGTTCTGGCTTACTGTTATAATTTCATTAGTCTGGCTTGTCAGTTTACCTTGATAAATAGAACAAGGGGTATTTACTAGATTCTAAACAGAATGCCGAGCAAACAACTAGTATTCCATTATTAGGTGATTTTCTTCCATAATCAAAGAAAATAGGCAATTCTAATACTTAAGTTTGTAGCTTATAAAATAAATAAATTTTATACATCATTTAGTCAAAATACTTGATCTCTAAGCTTGTTTCATTTGTGAAATGGGGACAATAGTATCTATGTTTTACAGAGTTGTCATGAGGATTGAGTTAAACACACAGTGCTACTTAAACTAATTAATATCTGAAAGTAATTCCTCACTAGTAAAGATTTAAAAAAAAAAACTTAAAAAGAATGACACTAGAGCTGTATATTCTAGAAAATATAGTAACAATATAGAACCAGGATTAAGAAAATTACTTGAAGTATATTCTGCAAAGCCATCCTCTCCCAGTTCCAGAATCATCCGCTGTTTCCACCTCTCCAAATAGAAAATCTGTTCTGATGTCATGGTCTGCTGAAGGACCCGGGTCACACTTGGTATCTTATTCCTTTGCAAAGGGATTTTCAAAGGAATTGTCGCACCACCTGTTGCATTTGGCTTTAAGCTTCTCTCTGGATTGAAGAGAGGAAACCAGTTTCTTGGAACTGTTGCTTCCTCATCTTGCTTTGGGGGCTTACACTTACTCACAGGTCCATAGAGTAAAGAATCTTCCTCGAACAATGATTCTGGAGTCTGAGCAGGGCCTCTGAATGACAAGACAGACTGTACTAAATCAGAGTACTTTTCTTGGTTCACCTCGTCATAAGGGTTCACTTTTTTCTTCCGGCCACATGAATAAGAGGAAGTGGAGAAACCCATATGTAGGGATAGTTCTACAGAAAGTCCCTTTGAACTTTTAAGCTGCCTGCAGATGGTCTGAAATGCCTTCATCTTTAGACTTTTCACTTCCCTCTAGTCTCCTTGCAATGCAGAGGGTCTTTTTAGTTTTTGCATTTCTGTTAAAAAGAAAAGTGGTGTTAGGTGCCAAATATGTTAAATTATTTTAACTATCAAAGTGAGAGCGGCATTAGTATGATATTGCACATTTAAAAGCCTATTCAATAAGCTTTTGCAACATACTCGGACACAGCTATTTCCAAAGAAAGGCCCTCATCAATACCAGAAGGACTAGCACCTACTAAATTCAAAATAGCAGCTTGGGCAAGGTGTCCCTAATATTATATCTGAAGAAATGTGATGCCTAGGAACTGAGGGAGGAGTGTGAGACTAGAGGAAAAAAATAACTCTAGAATCCATCTGGTAATAGCTAGAAGTCATAGTTAACAATTACCCACGGATCCTTAAATATCAGATTCTTTGCTAAGTATTCTGTGTGGAGATTTCTCATTCAACCCACACACCCTGTAAGGTGGGTACTACTTCCACCGTTTTATAGAAGTGGAAATCAAGCTTCTGAAGGTCATGTCAGGTCCAGCTGGTAAGCACAGTGGTCAGCAAGGAGCACCACTGTGATCCCCATAAGTCAACCCCTGGTAGTAGGCAGTTAAGACAGACATGAACAGAGCAAGGACGATTGGTCAGGTTCAGGTCACCAGGTGGAAAAACCCAGGTACCCATATAGTAAGGGATAGTCACTCGCCCTCAGGGTGACTTTCCTTCCCTTAGCAAAAAGCTGGTCAAGTGGTTTTGACCTCTGACCTTTCCTCTCTAGAGATAACATCTGTGCCTCAACTGTATTTCAGCTCCAGGTCCAGAAAAGCAGCAAAACCAGACCGGCGACCTCCCCCTCCCCCGCTGCTTGTCCGCAGGGCCAGCTGCACAGCACAATAATCCCTACCCTGGGGCTGGCCAACCAACCAGTGAAGACCACAACCCTGAAAGGGCACAACTAGGAAAAGGATGAATATTCTATTGAGGTCTTCCCCTAAAATCTCCACCTTAAAACCATTAGCAGGGGACCCCATGTGCTCTTCCTTCCAGAAGCCCTTATTTCCCCTTCCCCTCCCCTTAGGCATCTTGTCATTAATTCCCTCATTTCCAAGCTCCTAGGGCCCTTCTTTTCTGGTTTTGTTTCGTTAATTCTCACGCGAGGCAGTTCTCCCATTGATTTTTAGGGAGAGTGGAAGAGAGGGAAAGGCGGTGTGAGGCCGGCTCACTCCTGCCTAAGCCCCAATCAGGGCTCGGTGGGGAGGAGCTTGCAATGGAGGTACTGCCCTTGACCAGAATCCAGCCGGGGCGACCGCAGGCCAGCGCTCTGTCCGCTGAGCAAAACCGGCTAGGGACAAAGGCCCTTCCTTTTCCTCCACAGACCGTCTCTTCTACCAACTACTTTTCCGACCTCTGTGATTTACCAAGTAAATATTCTCTTACAGTGTGGGTCTTGGCTCCGAATTCTTTCTAGCCAGAATCCAAGGACCCAGGTTGCTGAAGGAGGGTCGGTCTGACCCCACAGGTCAGACCTCTGGTGCCCTAACAGCCGCCTACAACCGAACCCGGCAGTGGCTCATTCGGTGAGAGTCAGGACTAGGGAGGAGAAGGCTTAAGCAGAAGCCTAGCCCAGGGCAAGGGTAGGTACCTCAGCGGCTACCACCCTTCGCTTAACTCCCACGTAGCTAACGACCTCTTCGGACGCGAGTTCTCCTCGTTCCCGCGCTTCGGTCTCGAACTAGGCTTCCGCCCGGGCAAGGCGGTCCCAACATGCACCGCGCACGGAAGCGCGCACGTCCCGCCCCTAGCGTTGGATTCGCCTCCACAGACACTCACGCGATTCTCGGGGGGTCCCGCCCCGCCAGCAGATGCGCGGGCTCTGGCAGATGCGCGGGCGCCTCCAAATCGCGCCCTTTCGCTCTCACGAGACCTCGCTTACGTCACAGCTCGTGGCCATCTTGGACCCTGGCTAAGGAATAAATTCGCCGCACGGCAGCACGCTCTTCCTTGAGACGCACCTAACGGGGAGTGTTTCTGGCTCCGCGTTCCTCTCGCCGCCCTGTGGTCTGCGGCTCCCGCGTGGCCCGGAGCGAGGGTAGGCCCCGCGTGGCTTCTTTGCCCGGCTCCAAGATGGACGGGGGAGGCAACTGTGGGGGAGCACGTGGCGTGCCGCTCGCCTTTCCTGGGGCTTCTGGGATGGTGGCGGAGTCTCGAGGCCTTCTGCCGCCGTGGGGCAGGGAGGCTAGCGGAGGCGGGGCCGCGGCCGCCCCTCTAGGCGCCCCGGCGGCGGCGGCGGCCCAGCCTCTTCTTTCCTCGCACAGCCCGGCAGCCCGCGCTCGAGACCCGCGTCGCCATGGCCGCGGTTCCCGAGGTGCTGCAGCAGCAGGACGAGGACCGAAGCAAGGTGAGGCCTTCAGCTTTCAGGCGCCAGGCGAGAGGCCTGCCGGCCTCGCGGGGCCCCACATTGCTCTCCTCGTCGCAAGCCTTTGGGGCTGCTCGTGTGCCCACAGGGGACGCCCCCGCCGGGCCCCGAGCGCCCTTTGTTCTTCCCGAGGCTGAGAACAGACGCGGGGCCGCTCCCAGCGGCCCGCTGTCCGGTGCCGGGCGGGCACCGAGCTTCCAGAAACCCGAGAGTGTGTCTTTACGTAAAAAGTTTTAAAAAACTGATCTTGGCCTCACGGAGACTGGGCGCAGGGAACGTGAAATCCACTTAATATGCAACAAACGACGGTTTTGGTTTAGTTGCCTCCAAACTGCGCCCCCTCCTCCTAGATAATACTTTTTTTTTTTTTTACTTTTGGCCTAAATACTGAGGAGATTTCATCAAGTCAGGAATCTGAAGCCTGTGTCTTACAACTTGAGAAACGTTAAAGGCGTCGCTGCGGTAGCTGTGTGGTTTTTAGTAGGTGCTCAAGTAGTCGTTGAACTCGGCTTTTGTTTTTAAAACTTGGGTGTTTATGTAAATCATCTCCTTGCCGATTACATTTTGAGGTCTAGTAGGTAACTGGTGCAGTAAAGTTAGTTTGCCATGGCTAATTAAAGATTTAGAAACAAGCCTCTACTCTTTTCTTGTCCCTTTACATTGGGATTAGCGTCGCATAGTTCGTGTAAGTTGGTATGAACCACAACGTTATGTATGTGCAGAATCATTAACAAAAGTTTTTCTTACAGAAAGCGGGAAACAATGAAATATAAAGCACTGCTAGATTTAACCTGGAAGGCATCTTAAAATGTTAGGTCTATATTAGCCCGTTTTGGAGAGACTATCATTCAGTAAGTACCAAATTGTATCACTGCCTTAGTTACTGAAGTGCAGCTTTGTGATGAAGGCAGTAAAGTTGGAGTATTTTTACTTGAAAGTTGAAGTTTAACTTTTTCTTTTTACTAAAACTGAAAGTGGCAACTTGAGACTACGATTCTTATTAGAACATTCCAAAGGTAGGTTTCTTTCTAGAAGTTTAGATGCTGAATAGGGGTTTTGATAGCGATTTGATATACTAACACGTCTTCCTTGACCCAGTGTTTTAAAGTCTAAAACATTAGCTGTTTAAAAGTGCTCGACTGCTTCGACAGGCCTTTATTTGTTAGTGTGGCATATGGTAACTGGAATTTAAAATGCCCATCCTAATCCTCCAGCAAAATGGGAGGATTATGAAGGCTATCTCACCTCCGCGCTCGCGCCCCCTCCCCCCAGTGGCTACAGGAAAAGGATTATGTAGAATTGTTTTCCCTTTATTTTTTATTAAGAAATAAGGAAATAATAAAACTTATTACAATATTGCCCTAACACGTGGCTTCATTTTTTGCTTCCTGATCTAATTTTAGTCCTGTGCTGTGTATCTATAGATGGTTTTTACTGTTAACTTAAAGGACATTTTTTAATACTAGTAGAGAGGGAGAAACTTGATCAGCTGCCTCCTGCTCGCCCCCTTTGATGAAGGGAACCAGCGACCTTTTGGTCCATGGGAAGACTGGTCAACCCATAGCCAGGGCCCCGCCAAGCCGTTCCCATACATCCCTGACTGGGAATCGAATAGTACCTGGTTCGTAGGTCCATGGATGCTCAACCATTGAGCACACTGGCTGGGTGATTCTTGAGGATTTTGAATGCTCTTAAAGGAACTCTTCGCTACTTTGGCAAAACTAAAAGGAATATTGTTCTGTGTCTGGTAGCCTGACACTTTTCATTTGGTGAAGATGTTGAAATTTGTCTCCCAAAAAGCAGTTTCAGGGAAGATATGCATGGTTTTCAACTTTTTCTCTACTGATGGAAAAGATTGTATTTTGATTTTTAAGTTCAGAAAAATAGGATTTTTACCAAGTGTCACTCCTGAAAAAGTACAGTTAACTAGTAACATGGATTGTTCTCTGGTGTCTGGAGTTTTTACTGATTAGTGGGGAAATTACACAGAACCTCATTCCCATAAAAAAAAGTTACATTGGTCTCCAGTCATTTTGCGCCTTACAGGTTCTCTAGGCCTTCTGTTTGCCAAAGAGCCACTTAAGTAGCTGGCTTCATGGTTAGGTTTCTACTCCCAGATCCAGTGTGAATCCATTGTGGTGAAGAATCTCTTTAATATTCCAGCAACCCACCGCCTATCAAGACTTTTTAAATGATTCTTAAATTGCTAATAGACTGAAGTAAGTTTAGCATATAGGAAAAATTTTGCAAGGACTAGATAGCCATTCCCAGCCTGGTGGATGTGCCTTCTCAGAGCCACGTTAACGTTTATGCTGCTCTGGTTTGCAGTTTTTTGTTAACTGGTGTGGAAATTGTGTCTAGGGACACTTGGTTCACAGCTTGAGTGGAAAAATGTCCTAAAATTTGTTAGTGTAGGAACAATACTAAACTTTGAGAATAACTAAGGCAATTTCAAAATTACTAATTTTGTGGACTTTCTTACATTTAATGGCTTTACTTCGTTTTTCTTTTCTAAATTCTGGAAGTGTGGAACTTGCCAAACTGCCCAAATCTTAGTTCTGGATCAGTAACTTGTACACAGTGTCTTTTTTTTTTTTAAATATATTTTAATTGATTTTTGTTACAGAGAGGAAGGGAGAGGGATAGAGAGCTAGAAACATCGATGAGAAAGACATCCATCAGCCGCCTCCTGCACGCCCCCTACAGGGGATGTGCCCGAAACCAGGATATGGGACCTTTCAGTCCGCAGGCCGACGCTCTCTCCACTGAGCCAAACCGGTTTCGGCCACAGTGTCTTAAGATGCCTATGATCTCACATTTTTTGGGCTGTAGGAAGAAATGGCCAAGGGAGATTATTACATCGTTTTCTAGATCCTGGGATGTAAATTCTCATTTGGTGTGAGATCAGGTAAATAACCAACATCTGATACTGTAGAGCTTGAGTTTAAATCAGGGTTTTACAGCCTGAGCATTATTGACATTTTGGGCTTGATAATCTTTTGTCGTGAGGAATTGTCTTGTGCATTGTAGGGTGTTTAGCAGTATGCCGGGCTTCTGGGTGACAGTAGCACCCTTTCTTTCAGTAGTGCTAGTCAAAAATATGTGCAGCCATTGTTAAATGTTCCTTGGGAGGAAATCACTGGTTTAAACTTTCCTTTAAAAAAAAATGATGTATATGAGTGGGTGAAGGTTGTGTTACAGAGGCCAATATTCAGTGTGCCAGTTTTTACTTTTTTTTGTTGTTGTTGCAGATTTATGATTGATAAATTATAAGAAAATACATGCTATATCGTTGACTTTTGGGGGAATTAGCTTTCCCCACCCCGATATTGAGGAACCGTATCAAAAGTTGGTAGGTTTTCTTCAGTGGGTTCTGGGGGCAATATAGGATTGCAAAGAGGCAGCTGTGTGTTTTATGTTGAAATTTAGTACCTTCTTTGTATGTATAGTGGAAACCTGAGCTCTGATGCTATAGCACTCAAAGCATTGTGGGCTCGAATTGAAGTTCACTAACAAATGCTTCAGAGTAGAACTTACCTAGTTTAAAATCTTAAAAACAATTGTCAGGGACTGGTTGTTTGAGAAAATGAGGCAAAAATATTTCTGTAGGTTAGTATCCTGGAGATAGCTATAGCCATTGATGAAAGTACATGCATGAAGTTAGGGAAACAACTTTTTACTGAACCCACTTTGAGGATAGCTCAGCTTTGTAAGTTCTGCCTTTTAGAAGCAGCGAAGGAAGATGGCTGCTGGAGGACATCTTGTCTCATGTTTGTGGCAAACGTTTTACAAGTATGAATTGTAAGTTTCTCTGCATGATGTAGCTTTCTAAAAAGCCTTACCTCCAACATCTGTTTATTTTCTGATTGGCCACTGAATTACTCTTAAGAGATAGCCCTTCTAAAAGAGGGACATGAAATTTATCAATTGTTTTGTAACCCAAAAGCAAAAGCTAAGAGGGAGGAGAGTGTGTGCAGTTGGGAGGTGTAGAGGAAGGACTGTACTTCCTCAGTTCAGATATGGGATCATTGACTTGACTCCCCCTCCTTCCTTCCCTTTTACAGATTTGTTGTATCTTTTTCAGGCACTACTATGTGGTCTGGAGAGAAAAGTGTAATTTTCTCAGAATAGCTGCTTGTGGTATGCAAGAGTGTAGTTTACTTGTTTTTGAGGGGCAGGCCTCTAACTTCATTCTAGTCACAGTTAATGGTGAGTACAAATGCAGAAGCCAACTTTTTGGGCTTTCACTTTATTATTTCTTGAAGAGCAGTACAAAGCCTCTGGTGAGTGATGAAATGAGGTATTGGAATATTTACATCTCAATGATATGGGAAATGTGTGGTATCTTTGACTCAAAGCAGAGGGAAAGCAGGCAGCCTTCTCTCCTCCCCGTGCTACCATTTGTGTCTCAAACTTATATAAGCTTCAGATAGCTCACTTGTGTTGCTAAATAATCTTTGGTGGTGGTGAAGGTAAATTTGTGTATTAAACCTATTTCCATTCACCTTGGTTTGATCATAAAGGTCAGGCAGTGGATGTTCTTAAATACTCCCATCGGCGTGTGTAGTGTGTAACATGTCAGGTTTGTAGCCGAAAGCTGTGGACTTGATATACCAAGGAACTTTGGGGGAGGGAGCCTACTTTGGGGAGTAGGTAAAGGGCTTTAGCTTTGAATGGAAGAAAATTAATTTTTTATTTGTTGAGCTGCTTCCTCTATAGCACCGCTGTGTTGATCCCCAGTAGAATTTCTGTGCTAGGAGATTCTTCGATCATACAGTTTTGACTCTTTCATTTTATGAGCTCATTTGAAAATAATTCAGGTAACTAGTAATTAGATAGATTTCTCGAAATGAATGTTACTTAAGCCAATAATTCAACTTAATCTTTCTGATTCCATGTTGGGATTTGACTAGTTCATGCATGCATGGGCTTTGCAGCCTTGTGAAATGATGATTGAGTTTATCCATTCGCTGAGTACGCTGCACTGACCTTCTTCCAAGCCTTGGTTCCTTTTCTAGGACTCAGGGTTCAGTAGCCTCCAAATACCCTGTAGTCTGTGGTGTTCTACCATGGACAGCTTGTGTGTTGGTGGACTACCTGTAAGAATGGTTGGTGTCAGCAGAGATGGGTCCCTTTCGGGCCCATCTCACCAAGATGAGTGATGGAAATCTGATCACTTGCTGTAGCCCTTTATCTAGTTTTTTTTTTTTTAAAGCTTATGGCTAACTTCCATAACTTTTATCTTTATTAGTATACTGAGATCTAGAAGACTTTGGTTCTGTTGTTATGATTGATACTGGTAGATCCAAGTTATAAGAAGGGAAGAACCAATTGAAGGTTGGGGAGAAGGGTTAGGAAATGAGAAACAAATAGGTTTAAAAGCAGAGTTCATTGCTTATAGTCAATTTAGTTGTTTTCATGCATGCACCAGTGCTATAAGGAAGAGCTGGGATAAAATAGGTTTTGGAAGAAAATGGTAACAAAAAGTTAAAAGTACCAGTACTTGGAACCATAAAGAGGAATTTGGAGAAAGATATGGCATTAGAATTTCTTATAGAGCACTTCTTTCCTGTGAGTTGAAACACTAACAGTAATATATGTATCTACTGTATGTATCTTCTCTGTTCTCCCTTGTAGGTTCTGAATTTCAGAATCTAGCCTTCCATGTTGTCCAATCACATAGCTGCCCCTTGCCATCTGTGAGCCATTAAATCTTTTGAAGAGGGAGCTTTGTAGATGGTGGTAAGTCTTGTACCAAAGTGAGTCATGAAAGTGAGATTTGGACCAAAAGTGGTCTTTAGCTCTAAAGTCTGCAGAATTGTCCTGCAGCCAATATCATTTTTCCCAGATGGGTTGGCTGATGAATGGGTGAGAAAGTCCATAGGGATTCTGTATCAGTTTTTCTCCTTTTCAGGCTCTTACCAAGCATTTATAGTTTTTAAATTTTGCTTTCTAAATAAAGCAGTGCTATTTATCTCCCCCCCCCTTTTTTTTTTTTGTCACAAGATCATTGTAATTTTTACTGTAAGAATTAATCTGGTAGGAAAGTACATTGGGAGCTGAAACTCCATCTAAAACGTTAGGGTATATCATGCAATGGTTTCTATAGAAATATACAAAAGAAAATCACTTTTAAAACTTACATTCCATTGTTTGAGAATAGATGTTTTAAATTTGATTCTCAAGTGACCTAAGGGAACTTGGGAAATTGAAAAAGTAACTTGACGTGGTTCTAAACCCTGCCTTTCTCCACTGATTTAAACAGCCATTCTTGGCATTTTGACATCAATAGCCCAACTTGGTATTGGCAACCAGTGCAAAGCAGTACTCTATGCTTACATAGGGTAGGGGATAGAGCTGGGTGAATGGGGTACAACCCAGTTCTTACACTCTACATCCTGCTGATTTATTTAGCAAGTACTGTGGCGGAAGGCTATGGAGTTTGGTTTTTGTTGACTAAGTAGGAGAAAGAATGCTGAACTTTTAATCATACTTGATGCTTCCGGAGTAAGGATTCTGTGCTGACTTAGAAGTTTTAAGCATTTCACAACTTTTTTTTTTTTCTTTATTTTCTGGAGGGTTATATGCTAAACTATAGGTTATGTGTGTCTTCATCACACTCATACCAAAAACAAACCAAAAATCATATTCCTATGGTAACAAAAAGGAAAATAGTAATAATAGTAAATAATGTAGGCTATTAACTATATGGTTAGAGTTATGGGAAGAGGTGAAACCAGAAGATAATTGTTCAGTGGGATAAAAGCTATTGGTGAAGTTCATTTAAGCTTTGACTGTGATGCATAAGTAAACTATTTGTCTATTACATTCACCTTGGATCTTTCAATACCTAATTCCAAAGCTAGTCCATATGGCGATCACAGGCTCATTAAGTTTGTTCGTCTTATAGTGAGCTAAAATGGAATTGTCAGCATGTTTAGAAATTGAGAGATGCCTAGAAACCAGGATTTGAGAGTTCTTTAGGAAATGGAATCTCAGGAAGCATCAAGTTGTTGCTGAGCTCAGGGAAATGTACCTTAAACCTGCCCCATCTTTCTACCAATGTCTATTGGCCCTTTTACACCTGCCCACTTTGTTCCTGTTCTGATTGACAGATAGAAACATAAGATAGGTGGGTGTTTAGTATTCTCTGCAGTCAAATTTTAGTGTATATTTGAGGTCTTTTGAATTCCGCATTTGCCCAGTGATAAGTTATCGGAAGGAAGGAAGCTTTTATCAGAAGTATGTCAGGAGAGTCACAGTTAATGAACAAAGTACCCCTGACCTTGAGTCTTATCTTTGTTTGTAGAGATCTCATAAATAAACTTAGGAAAATTAAGTCAAGCAAATATTTCATAGGAGTCATCAGGAATTAATTTGGGAGAAGTGCCTAGGTTAAAATGTCAGGGACTTAAATATATTGTGATCTTACTAATACCTGATATTAAATCAAGTTCTGTTACCAGAACTTGAAGCTTATTTTTTTATTAGAAAGCCATTGTTAGAGGACTAACTGCTTTATGCAACTTAAATTTTTTCTTAGTGCTTAAGGGAAAAAGGGAGGTAACTGACAGTTTCTAAGATACAGAAATACAATTCATGCCTTTTTTTTTTTTAGTGGATATATTTAGTCTTTTGATACCCGATTGAACCTGTTTTTCTACTTTCAAAAGTTTATCAGTCTTAGGTCTTGAACTTTATTTTGAAGAAAAGAATTCAAAATGAAATTTAGGTGGAAATATCTTAGTATTTCCTGTTCCCTCATTCTCTTAACTCCAGTCTTCACTTGGCATTCTCCCTGTGTGCAATCATCGAGTGTTAGGACAGTTTTACTTTATTTATGGAGGGAGGAGGTGGGAAGACATGAGCTGCTTATTTGATGCAGTTTAATGCCTTTGTGTCAGGCCTTCACACTGACCATTAATCACCTTGTCTGCTTTAAGAATTAGGGAATTTATCATACTTTAAATTCAGGACAAACACCATTATAACCACTTTTTTTTCCCTAACGGTCCATTTCTTCCAAAAATTCTTTTTAAAAAAATCAACAAACATGGAATTGGGTGTTATTTTCCTCTGAATTCTCAACTCTCACAAAATCTGTTGCCTTGGCTTCCAGAGCAGTGCTCACACTTGTCCCTTACATGCAGCTACAATGAGATTCTGCTAAGTAGGGTCTTTGTTAGCTTTTCATTTCATTTCTTGGTGCCTACATGAAACAATCTCTGTTAAATAGCTCTACTCTCTCTCTTTTTAAAAAAATATATTTTATTGATTTTTCAGAGAGGAAGGGAAAGGGAAAATCAGAAACGTCGATGAGAGAGAGACATCGATCAGCCGCTTCCCGCACGCCCCCACTGGGGATGTGCCCGCAACCAATGCACTTGCCCCTGAACAGAATTGAACCTGGGACCCCTCAGTCCGCAGGCCGACGCTCCATCCACTGAGCCAAACCGGTTTCGGCAATAGCTCTACTCTTGAGCCAGATTTTTCTTATCTTTTGAACTAGGATCCCATACCATATAACTTCTGTTTTCCTAGTCTCTTCTTTCATATGAATGATCTGGTGAATGCTACTTGAGTATTCCTTGTAGTTTAGGCATTTATGTGAGAAGTTCATGATTTCATCCTGTCTAGTTCAAGCCTTCTTAATAACAGTTCTTTAGGTGTTTGATTAAAGGAATTTTTCATGCTGATATAAAATAAGTAGTGCACATATTAAAATTATAGTTGCTTTTTCAGGTCACAGGAATACTTTGTATCCTTCCATATATTTAAGAGAAGATTTCCCTACAGTGTCAAATAAACTTAGATTTATCTCAGCTGACTTTGTTCTTAACGATCTCATACAAGCTGCTTTTTAATTACTAGCTCCCATTTTTGAAAGGATACTTTTTAGTACTAAAATGAATTTGAAACTAATAACAAAAAAATGTATTTCAGCTGAGATCTGTATCTGTGGACTTGAATGTTGATCCCTCGCTTCAGATTGACATACCTGATGCACTCAGTGAAAGAGATAAAGTCAAGTTTACAGTACACACCAAGGTAAGTGGTGGAATGGCTCAATAATGCAAGGAGTGGAGTGCTGGGTTGCAGCCTTTTTATGTACAGTGGCTGTGGGAAGAGACTTCCTGCACTGAAATGGTTGCCATTTGTTTGCAATGTAGCACCACTGCTAAGTGAGCACCTCTTTTATCTTGTAGTGAGCCTCTTAAGTGTTCCTGATGCAGTATTTTCCACTATAGTGGAACCCGAGGGCATTGCTGGTGTTAAATGTGGCTTGTACACTGCTCTATGAGGAAAGTAAATCAAGCAAAGTGAAGTAGGCCAAACCATCTACCTACACAGCTATAATCTTCCACCTTTTTTAAAAATTTGATTTTGTATTGATTTCAGAGAGGAAGAAAGAGTGAAAGATAAATAGAAACATCAGTGATGAGTGAGAATCATTGATCGGCTGTCCCCTGCCTACCTTCTACTGGGGATAGAGCCCGCAACTCACGCATGTGCCCTTGACTGGAATTGAACTTGAGACACTTCAGTCCATAGGCCGATGCTCTATCCACTGAGCCAAATCAACCAAGACCACCTTTGTTTTTAATTTGCATGTGTGGAAAGTGCTTTCCCATGTTTACCAAGTTCTTAGCCATTGTCCCACTCATTTCTTGTGATTCAAAAGAGTTTTTTTTATTTTTGTTTTTCTGCTGCCAAATTTTTATAAACTTTATTTTTATTTTTTTATAGAGAGGAAGGGAAAGGGATAGAGAGTTGGAAACATTGATGAGAGAGAGACATCCATCAGCTGCCTCTTGCACATTCCCTACTGGGGAAGTGCCTGCAACCAAGATACGTGCCCTCGACTGGAATCGAACCTGGGATCTTTCAGTCCCAGAGGGCGACGCCCTATCCACTGAGCCAAACCGGTCTTGGCAAATTTTAATTTTTTAAATTGATCTTAGAGAAAGGAAAGGGAGAGAGAAAGAGAAACATCAGTTTGTTCCACTTATTTATGCATTCATTGGTTGCTGCTTCTATGTGCCCTGACCAGAGATCAAACACAGCTTTTGGCATATATAGGACCCACTAGCTGACTACCAGGCCAGGCCTGTTTCTAATTTTTTTTTTAAATCCTCACCTGAGGATATGTGTTTTTTTTTATTCTAGAGAGAGAAGAGGGGAGAGGGAGGGAGAAATATCAATTGGCCTCCCATACATAGCCCAACTGGGGATTGAACCCAAAACCTAACGTATGTACCCTGACCAGGAATCAAAACCACCGCCTTTTTGGTGTAAGGGAAAACACTCCAAATGAGTCATCCGGCCAGGTTTATTTCCAAATTTTTAATTTGACAAAAGCAGTATCAGTTCTTTCAGGAACACTTCCAGCCTCCTTTTTTACTTTCATAGTAGTTAAAATGTATTGAATGCTTGGCCTATCCCAGGCGCTGTTGTAAAGGGTTTACATGGATTTGTCTTTTTATAACAAACTTGTGGTGGTGGTTTATTATGCCCACTTTACAGGGGAGGAAACAGGAACTGATTTAAAGCAAAAATAAGTATAAGGTCCTTTCCCACTTTTTTCTTTATTAATCCCTTGGTGGCTTGATTGGCATACCTCAGTTACTCAAAAGACAGTGTGAAGACTATATAATGATATCTGAGTTGTCCTACAAGGTGAAAATTTGTGAAAAGAATTCTTTAAAGAACATGTTTAATCTTGGCTATGGCTTTTTATAGTAGTGGAGAGATTGATTGTGTTTTGCTGCATTTTGTTCTTTATTGGATCTCCTGATGTTTTATTCAGGATTTTCTCTTAGTGCAGCTCAGAAAACTCAAGCCACTTAATCTAAGGTAAGTGATAATTACTAGTTAACTTCTCTTTTTTATTTATAGACCACACTGCCCACGTTTCAGAGCCCAGAGTTTTCTGTTATAAGGCAACATGAAGACTTTGTATGGCTACATGACACTCTTTCTGAAACTGCAGACTATGCTGGGCTTATTGTAAGTGCCTTTTGGAAAATGAAATAATTGTCGAAGCATGTGTCTTCTACTTTGCTGTTCATTCTGTGTGGAGAGCTGCCCCGGGCATACGGGGGTACTAGAGACCTGAATGCAGGCTCTGGACATAGCTCTCTTCTTTCTCACCCTTCAGTTTAATAAACAGAATTCTGAATGCAGATTCTAGACATAGCTCTCTGCTTTCTCACCCTTCAGTTTAATAAACAGAGATGTGAATGCAGAGTTTAGACATAACTAAACAGTTTGGCTGAAAAAATGTTGATGCCTATGTGCAAGATCTTGCAAGGTCTTGGATTACTTAGAAGGTCAGTGACTGTGTTTGCAAATACCTGATTTGTGTAACTCCCTCCTCTGCTTGTGCTTAAATACTATACTGGAAATAAACTCGGAGCTGCAGACTCAAGTCTCAGACCTCCCAACCCCATCTTTTCTTGTCTGTCTTTTCTTATCTTCACCCCCTCATTCAGGTACTGTTCGATTGCCAGCAGGTTCCGGCAATTCTGTTTAAAGAGACTTACCCATTTTTCATGATGGCTTGTGAAAAGTCTGACTTCACCTGCCAACTAGAGTATGTGCTAATCATTACTGTCAGATTTGATTGTCCTCTGGAATTCTATAGACTCTTAGCTTGATGTTTCCTCATCGGTTCTGTTTTAGTTCTAATTGTAATATATAAATTTTAAACACACTATTGTACCGTACCAATTGTTCATAATAGATAAACTGAATAAGTGAGTACCCAGTTTTGGGGAGGACACTTTTAAATGGCTAAAATGAATAAGGTTAAGAGAAAAACAGGTTGACCCCAGGACTGGTGGCCTGTGCACAAGCCCTAAGTAGAATGTCATTGCTCGAACAAGAATGCTCATGAGTTACCTGCCTCTGCTGCAGATTCCACCTGCTCCTACAAAGCCTGACTTTGATGGCCCTCGAGAGAAGATGCAGAAACTGGGAGAGGGCGAAGGGTCTATGACCAAAGAAGAATTTGCCAAGATGAAGCAAGAATTGGAAGCGTAAGTGGATCTTACGCTTCTATGTGCCCTGACCAGAGTATGGTAGTTACTCGTGCTGTCCTCTAAAACTGCATTTTGCAGATTGTGGGGCAGAGTCTTGAGCTTTAGACCTTGACTTCCTTGGGCTATTAGCACTGGATAGAATAGTTTTCCCCTATGTAGACTATACTGGTTATGGAATGCTGATTTGGCGTGGTAAAGTAAACCTTTGTATCCTGCTATCTAATAAAAGAGTAATATACAAATTGACCATCACTCCAACACAAGATGGCCAGTAGGGGAGGGCAGTTGGGAGGGACTAGGCCTGCAGGAAGGGCAGTTGTGGGGACCAGGCTGGCAGAGGAAGGCAGTGAAGGGGGATGGGGGGTTGGGACCAGG
This sequence comes from Lasiurus cinereus, assembly GCA_011751065.1. NCBI lineage: Eukaryota > Metazoa > Chordata > Mammalia > Chiroptera > Vespertilionidae > Lasiurus > Lasiurus cinereus. The sequence goes on from JAAGEH010000006.1 coordinate 16,072,776, forward strand.
ACTGCAGCAGAGTGCAGTTAGGGGCAATCAGGCTGGCAGGGGAGTGGTTAGGGACAATCAGGAAGGCAGGCAGTTGGGAGTCAGCAATCCTGGATTGTGAGAGCGATCCCAGATTGGAGAGGGTGCAGGCTGGGCTGAGGGGACCCCCCCCCCATGCACGAAATTCATGCACCGGGCCTCTAGTTTTCATATATAATTTTTTAAAACTGCTGTAGTGTGCAGTGCTTCTCTGAAGTTTGATTACTGGAAACATAGCTGAAACTAGATGTAGTAAGTGCTGTTACAAAGAAGGCATTCTGAATGATGAGCACATTGCAGGCTTGGAAGAAGTCCATAGGAAGTTTATTTTACTTTGATTGTAATTTAATTCAAATAAAACATTTTTTAAAATTCTGTATCATAGTTGGAGGTTTGCATTCAAGTTTTTTGTGAAACCATCCTTGCACTTTATCTTGACTTCCTCCCCTCTTTTACCATCAGGGTGTTGAAATTCAGGTGCTCATTGCAGCATTTCCCATTAATGCTCTGCCCCAAGTCCATATGGTCTAGGACCAGTGCTCCTAAACCACCAGGGTTCTGAATTATATTGATGAGGGTAAAACACTGAACACAGGCTCAAGTTCTCAACATTGGAAAGTTTAGAGTGATCTTTTATGTCTAGATTGAGATAGATCTGCTTGGAAATTTTTTGTGTGTGATTTTGAGAGTACGCTTATTAAAGCTGGGGGACAATGCTCTAGCAAGTGTGATTCAGTTTAGGAACATTGTTCTATACACTAAAAGATCATAGATTCAATTTCCAGTCAGGACACATACCGGTCTCTCCTCCCCCTCCCCCCCAAAAAAACAAACAACAAACAAAACAATAAATACCCTTGAGTGAGGATTTTTTAAAAAAAGCTGAGGACAGTGAAACAAGGAAGGGCTTAGAAGAAACAACAGGAGAGAGCCAGAGCCTAGGTGGGGCTGCTCTGGCTCTAGAAATGTTATGGGAAAGAAATAAGCCTAGGCAGGGCTTCTTTGGCTCACTGAAAAATAAGTTAGTGACAGAAGTGAGCCAAGGTGGGGCTGCTATTGGCTCACTGAAAAGTCGGAGAGAAGGGGGCTTTGGAGATAGATTCAAGGGGTCAGCCTTGGACAAGCTGCTATTGCTAGTTGCTCCCCTGGTTGCAAGTCTCATAGAAACATTTATTTTAGTTTATTTTTTAGAGGGTGGAAAGGGAGGGGCAGGGAAAGAGACATCAATTTGTTGCCTCCCACAGGTGCCTACCTGTGGCTAGGGATTGAACCAGCAACCCTTCTCTGTATGGGCTTATGCTCTAACCACTGAGAAACACAAGCTAGGGCTCTCTGGGACCTTTAGACAGATGCATGCCTGAGGGGGAAGAAGAAAGGGGTAGGGGTGTGTTGAAATGGGGGAGAGTGCTGGGTTTTTTATCTTTAGGGCTTTTAAAGGCTGGGAGTTAGAGGAGGATCTCAATAGTATATTTATCAGCTGTATTATGCTAATACACCAAAATGAGATTTATTCCCTTAACTTCATCTGTCCTTAGGTGCCGTATAATTTCTTCTGATTCTGAGCCTTTTTAGTCTCCGTGCTGTCTATATAGCTGCCAAATTAAAGGTTTTTTAGTGATTTTAAAGAAATCAATACTCTTGTCTGCTAACTACCAGCAGTGTTTGCAGGTAGATTTCAGTCTTTGTAGACTTGTTCCATCAACCCCAGTTGTAATTTCACTTTCCCTCTTTTGTTCATTCCATAGATTTCAAAATGGCAGCTATCTTATTACTGAATTAGATATAAAGTTATACCAAAATGTTTAGGTCTTAATCAGATATTTTACTTAGTGGCATGAGCAGTAATAACTGTTGGGTAGTAGTTGCCATTTGAGTCGTGCCAGCTAAATGTCTTGTATGCTTCTCTTTTAGCGAATATCTTGCTGTCTTTAAGAAGACTGTATCCTCCCATGAAGTCTTTCTTCAGCGGCTTTCTTCTCATCCTGTTCTCAATAAAGATCGCAACTTTCATGTTTTCCTGGAATACGATCAGGATGTAAGGCTTTTTTTCTCTAAGATTCCATTTCCATGATCCAGTAAAATTTACAAGACTATTCTTTAAAGATATACCTGATGCCCGGTTGGTGTGGCTCTATGGTTGAGTGTCTACCCATAAACCAAGAGGTCACTATTTGGATTCCCAATTAGGGCAAAAGTCTGGATTGCAGGCTCTATCTCCAGTAATGGGTGTGCAGGAGGCACCTGATTAATGTTTCTCTCTCATTGATGTTTCTATCTCTCTACTCTTCTCCCTCTCTAAAATCAAGAAAGACATTTAAAACAAATAAACTATAGACTTGTTAAAAATAAAAAATACTTGATATATATTCTCCAAAATTGACTTTAAAAGTTCTGTGTTGGTTTTTTTTTTTTTTTTAGTATATTTTATTGATTTTTACAGAGAGGAAGGGAGAGGGAGAAAGAGTTAGAAACATTGATGAGAGAGAGACATCGATCAGCCGCCTCCTGCACACCCCCTACTGGGAATGTGCCCACAACCAAGGTACATGCCCTTGACTGGAATTGAACCCGGGACCTTTCAGTCTGCAGGCCAATGCTCTATCCACTGAGCCAAACCGATTAGGGCTAAAGTTCTGAATATCTTACCAACAGAGTGGGAACCTTTAGTATATGCCACTTCCTCTCCTTGGCAGATCAATTATGTAAGGCATTTTTATAAAAGGCTGCTTTAAGATTTTGGTCTCTCTTGCCTGCTGAAGAATAGTTTACTCAGTTAAGTTTGGGATTGTTAGAAGAAAACTAAATGGATCCAAATTTGTTCTTTTCTTGGCTACCTTTTTGTTGACAAAAGATTTGTATACTTGTTTTTTTAACGTTTCTGTTAATATGAATGAAGCAAATCCCAACTTAAACATTTCCTTGTGTCTTCTAACCAGTGAAGTTTAATAAACATAGAACAAGTTTTACCAAAAATTTAAAAGCCACTGGGATTTGGTGCCTGGCAGTGGGTATCTAGCAAATATGATTTGGTTGGAGTGTCATCCTGTACACTAAAGCAGCCATCACCAACTGGTGGTCTGTGAGATCTGAAAGGTTGGTGACTGCTGCACTAAAGCAGTGGTCGGCAAACTGCGGCTCTCGAGTTGCGGTTTGCCACTCTGTTGACTAATGTGCTGACCACTGCACTAAAGGATCACAGTTCAACTCCCAGTCAGGACACATATCCAGTTGAGGGAGGGTTCTATCCCAAATTAGGGATGTTTTTGTCTTCCCTCTCTAAAAATGAATAAAAGTAAGGGGGGAAAAAAATCCATTTGTTGCCCAGATAGTTTCCAAAATAGCTATTACATCATACTTTTAGAATTGTGACCTGGGTTTAGATTTAGCTATATATTCAATATCTTAGATCTGGTGGTTAAGATGGAATTTGTCTTAATGTCTTTAATCTTACGTGTGTGCCAATACTGGTAAACAGTGTTATTTGGAAAGTATTTAGGACTTAATCCAGAAAAATATATTTACCATAAACTTCTTTTGACATTCTCTTTTTCAGCTAAGTGTTAGGCGGAAAAATACCAAAGAGATGTTTGGTGGCTTTTTTAAAAGTGTGGTAAAAAGTGCTGATGAAGTCCTTTTTTCTGGAGTTAAGGTAAGTGGCTTTTAGCTGTTTCTGACTTTGCATGGAAGGTGACATTTTATTTCTTTAGGAAAGATATTTGTGAAATTAGTTTTTCTAGAATACCCTGTTGTCTCCCTGGAGAGGGGATAAGAACCTTCTCACACTTAAGTCTTTATTTTCTCCTTTTTTGTAAGGAGAGAAATGAAATTATTTAAAAAAAGAAAATTACCACAAGGTCAGTAGTTCATGACGGTCTCTAGAACTACACAGCCCATTTTGGTAGCCCCAGATACTTGACATTTTAAGTTTTATTTACATGATGGATTCCAAGGACTTGATATGAAGAAAATAATATATGTCACTGTCACTGATTTTTTTTTTTTTTGTAGATAATGCTGAGTTAAGTAAAATATTTAAAGCTTATTTCACCTGTGGCTTGAAAAATTTTAATGCTACATGTGGCTCTCATATTTCTACTGTTAAATACTATTATAGAAAATAAAATTAATATACAAGTCTCTCATTAACCTCATAGGTGTGATTTACTCCTTTATTCCTCATCCTCCCTTTTAACTGTGTTACCTTATTAGCTACTATTTGGTATCCAACTCTGTCAACTTGAGGGCTTAAGTAGCCTAGAATATAGGTGCTGAGTTCCAGGGGCCTTGTTAGAAATTTGGGAGCTCTTTGGTGATCCCATTGGCACAGTTTTAAGGTGTGTGGGACTTAATCTGTATCCATGTATTGCTGCAGGGTATTTAGTGTCCCTGGGTAGTGCCCACCAGATTCTAGTATTTGCCTCTCAGTCTGAAAGCAACCAAATTCAGCCCTCTGCACACACATAGAGTATCTGAAGCCTAGGTAGCAATCCACTAAGCAAAACTATTGCTCTCGCAGAATTGCTAGACCTTAAGATATCAGAGTGTTACTTGGCTTTGTAAAATGGTTCTCTGTTGATATTTCCTGCCAACACTTGACTTTTGCTGGTCTTAAGTGTGAAATGATATTTTGTCAATTTGTATTTCCCTGATCTGTAGAGGTTAAGCTTATGCATGAGCTTATTTCCTTAATGTTCTAATTCAAAACACATATTCATATTTAAAGTTTTGCTTCTTAAATTTTTCCCTCCTCTCCCTTTAGGAGGTAGATGACTTCTTTGAGCAAGAGAAGAATTTCCTCATTAATTATTATAATAGGATCAAGGATTCATGTGCAAAAGCTGACAAAATGACCAGATCTCATAAAAGTAAATATCATTTACCCACTAGCCACCACCTTTGCTAATGTGCCAACTCTGTTCACATAAACAAGGCTGTCCTTGTTTCTGCAGATGTTGCAGATGACTATATCCACACTGCAGCCTGCCTGCATAGCCTGGCTTTAGAGGAACCCACAGTCATCAAAAAGTAAGTTTTTGTTGGAAATCCTTTTCTCTAAATTCTCTAATCCAAAATTAGTAGGTGGTATGATTGGAAGTATGAATAATGACTACATAATATCAGTTCTGTTGAGTACAAGTTTATCAAAGGTACATAAGATAGTTTCTAGCAACTAAAAATCTTACCCTTTGAACACAGAGAAACTTTGTAGTGGACTCAGAGGACACTTCTGTACCAAACGTGATTATTGAGCCTATGTTACATGTTTCTACTACTTTTTTTTTTTTTAAGTTTGTCCTGTATGTTCTATTCCACATAGTTCTTGCCACTTTACTTGGCAATATCTTGGACTGATTTGAAGAGATATGATGGAAGTGGTCATAAGGATAATGTAATGACCCCAGTCTGATCTTGGGCTTTATATATATGTGTGTGTGTGTGTGTGTGTGTGTGTTTTACATTTATATATATATATATATATATTGTTTTTGTTTTTTCAGTTTCTCTATCCTAGCCCCATTTTTGGTGTGATACAGTATTCTATTTAATACCTGGGCTTGGTATAACAGGCAGCAGTATTTCTGATTTGAAAGTAGAAGTCAGCTAATGGCAGAATCAAGATGAAATAGTTTATAGTTAATGGCTTTGGGGCACACGTGCTGGTTCATTAGAACCTAACCTTGGTTAATACAGACTTGGCATTGGATAAGAATTGGGGACATAACCAGGCCCGAGTGACTCAGAAGGTTGGGGCTTCGATTCCTGATCACATAGCTAGATTGTGGGTTTGATCCCTGGTTGGGGCTCCTCTGGGAAACAACTGATTTGATGAAATCAATACGTGGATACGTTAATTCTAAAGCACCAAAGGCTAAGACTCCTGAATTTACCCATTCCTCTATATATTTTAGGTACCTGTTGAAGGTTGCTGAGCTGTTTGAAAAACTTAGGGTAAGGATTTTTATTTTGGTTTTCATTATATATTTTAAAATCTGTTGATACCTACTTTGATGATTTTTTTTTTTTTAATTCTAAAAGAAAGTGGAGAGTCGAGTCTCCTCAGATGAGGATTTAAAGCTGACAGAGCTCCTTCGATACTATATGCTCAACATAGAGGCTGCTAAGGTAAGTTCTTTACGGCTGCCTTGTTGTGACTAAGAGGTGTGATGTTAGAGATGTATCCTTTTTGTTAAAAATGAAGAGGAAGGTAGGAATTTGTCAAGATTGTTTGTGTATGTGATGGGAACCTAAATAGAGATGTAAATTGGGTCAAGTTTGAGTTATCAGAAATTGAGTTTATTGAGGAAGGGCTATCTGGAAAAGGCATGCAATAATAGTAGCAAGCTACCTGTGAGTCTGGTCAGGGTTTGGAATGGATTTATGGGCAAGGAGGGTACAAAAAGTGAAGTCCATTCAGAGTTCAAACAGTAAGTTCATGGATAGAAGTTCATTGGTCAGGAGATTCTTCTGTAAATCAGGCAGCTTCTTTAGTCTTATATTATTTGGATTTTTTTTTTTTTTTACACATTCTTGACTATCTTTATATGGATTTAAGTGCTGCTGATAATTTTTTTTGCATGTACACAAAGATGACAATTGAGCCTCAGATGACTATCATACATGCAGATCTTTCCATTTTATTATAATTATTTTTTAATATATTTTTATTGATGTTAGAGAGGAAGAGAGAGATAGATCAGTGATGAGAGAGAATCAGTAATTGGCTGCATCCTACATGCCCTCCACTGGGAATTGAGCCTGCAACCCAGGCATGTGCCCTTTATTAGAATTGAACCTGGGGCTCTTCAGTCTGCAGGCTGATGCTCTGTCCACTGAGTCAAACCAGCTAGGACATAACTTTCTTTCTATTTTAGATACTAAGGTAACTTTTACTTTGAAAGAATATTTCAGATTAGATCCTTAGGGTAGACTTCCAGAGGCAGGGTTCTCTGGATAGGGTTATAAGAATGTTTTAACTACCTCATTACCCACTTGCATTCTATCCTCATCATTTGACTCACCTTGCAGTAACTGCACGTTTCAATACACAGTGGTTAATTTTCTGAAATTACTTTCCTAAAAAGAAATCCTTCAATTTTGACTGTTGTTTTTTTTTCTTTTTCTTTTGACCCATGTGAATAGTTCTGAAAAAAGTTCAGTAATGCCATAAGAATTCTTCCCAGACTAATCTTGGGATTAAAAAAAATAATGAGAGGTGGGATAGATGAGAGATCAACCAAAGAATTTGTATGCATACATATGAGCATAACCATTGAACACAAGACACTGGGGGGTTAGGGTATGCCTGGGAGGGAGAGGGGCAATGGGAAGATACGTATGCATGTAACACATTAATAAATTAAATAAAAATAATAGGGAGGGGGAGTGGTCATAGAGGTAGACTAGATTTTTGCTGTCAAATTTCAGGTAGTGCATTGGCACTAGAGTACTTGGGGTATTTTACCACATTTTTATGTTAATTTTCTTCCCAGGATCTCTTATACAGGCGTACCAAAGCCCTCATTGACTATGAGAACTCAAACAAAGCGTTGGATAAGGCCCGGTTAAAAAGCAAAGATGTCAAGTTGGCTGAGGCACACCAGCAGGAATGCTGCCAGAAATTTGAACAGCTTTCTGAATCTGCAAAAGAAGGTAGAGCAGGGCCACTCTAGCTTTTACGTTGTATTTGTAAGTTGTTTCAGCCTCACTGAGAGAAGTTGCACAAATACAGCAAAGAACACCATACATGCATCCTTTAGTTGCAGACACCTACCTGTCCACAATTTGTTCTTTTGCTTTTTCACTTGGTACACTTGCTCCCTTGTGGATGTTTTTATAACTGCATTGGTGCTTTTGTCTTTTTTAGCCATTTGAGTTTGAGGTTTTATGTATTATGGTCTTTTTTTCCTTCAAAAAAAAGTTTGTGCATTTTTAAAAAGATACTTGCCTTTTTGAAGACTTTGGTCTCTTATAAAAAATAGAGTGCTTATTTTTGGTTGTCTATTTCTTCATTAGATTCCAGTTAGCCATTTCCAACAGAAAACTTACAAGTAATGTGCTTCTTAGGGTATGATATCTGAGGGTGTGGTGTGTCTACTTCAAAATTTTGTGGTATTAATTTTGATTACCCAGACATGTGTTGTTACATTTCTCCACTGTTGTGTAGTTATTATTTTTTCATGCCACTAATTACTAATTCACGGGGAGACTATTTAAGACCGTGCATATATCATCAAACTTTTCCTCTGAATGTAGGTTATGTTGGCTCTTTTTAAAAATATATATTTTATTAATTTTTTACAGAGAGGGAGAGAGATAGAAAGTCAGAAACATCAATGAGAGAGAGAGACATCGATCAGCCGCCTCTTGCACGCCCCACAGTGGAGATGTGCCCACAAGCAAGGTACATGCCCCCAACCGGAATCGAACGTGGGACCTTTCAGTCCGCAAGCCGACGCTCTATCCACTGAGCCAAACCGGTCTTGGCTTATGTTGGTTCTTGTGTGAACCAATCTTTACCCTCGTGGTTGCAGAAAGGCAATTTCTCCCTCTAATTCTAGCATTCCCTTTCCAAATAAGCACTTGACAAATTTTTTAAACACAAGCCTACCCTTTCCTCCTATTTCTTCATTAGAGCCATTGACTCCTATATTCTAAAATAATTTTGAATTTTATTATACTAGCTATTGTGCTACTCACTGTTCAGTCAGCCAGTGAGAAAGAACTTTTTTTTAATTGATTTTTTTTTTTTTTAGAGAGGAAGGAAGAGGGGATAGAGAGTAAGAAAATTCAATGAGAGAGAAACATCGATCAGCTGCCTCCTGCATGCCCCCCACTGGGGATGTGCCCACAATCAAGGTACATGCCCTTGACCAGAATTGAACCTGGGACCTTTCATTCTGCAGGCTGACGCTCTATCCACTGAGCCAAACTGGTTTCGACAAAGTGCTTTTAAGCTGACCTGTTCTTATGATATAGCCCCCATTCTTCATCTTTTTAAAAAAATTTTATTGATTTCATAGGGGAAGGAAGGGGAGGGGGAGAGAAACACCAATGATGAGAGGCAATCATTGATTGGCTGCCGTCTTCATGTCCTCTCTTGGGAATTGAGCCTGCAACCTGAGCTTGTGCCCTGACCAGGAATCAAACTGTCACTTCCTGGTTCATAGGTCGACACTCTACCACTGAGCCACGCTGACTGGGCTCCCCCTTCCCACCCATTCTTATGATCATTTAGATGTTCTATGTTAATCTTACATGTTTTCGTTTCCAGGCCTGGAAACTACATTTCTTTCAGAAGCCCAAGCTCTTGTTACTTAAGGAATTAGTAACAAGATTTGGTGCTAAATATGCTCATTGATTCTGGAGAATCTCTGCTTCTGGGCCCTTGTGCTGACAGTGAAGAAATAATAGGGATGTGTGCACACACATGCACATGCATTTGGCTTCTTTCTCTCCTCAAAATTCTGAATCCATGGTGGTGATGATGTAGTTCCAGTCCATGTCCATAGGGCTTTTCTTGCCTTCCCCCAATTTTGCTTTGGGGGGAGATGGTGCACCATGTAGTCTTTTCCTTAAGGGGTCTCACTGCCCTATAGTTCTGGAACATGCCAAACCAAAAAGTAAAGAATGTGTCTTTTAGAACAAACTGAATTATAGTGAGTTTATATTTGACATAATCTCAAAACACCTTCCTATCCCCCCTCAAAACTTGGTTTTCCCAAAACTTTTTTCCTTTCTTATGGTTTCAAAAATCTAGGCATATTTGGAAACGTCCTGATAATAGCTATCTGTGAACAGTACAGTTCTCCTTTCGTATCCAGGACTGCAATGTCTTTAACTATAAGGAGCAGAACTTTTCTGTACAAAAACTCTGCAGATGGCATGCAGACACATGCAAGGTGGCTGTCTTTTAGATTCTTTCAAAGGAACCTCTTTTAAAAAAAAGTTATATTGATTTTAGAGAGAGAATCTTCAAACCTCTTCCTTATTGCCCTATTCTTCTTGTCCTTTTTTAAAAAATATACTTTTATTGATTTCAGAGAGGAAGGAAGAAGGGGAGAGAGATAGAAGCATCCATGATGAGAGAATCATGGATCGGCTGTCTCCTGAAAGTCCCCCACTGGGGATCAAGCCCACAACCTCAACATATGCCCTTGAGCAGAATCAAACCTAGTTCATAGGCCAATGCTCTTAATTTGCTGAGCCAAACTGGCTAGGGCTCTTCTTGCCCTTTTTAGCAGCTAATTTAAATTTATAAGGAACACACTTTAAAATGACTGAGTTGAAATCTTAGGTTATTATATAGGCGAAAGTTCAGTGGCTCTGAGAGTTTTAGAGAAGGTAATTAAAATTTTTTTAAATGGTACCAATTTAGGCCTGTCCTTATTGCTTAAGGTTGTTCCTGTGTTATAGATTTTATCCTCTTTATTCAAATTACTAGAGGCCCCGTGCACGCACGTGTGTGTCTCCCCTCAGCCCAGTGTGTGTCTCCCCTCAGCCCAGCCTGCACCCGTTCCAGTCTGGGACCCCTTGGGTGAGGGATCGGGCCAAAACTGGCAGTTGGATGTCCCTTACAATCTGGGACCGCTGGCTCCTAACTGCTCACCTGCCTGCCGGCCTAGTGGCTCTCAACTGTGCCCTCTTCTGGTCTGGTTGCCCCATCCTCACCCCCCACTGCCTCTGTCAACCCTAATTGTGCCCCCACCTGCCGGCCTGGTTGCCCCTTACTGCCCCCCACACTCACTTGCTGGCTTGGTTGCCCCCAAATGCCCCCCCCCCACGGTCTGGTTGCCCCCAACTACCCCCCCTGCTGGCCTGGTTGCCCCACATAGCCTGTTTGGTTGTCCGGTTGCATTGGTCGTTTTAGGCTTTTTTATATATATCTATATAGATATATATAGATATATATAGATATAGATATAGATATATAGATATATAGATATATAGATATAGATATGCCTGGGTGTATGATATTTAAAAGTACAATATTCCAGACCATTCAGAGATTAACAGGTCTTTGACTCAAATGTCCCGGTTCTTTGTAAGATTTGTGGCTGAATGGATTTGAGTCAGTTGAATAAGCATAGTGAAACTGATGTGGGGGAGACAAGGGTTAGGGTGTAGAGTCTTGTCCTATGTGGAGGCCTTAGGGGAAGGAAGGAGCTTATCTTGACATCTTGGGAAGACCCATTTAGCATAGTAAATTCCAAGTTGTGGCTGTTAACACATCAGTATAAAAATTTTGTGAGTTTTTAGTTTGTTTTTTTTTTTAATACATTTTATTGTTTTTTTACAGAGAGGAAGGGAGAAGGATAGAGAGTTAGAAACATTGATGAGAGAGAGACATCAATCAGCTGCCTCCTGCATACTTTCTACTGGGGATGTGCCTGTAACCAAGGTACTTGCCCTTGACCAGAATCAAACCTGAGACCTTTCAATCCGCAGGCTGATGCTCTATTCACCGAGTCAAACCGGTTTCAGCAAGTTTTTAGTTTTTTTTTAAGTTTTTTAGTTTTTAATTTCTGTTGGACAGTGCTGTATAGGCATGGTACTGGAGGATAAGTTTGCTCCTAAGTACCCCACAGCACCAACTTGAGCTAAGAACAGTTTTCAGAATTTAAAGAAAATGTCCTTAAAGTTACTGGTTCAAGTATGTGTGGCTCGCCACCTCCCCAACCCTCTGTCTAAAAACAAGGACAAAGCTGCTCATCTCCCAAGATTCTCCAAGTCAGTAACCCTTCTCCAAATTTTGATTCTCAGTGATTGGATGGTGTTGCTTATTTAAAGGTAATGGCAAGCATATTACAGTGTCCATAGAATGGGATATGTGCCAATTGCAGAGATATTAGAAATGTGAGAAAATATGGCAGTGCTTCAGAGCTTTGAAGATGGTTTGTTTGTAAGAATATTTTGAAATTAAAGATGAAAATTGTTAATTTTTTTTGAAACTTCTCTTTTGTAGAACTAAGCAATTTCAAACGAAAGAGAGTGGCAGCATTTAGGAAGAATTTAATTGAAATGTCTGAACTGGAAATAAAGCATGCTAGGGTAAGTATTCAGAATAAGCCAACAATTTTTTTAGTTTTTTTTTTTTTTTTTAAGTTATTTTCCAGATATCCCAATATCGTTAAGCAGGTGGGATTTGCTTTGTGGCTTTAATCCCTTGTAGTGAAGGTGGGAGCCAGTTGTTAAAGTATGTTTGTTCTGCCAAACAAATTTATAACGTTTTGGTGAAGTACTGCATTTGAAAAGAGCATTTTTAAAAAATATATATTTTATTGATTTTTTTACAGAGAGGAAGGGAGAGGAATAGAGAGCTAGAAACATCAATGAGAGAGAGAGATCGATCAGCTGCCTCCTGCATGCCCCTCACTGGGGATGTGCCCGCAACCAGGATACATGCCCTTGACTGGAATTGAACCTGGGACCTTTCAGTCCGCAGGCCAATGCTCTATCCACTGAGCCAAACTGGTTTTGGCAAGAGCATCCTTGATGGAGGCATCCTGCCTCCTCAAAGTTCTGTGGACCACACTTTGAAATATGTGTTCTAATAATTTGTGAACACATCTATCATACCATTTTACAGCTCTTAATTATCTGGAGTTTTCATGGAAAACAATTTTTAAAATAGTCATCTGGTTTTGCTAAATGTCTTCTGATATTTCTTTTTGGTTTAGAAAGGAAGAAAAAATATACATTGATGTCTAGCTTAATTTTCACAGAGAAGTTGGAGAACAAAGGTTTTCAATGATGGGTGCACATTAGACTTTATTAGGGAATTTTTAAGACTTTTTGCTGCCCCTGCCCATTCACTCAGAACTTCTGGGTATGGTGTTCTTGGGTGGTTCTGGGGTACAGCTGAGATTGGCCCCCCAAAAGTGCTGTCTGGTCCAGGGCACCTGGGTCAGCCCTTGGGTCAGTAGGGAATTGTAGGAGAGAGAACTTTCACTAGCCATCAGCATTGGTTAAAACAAGAAGACTTAGAGCATTTGTGTGTTTTGAATGCCTTTATTGTCACTATAACATAGATGTGTTTATTCACTTGTCTATTAAGTCTATTTCTTTTAAATTGGAGTTTTAAAGTATACATAAATTATACTATAATGTTAAGAGACACTTTGTGAAAGTCCTATGTAAATAAATATTATTTGTTATCACTTAAAATTCCACCCATAGCTAATTTTTACCAACTTAAAAAAATACTTTTTTTTTTTAATTTAAAAAATACTTTTATTGATTTCAGAGTACAAGGGGAAAGGGAGAGGTAGAAGCATCAATTGAGCCTGCAATCCAGGCATGTGCCCTTGGCCAGAATCAAACCTGGGACCTTTTAGTCCACAGGCCTATGCTCTATCCACTGAGCCAAACCGGTTGGGGCTACAACTTTTTATTTAGTCTTCTCAAGGCCTTTATTTTCAAAGAACAACTTATTTATGTAATAGTTTGATTAATTCTCTTAAGCAAAATTAGCATGACTGTTTGGTGCAAACTTGGGATGGTGGAGGTAGCTGAAACTACAATTACTAGCTCTTTAGCTGTGAGCAATCCCAGACCCTCTGAGGAAGAGAAACGTACAACATGAAATAAGGGTAAGGAGGTTTGTAGACTGTAATTCAGTGATTTTTAATTTTTAAAAAAATTGACTTTAGAGAGAGGAAAATTGATGTGAGAAAAGTATTGATAAGTAAGTTGCCTCCCACATGCACTCCAACTGGGAATTGAACCCAGCACCTTTTAGTGTATAGGACAGTGCTCCAACCAACTGAGCCACACCAGCCAGGGCTGATTAAGTTGTGATTTAATGAAGAAAAACACAAAGTGTGACTGGCTTAAAATCTTGTGAAAAGCTAGGTCGGTGGGTTTAATTCTTAAAGAAATGTAGGAAGTCTTGGATTCTGTTGGGTCATTGGTCTTGTTTTTCTTCCAGAACAATGTCTCCCTCTTGCAGAGCTGCATTGACTTGTTCAAGAACAACTGATCTGCCTTTTCTCTGAATGAAGGATATGAATGTGAAAGCCAGCATCACTTGCACTTAAATGATTACCACAGAAGATTTATTACCTTTGACTTTACCTTAAAATTATGTTAATAAACATTTTGATTTCTAAAAATCTTAACACTTAACCATGTTGTTTAAAAATATTTGTTACATGCTTCTTCAACATAACATCTTTTCTTTATGCAGTTAATAATTCAGAATGGGCAGAATCTAAAAGTGGGTTCTCTGTAATTGTCGTTAGTTATTAAAGGGTGCAGGAAATATGTTCCTTCTGGAAATAAGTATAAGCAATTGCCTGACACATGTAATCTCACTATTTCATGTTCCCATGTCCCTGCAAACCAGTTAGTTTAGGTTAGGTGCCAATTCAAACAATTCAGCTATTTGTTATAGGTAACAAACATTCCATTCCTTAATTAGGTAACTTTCCCCCTTACTCAGTTCTTTAGTAGTCATCTTAAGTGTTTGTGCTGTAATGAGCAAGAATGCCTCATTTATCTTTCTATACCCTTTGCAGCACCATTTTTGTAGTTGGGATATAACTATTTGAGAGAGAAGTGTCTTAAGGGTATAAAAATCAATTTGGTTTACTTTAGAAAATGGCCAGATCATCTTGTTACAAAAATGTGATCGCCCTCCTAATTGGGCAGGTGGATGTTTATGTTTGGGCATTTTATAAAGTGTATAATAAAATAAACTATGATATATGGAGTGTTTTTGTGGAAAATAAAGCCCAAAATTGCAGTTGAGGTCAGTTTGGTAGTGGTGAGGGGCTTCAGTGTCTGTCTAGTCCTTGTGGGCTCTGTTCTAATCTTAATGTCAATAGTTTTGAAGATTTAGTGTGTCAGAAGGCCACCAGATCTGGGTTTGCCTGCTTTTGGTTTGCAGTTTTGACAGACTTTGTATGTTGCTGTGTCCTCAGAAAGGTTATGCCTGTCTCATTGGTGGTGACTGAGCCTTTAAAGATGGTGCTTTCCAGGTTTTCACTGAGGTTTTTTTTTGTTAATCCTCACCCTAGGACATTTTCCAGTTGATTTTTAGAGAGTGGGTGGAAGAGGGAGAGAGAAACATCCATGTGAGAAAGACAATTAATTGCCTCCTACATGTGCCCTGACCAGAGCTGGGGATAGAGCCTGCAACTGAGATATGTGCCTTTGGCCGGAATCTATCCATTGAGCCAAATGGGCTAGGGCTCCTGGAGTTTTACCTCTTACCTATCTAATTATTGGAAGGATACTTAGAGACAGTATAAAAAATACCCCACCACTTTTCGCATCTCAGTTGTAACTGGTTTGTAGGGTTCCAAAACATTGTTATTTGAATATCACAGGTAGCATTTTTTTCCTCTAACTGCTTTGAAGTCAACCTCCCCAGCCAGGTGCAGGTAGCTGAAATTTACTGAATGAGCTGGACTATCATTCCTACTTAATTTACATGTTTTTGGAAGCATGGTGCTAGAAATGAGTGGATTTAAATGGTGGTCTGGATTCCTAACATTTCCTTCTGCTTACCTGTCACCCCATCTCTTCCCCACGCCCATACTGTCTTTAGTAGCAAAAATGTGTGGTTGGGCTGGGTAACTAGGTGGGTTGCAACTGATCAAGGAGCTCTTACTATTGAGCCATCTTGCCTCAAAGCCTGACAGGCTTTGTTGTATTTTGTTCTAGATGTGTTGCTGGGTATCAAATAGGAATGCTGTATGTATTGAGTCCTGGCTCTGCTTACTGCAAGGTCTAAACTGGTACCCCTCTGAGTCAATTGCATCTCCTATAAGCCGCCTCAATACTTCAGGTGTCCTTCCAATTATTTTAAATACATCTGAAGGTCATTCATGAAATTCCACGTGGCTCTTTAGGGATGTTTGTAGTCCTTTTCCTATGCATGCCAGTTAATAGCAACCTGTATATCTCTGTACCTCTTCCTGAGAAACCAGAGGGAAGGCAGTGTGGGACAACAAGCTGTGTTGTCCTACTGATCCTGTGGGGGTAGTGGGGGGGGAGATAAAAGGAAGGCAGCTTCCCTGTGGGCTTCAGCAGGAGGAAAGCCAAGCTGCTGGGCAACTGCAGGAGGGCTTAGGTAGAGCATTTTGAAATGTTTTCTCAAAGCCAATTGGTGAATATGGGCCGTTTCAGAACGGTATGATGGGAGGCTTTTGTTAAGGGTGCCTGTTTTAAACCCTAGAGTGCTATTAAGTGAATTGCTTTGAGAAACTTGACAGTTCTTAGGTAAGGCATTTCACCTAAAGGAAGATGAGGGGATGCCGATCAGCAAAGGAAGACCATCCCTGATCTGTAAAGCTTTGGTAGAAAATGAAAGTGGTGACAGTCATGCAGTGCCAGCATTTGCCTTGCCTTTGAGATGAGATTTGAGATAAAGCCTAGACATAGCTCTCTGAGCTGTGATTTCCATTTGGGAGCTATTTCCAGCAGACAAGTGCCTTGCACCATCAGTCTTCCATCTATAGGTGGCAGAAGCACCAAGGGCAGCTACAGGCGCTTGCTTGTGGGGCCTCTTAAGGAGCAATGGGAAGGGTAAGTCTGGCATTCTTGCAGAGTTGCTCAAACAATCATAACAGAAGTGTCCTGGGATCTAAGGTTACAAGTTTTTTTCTGAATTGTGTCTTCCCATTACAGCAACTCTCTCCAGGATTCATGGGGGCCTCCAAAGCTTGGTGACCCAAGATAACCTGTGTTGCTGTGGCTACGCCTTCTGTTCTGAGAACTTAACCTTTTAGGGGTTCAGGGCCATGCAGCTTGCCTGGAAGGAATGTGGGGAGGATCTTTCCCCTTGCCTGGGTGGGCAGAGCAAAGATTCCTCATTGTCATTTGGTTGTCATTCAAGGACATTTTAAAAAGTTTATTTCTGACTATAAAAGCAGTACATTTAAAGAATTGAAACAATACTAATTTATAAACTAGGGAGTAGAAGTCTTACCACATTCCATAAATACCAGTTATTAGGAAAAAAAATTTTAAGGGAAAAAATAAAATCAGTTTTTTAAATGTTTATTTTTCCTATCCTGTGAAGTGTATTTTACAGAAAACCATTCAAGATGCCAGAGTTGGGGATGGTATCAATTTCCGGAGGTACTTAGCTCTTCTTGAGTGTCTGCTTCTGGAATGGTCTCGAACACTTTGCATCTTGTTCTGCTGCCCCTCCCACTGGGAGGGGCAGAAGACTGGAGGAGGTGGGAGGCCCTCCCAGCTTTTTCTTCCCTTCAGCAAATCTGGCCACTTGTAAAGGCTTCATTAATTTGAATGACTTACATAGTTCTTTTAGGAGGCTTTTAATTTGTTTATTTACCATGTGCAAATTGGATGTATTACCAGATTGTAGATTCAAAATAGTCATTTACATGCAATAATATTTAAGGGAAAAGATTTTATATTACCAAAACACTACTAACAGCATAATCACAAAAGTTGTAAGAAATACTAAAAATCTGCAAATAACAGGATTACGGCTAAAATATTTTTACAGTAGCATAGTATTCCATTGCATAGATGTACCACAACTTTTTAACTCACCCCAGTCATTTTTATTTTTGATGGTTGCCTTTCAGCTGTAGCCTATAAACATTAATTCATCTGGCACAACTGATATAACGGGGAGTTTGAGGTTTAGGATGTAGGACTTCCACTGAACCTTGATGCAAAGATTACACAGTGGAAGTCTTGCCAGCTACTTATGTTAAAAGAACTGTCATCCGGTCTTATTTTTAAACAGCCACGTTGTAGATCCTTTCCTGTCATTTTGGTGTAGATTGGAGATGGAATGGAAATCATGTGTCTGTTCTTTGCCATGTTGCCTCCAAACTGCAAAGCACAGGATGACGGGA
The DNA here is from genome assembly GCA_011751065.1 of Lasiurus cinereus. Taxonomy (NCBI): domain Eukaryota; kingdom Metazoa; phylum Chordata; class Mammalia; order Chiroptera; family Vespertilionidae; genus Lasiurus; species Lasiurus cinereus. The sequence continues at coordinate 16,090,631 of JAAGEH010000006.1, forward strand.
CTTTTCATTTCTCAAAAATCAACCTAAGACAAGGCAAGATTCGGGAACAGCAAGTAAAAACAGTGCTGCTGAGGTGTGAGGTTAGTACTAATTACTCTTGATTTGGGCCTGATATGCTAATTTTTGGCCTAGTTGATGGAAGTCCCAACTCTTTCCCTGTCCTGCCAGAGTAAGGTATCTGCAAAGCCATTGAGCTGTTGAAACTTTAAGCTAGAATCAGCCTTTGAGACTCCAGTTGGCTCCAGCTGCGGCTCCCAGGCCTCTCCTGTTTATTTTTATTTTTTACAGAGAGGAAGGGAGAGAGAGTTAGAAACATTGGTGAGAGAGATACATCTATCAGCTGCCTCCTGCACCCCCCCCCTCCCAGGGACGTATCTGCAACCAAGGTATGTGCCCTTGACCAGAATTGAACCTGGGACCCTTCAGTCCGAGGGCTGATGCTCTATCCACTGAGCCAAACTGGTTTTGGCTTGTTTTTATTTTTTAATGTCTTGATTTTTTAATGTGTTTATTGATTTTTAGAAAGAGAGATGCAAGAAGGGGGAGTTGAAAACATTGATTGGCTGCTCCTGCATGTCATACTCTTTACTCTGGGGATCGAGCCACAACCCATGCATGTACCCTGACTCAGAATCAAATCTTTGACCTCTTGGTACATGGGATGATGCTCAACCAACAGCCACACCAGTCAGGTTCTTTGGAGTTGATTGTATCATGAACCCACAGTTGTGTTAGGAAGTCATGTGGGGAGGCAGGCAGCCTGGTCCGGCATGTATTTGAGGGCAGAGAAAGGACCCTGGGGATGAGAGGAGGAGGAACCAGTGAGCAAATAGGTGATGCAGGAAGCCCCACTCCCTTCTGTGAAACTGACCTGGGTCTGCTCAGCAAACTCCCTGTCCTAGAAGAAATCCCAACTGCGTGTTCAAAAGAGAAGTAGTCTGATGGGAAGGCAGAGGCCTGGGGCTGAGCCCCCTGGGTTTTGGAAGGGGCCCTCTGTCTCCCTGGAGTCATGGTCCCCAGGGCCTCTTACCATGCATAGCTCATCAAGCTAATGAGAGCTCTCTGGCCTCGCCCACTCCAACACTATAATTTGTTCACTGACTTTCCCCCTCTGATTTTATTGCCACCTCAGCAGTTTCTGGAGACCTTGGGGCCTTTCAGTGGAAGGCCCCTCCCTGGGTTAATGAAAGGGGCTGCTTTCCTTCAGCTAGCCAGCTCTCCTGAGGGTGGGGAGGGAGAACAACTACTTTAGGCAAATGTTTTAGAGTAGGAGGCAAACCCTTCTTTTACCAAGTACCACTCTAGGTACTTTTTCAGACACTTAGAAACTTCACAGTGAGGAGACAGAGGACAGACCACAGGAGGAGTGGGCAGGACACCTGGGTGCCCAACGTCCAGCTCGAGGTGGTAGCCTCTCTGGTGTCACTGCCTAGTATGGGGTTAATATCTGTTCAAGTTCCTCTGGCATTGTTTCCCTATGGACTGTGGCTCCTGTAGGAAAGACCATGTTTTAGAATTACCCAGATTACCCAGACTTTGCAGGTGCTGGTTCCTATCACAGTCCATGGACAGATTCCTGAAGCTCGTGCCTTTCCACATTTGTGGAGTTGAGGTGCCCTAAATACAAAAGGAGGGTGCAGTTGGTGATGTGTTTGCCCGCCTGCACCTAAGTAGCAGTCCCACCTCAGATATATTGAGAACAATTTAGACTGCTCATTGGGACTGTGAGAACCAAGGGAAGCAGTTCATGCAAAGTCTTCATGCTCACCACAAAGTAAGTCCTCAATATTAAGTGTCATGTCATTGGTTCCTGCCTCTCTCTGGGCTTGTACACTGTGTAGACTTAAATGTTTGTTCCACCGGTTTGGAGCCATTTACCTAAGGGCTAATTCTAGGAGTTCCATCTCTGCCTAAGAGTTCATATCTCAGGTGTCTACAGTGTGACCGGAGGTGATAGGTTGTGGCTTTATATGGCAGGCAGGCAAATCCTGCAGCAACCTGGATCTTGCTCTCCTTGAACCTGGAGCTGTCCTCCAAAAGACTACATTTGCACAGGTGCCTTTCCTGCAGCCCTTAGCCAGGTGGTCTTGGGAAATTCAGTGCCCAGCCTAAAAGTGAGTCAACAACACGAGTCCTCTCAGCCACTGATCTCTGTCCCCTGTAGATTCCTTGGTTTACCCAATGCCTGGCCACTAAGGCCACCTGCAACTTCTTCTCAAACAAACATTGACCCTAACCCAAGTCCTGCCTCTCTGACCCAGGGCATGCCTGCCTGTAGAGGCCACTGCCAGCCCAGGAATACTCTCAGGTATTGCCCAGCAAGGGACAGAAGCTGGTAGGATGGTTGGAGGTGGGTTCCACACAGTCCCTGTTTAATGACCCCATCTTCCACACCCCCTGCTCCAGCTTTCTGGGGCCACTTCCAAATGAAACCCTTATGCTCAAATCCTCAAATTGGCTCTCTCAGGAGCCTAAACTAAGGCAAACATTGAGCAGTCAGCAGTGGACTATAGAGACTTGCACTCTATGCTTTTCCTCCCAAATTATCAAAAATTTCTCCGATGTCCCTCCAAGGGAGGGCAGCAGGGAGGTTGAGGTGCAGATGGGCGCTCCTTTTTGCCCTCACCCTGCATCTCCTGATTCCCTGCGCAAGTCACTCAGCCTCTGACTTCTCGTCTAAAAAATAGTGGTGGTAGTATCCCCACTGGTGGATCGAGGGAAAGAAGGATTAAATAGATGTGTGAAAGTCTCTTTTACACTTTTTTAAAAACATTTTATTGATTTTTTACAGAGAGGAAGGGAGAGAGATAGAAAGTCAGAAACATCGATGAGAGAGAGGCATTGATCAGCCGCCTCCTGCATGCCCCATTGTGGAGATGTGCCCACAAGCAAGGTACATGCCCCCAACTGGAATTGAACCCGGGACCTTTCAGTCCGCAAGCTGACACTATCCACTGAGCCAAACCGGTCTCGGCCTCTTTTACACTTTAAAGGAATTAGTCAACTGTTAGGACCACCAGGATTCAAGCGAGTGAGTGCCCAGAGCAAGGTAGGCAGATGGTGGGATGCCTGGAATCTACCAAGTGGTGGTTCATGAGCAGCTGGCTAGGTATCACTAGAGTGTGAGATGAACTCATTTATTAATTCCACAAACAGCTGAACCCCTCTAGGTGGTGAGGCAGCAGGGAAAGCAGTAGACAGAATAGGCAATCTTTGCCCTCGTGGAGTTTATTCTGTGGGACAAGAGAGACAATAAACAAATTAATAGATCCATAAAGAGGTAAGGTGAGGAATGCTCTGGTGAGATGTAGATCACAAGAGAAAATGGGAGCAGAGCTGTTATTTTTATATAGATCATCCAGGGATGGCTTAACTGAGCAGAGGCCTGGGAGCAAGGCATATGGATCTTTGGGAGAAGAGGATTCCAGGCAAAGGAAAGAGCAAGGACAAAGGTTATGAGGTAGGGACATTTTAGTGTGTGTATTAGTTAAATAACAAACTACCTCAACACTTAGTAGGTTAAAATGTCAGTTGTTTATTTAAAAAAATATATTTTAATTGATTTTGGAGAGGAAGGGAGAGTGAGTGAGATGGAAACATCAATGATGATTGGATGCCCCCTTGCACGCCCCACACAGGGGATCGAGCCCAGAACCTGGCCATGTACCCTGTGACCAGGAATTGAACCATGACCTCCTTCTGATTTATAGGTCAACATTCAACCACTGAGCCATGCCAACAGGCATTAGGTATTTATTTCCTTTTATTTTTTTTAAAAAGAGGGAGAGAGAGAAAGAAATACGAATGATGAGAGAGAATCATTGATTGGATGCCTCCTGCACACCCCACACTAGGGATGGAGCCCAAAATGCCGACGTGCCTGAAGTCGAACTGTGACCTACAGGTTCGTAGGTCGATGCTCAACCTCTAAGCCACACCAGCTGGGCCAGCTGTTTCTTTTTAATGGCTGGACCACCTGAGCAGTTCCATGGCTGGGCAGGTGGCTGGCAAGGGAGAAGTTGGGGAAATTACCTGAGGTATACCTGAACCAACATCCAAAGGGTCAAGAAACCAAAAGAAGAGGCTGACAACTTCAGGATTAGAATTGATTCTGTTCAAAGGGGAAGTTTTGGACAGAAACTGAGTCTTGGACGACAGCAAGGCAGTGAATCCTTGAACAAAATGTGCTCACCACAGAGTAAGTCCTCAATATTAAGTGTCATGTTATTGGTTCCTGCCTCTCTCTGGGCTAGCCAAAACCGGTTTGGCTCAGTGGATAGAGCTTCGGCCTGCGGACTGATGGGTCCCAGGTTTGATTCTAGTCAGGGGCCTTGATTGCGGGCACATCCCCAGTAGGGAGTGTGCAGGAGGCAGCTGATCAATGTTTCTCTCCCATTGATGTTTTTAATTCTCTATCTCTCTTTCTCTCTGTGAAAAATCAATAAAATGTATTTTAAAAAAAGTGGAGGATGCTTGATATATACAGCCTCCAGAAACATGGGCAGCTTGCAGCCATGCGGTACATGCTTGTTAAGAACTATATGTCCCAAGTGGAAAACAATGTAATGGGCCTCCTTCTCTATGCAAGAACATTCCTTTCAGGTGATATGGACCCACCGCTCCCAGGTGGATGAGTCCCCTTCGACTCCTTCTTCTTCCTCCTCTTTTCCTCCTCCTCCTCCTCTTCCTCCTCCTCCTTCTTCAGGTATTTCTATTGATTTCAGAGAGGAAAAGAGAGGGAGAGAGAGATAGAAACATCAATGATGAGAGAGAATCATTGATCGGCGGCTGCCTGCTTGGGCCCTACTGGGGATCAAGCCTGAAACCCAGGCATGTTCCCTTGACTGGAATCGAACCTGAGACCCTTCAGTCCACAGGCTGGCACTCTATCCACTGAGCCAAACCAGCTAGGGCAAGAAGCCTGCTTCTTAAGATGGCATTGGTCCCACCAAACACTAGAAAGCCTTTTGGCTAACAGGGGTTTGAAATTCTGGGCAAAGGGAGTGAGAGTCCTGGGCCAGGGATGTGTCGATGTGAGGGGAGTGAAGCTTCAGGGGTTCATGGGGGATATGAATGCCATCTGCCAACCCTTTAAGGGCCCTCAGGTGAACAAAGGGTGCGGTTGTGATGAGTAGGAGAGACAGGGAGACAGGAGTGGCAGCCCTTGGGATGGGTAAGCCCCTTGTGAGGTGGAATGGGCTGGTTGGACATGTGTACGTTTTGCTGACTCAGCTACTCTCCTTCTTTTGGGCAGAACCCCTGATATTTCTGTGGGCGCCTTTCTTCCATTCCCAGCCCTGCCCTTCTGGAGTGGGTAGCCAGAACTCTGAGGTCTGGCCCAGGAAAGCCTTCTCTCCCCAGGCCTTAGGTCTGCAGGAGGAACATGGCTCCATCAGGGACTTCTGCTGGGGTCACTGGTTTGGGAACATGCTCCCAGGCTGTTAGAGCTGCCGGAGGGTAAGCGTGGTGCTGCCAAGAACCCAGATGGCATTGCTCCAGCACCTGTGTCCACGTGCCAGGCACCATGCTGCTGTGTGGCATCCAAGGGTCGGTGGGTAGTCACAATCCAGTGTGGCTAGTCCCAGGAGAAAGAGAGAGACCCAGGGGCTGGACTGGAGGTGGGGGCCAGGGAAGCCTTCCTGTAGGAAGGAATTGAGACTGCATGTGTGGCCCAGAGGGGTGATCTGGAGGGAAGAGCTTTCCCAGCCAAGATACAGAGGCAGGTGTGGAAGCCAGGACACTGGAAACCTCACTCCCTGTGTAGCCAAAGAAAAGCATACCCCTCCCTGGGCCTCAGCTTATTCTCATTTGCTTAATGGGCCTCACACCCAGACAGGTGCTAAAAATGCACATTTTGGGGCTCCTTCCTGATTGTTTCAAGTGGGATATGTGATGTGTGTGGCCCAGAAATGTACATATTTACCCAGCACGTCAAGGGCCTCTGATGAGAATGCCAGCAGGCTGTCTGGACCAGGAGATCCACCAGGTACCTGCTGAAGCAGGAATTAACCCAGGACCTCCCAACCTGGCACTGGTCAGATTGAGGGTGCTGCCTTTGGGCCACACCTTTGCCAAACACAAGGTGCTGAGCCCCTGGCATTGCTCACCATCCTGGTGGCTTGACTCCAAGTACCCCAGGGTCCGTGAGAGAGGCTTCTTCAAGGCCCTTGAAGAGGGGATTCTCTGGAACCACTTCTAGGTCATGATCCCTCTAGCCTCCACCACATGGCCTTGTGCTACTCCTCACATTTGTCAATATTTATTTCTTGCCTGACCTCAGTCTGATATTTGCTTGAAAGGGCAGGAACAGACATGGCAGACCTTGCCTTCTTGTTTTGCACTCTACTTCCTGGCATTTCTTTTGCAGGCTGCTTTGTTTTCTGCAAGTGGGCTCACCCTGCAGCACTACCTCTACCCGGCTCCAGCACAGAGCCCAGGGCCTAAGATCTTTCTTGTGTCACTCTTTTTTTTTTTAAATTTAATAAATTTTATTTGTTCAAATTTTTAATTTTTTCCTTTTTTTTCCTTCCATAGCTCCTTTCCACCCTCCTCCCTCTACCCTTACCTCCCCCCGCAGTGTCCTCATCCATAGGTGTATGATTTTTGTCCAGTCTCTCCCTGCACACCCCTCACCTCTTTCCCCCTGAGAATTGTCAGTTCACTCCTTTTCTATGCTCCTGATTCTATTATATTCACCAGTTTATTCTGTTCATCAGATTTTTAATTCACTTAATTTTTAGATTCACTTGATAGATATGTATTTGTTGTTTATAATTTTTATCTTTACCTTTTTTGTTCTTCTTGCTCTTCTTACAGAATACCTTTCAGCATTTCATGTAATACAGTGGTACCTCGAGATACGAGTGCCCTAACATACAAGATTTTTGAGATACGAGCTGTCGAGCAAACTATTTTTTGCTTTGAAATACAAGCAACATTTGAGATACGAGTAATCTCGCGGATCCACCGGCTGCACACGACCCACCAGTTTACCCGAGTGTCTCATAGTTTCCCACGCCTCAGTCAGTGTGCTTGTTTACCTCGTTGTCGAAGCATCTTTTGTGCATTTACATACTTTATCACATTTCTTTTTATAACCATGGGTCTGAAGAAAGCGAGTGGAAAGGTCAGTGCTCAGAAGAGGATAATGTCTATTGAATTAAAGCGTGAAATCATAGAAAAATATGAGCAAGGTGTGCGAGTGGCTGACTTGGCGAGGCAATACGGGCGTAGTACTTCAACGATATGCACTGTGCTTAAACAGAAGGAGTCGATAAAGGGTATAACGCCAGCTAAGGGCGTTACAATAATTTCTAAGCTCCGTAGCTCTCTCCATGAAAAGATGGAGAATCTACTAATGGTGTGGGTGACAGAGAAGCAGCTTAAAGGAGATACATTAATACAGGGCATCATATGCGAGAAGGCGCAAGCGATTTACGGTGATTTGCTGGAGCAGACCCCGCGCACTTCCATGAACGAAGCATCAAAAGACTCATTTAAAGCCAGTAGAGACTGGTTTGATAACTTCAGGAAAAGGTCCGGCATTCACTCCATCGCCAGGTATGGTGAGGCAGCAAGTTCGGATGTGAGGATTACCTCAAAACTTTTTCCGAACTGATAGAAGCCAAAGGATATATCCCCCAGCAAGTCTTCAACTGTGATGAGACAGAGCTTTTCTGGAAGAAGATGCCAAATAGGACTTATATAACGGCAGAGGAGAAGGCGATGCCAGGCCACAAACCCATGAAGAATAGGCTAACTCTCCCACTGTGCGCCAATGCGAGTGACGACTGCAAGATCAAGCCTCTGCTCGTATACCATTCGGAAAACCCCAGAGTCTTTAAGTCACATAAGATTTTAAAAGATAAACTGCAAGTTATGTGGAGGGAAAACCCGAAGGCATGGGTCACCAGGCAGTTCTTTGTGGAGTGGGTAAACCTGGTTTTCGGCCCTTCTGTTAAGAAATATCTACAGGAAAACAACCTAACCATGCAAGCCCTCCTCGTCCTCGACAATGCTCCTGCTCATCCACCGAACCTCGAAGATGAACTCCTCGAAGAGTTCAAGTTTATAAAGCTTGTCTACCTACCTTCCAACACGACTCCTATCCTGCAGCCCATGGATCAGGAGGTGATTTCTAATGTTAAAAAGCTGTACATCAAGCACCTGTTCTGGCGCTGCTTTGAGGTGATGGAGAACACAAACTTCACCCTTCGAGCGTTCTGGAAGAACCACTTTAACATCGTGATATGCCTCAGAATTATTGATCAGGCCTGGCTGGGTGTTACAACGAGGACTTTGACCTCTGCATGGAAGAAGCTGTGGCCTGAGGCCATCGCCGAAAGGACCTTCGAAGGATTCGAACCCGAGGTGCCAGTGGAGGAGGAGATAGTGTCTTTGGGAAAATCCATGGGCCTGGAGGTGGATGAGAGAGACGTGAATGAGCTCGTCGAGGAGCACTCTCTGGAACTCACCACGGAGGAGTTACAAGAGTTGCAGTCTCAGCAACATGCGGAGGTTCTCCAAGAAATTGGTTTCGAGGAGGAGCCAGAGGTGGAGGAGATCTCTACAAGTGAGATAAAGGAGATCTTAGGAATGTGGGAGAGGGTGTCACACTTCGTGGAAAAGAAACACCCCAAAAAAGTTGCTACTGGTCATGCATTGGAGCTGTTCAATGAAACGTGCCTCACCCATTTCAGAGACATTCTGAAAGGGAGGAAGAGGCAAACCTCGTTGGACATGTGTTTTTTGAAAGTGGCCAAAAATGCAAAGACCAGTAGCAATTAAGTTCAGTGAAGATTAGTTAAGTTACATTCAGTTTAGGGATAAAGTGTAGCATTAAGAGTGTAACGAGTAGGTAAATACACTTTATAAAACCAGTTTATTCCTTTACGTTCTCTTTTATTATGTTTTTATACAATATTTGTCATTTATAAATACATTTTTCTTATTCAAAAACACATAACAAGAACAACTGGAGTGGCATTTTGGGGGCTGGAACGGATTAAGGGCATTTCAATTGATTTCAATGGGGAAATTTGCTTTGAGATACAAGCAACTTGATATAGGAGCAAGGTTACAGAATGAATTAAACTTGTATCTCGAGGTACCACTGTACTGGTTTGGTGCTGATGAACTCCTTTAGCTTTTTCTTATCTGTGAAGCTCTTTATCTGACCTTCAATTCTGAATGATAGCTTTGCTGGATAGAGTAATCTTGGATGTAGGTTCTTGCTATTCATCACTTTGAATATTTCTTGCCACTCCCATCTGGCCTGCATAGTTTCTATTGAGAAATCAGCTGTACATCATTCTCTATGAAGTCAGACCATGGCATTGGCTGATACACCAGAATGGGCCTGAGAAACCCAAACTCAGACAGGGAGCTGTTAATGCTGTTGGTAAATGTGATCAGCCTCAGACAGGTTACTGGACATTTTTTCTGTCAATCTATTCAGATGGGATCTTGTAATTTTTGCCACCTTCGAACCTCAGTGGCACTTTTCAGAGAGAGAGAATGCCTCAGACCTGACTTCCCCACTCACACATTTCAAAGTATTTTGAGATCAGTTGTCTGAGTTTTGAGCATTGCTCACGTCAGTGCAAGTGTGAGTATTCCTTTCCTAATAAAGACACGGCTAACAAAGTTGGATGTTTGTTGCTATTTCTTTAACTTTTTATTTTGAACTACAGTTAGAAAAGTAGTGGCAAAAAGAATTAGTAAGTGTAATAGAAAATTGCAAGAATAGTACAGTTTCCCTATAACCCTCTCTTACCTCCCCAACCTCACAAAACCATGATCAAAGCCAGGGCAATACAACACCCGTAAGCCAACTGAAGGCCTTGTGAAAACCTCACGTGCTTTCCCAGGAATGTCCTTCTGCTCTAGGAAGGCATTCAGGATCCCACATTTGCATTTATTTGTTTTTTCTCTCTCTGGTGTCCAGCTGTCTGCAATAGTTCCTGGGTATTCCTAGCCTTTTAGGACATGGATACACATGAAGAGTGTTGATCAGTGACTTTGCTGAACATTCTCCAGTTCAGGCCTATCAGGGTCTCCTCATGACCTGGTGGAGGTTGTGCATTCCTGGCAAGGACATCACAGATGTGGATATCTACCCTCCACACAAACATCTTAGGAGAGATAACTTAAGGCTAAGCAAATCCCTTTTCTCCTCAAACCTTCCATGGATTCTAGTATCTGTCAGCAGATGTTGTCTGCAACATCACCTCTGTGCTGTTTGCCTAAAGCTGATTTTCCCTTCCCACCTTCCTTCCATATTTATTGACTGGATTCCCATGGCAAGAAAGAGCTGTCACTTCTGCTCCATTAGTTTATTTAATCAAGTAGGTCTATCAATATGAGCTCATGTATATTTTATGTTATGGGTTATAATCTAAAACTATTATTAACTAGAGGTCTGGTGCATAGAATTCATGCACTTGGGGGGTGGCAGGGGGAAGTTCCTCAGCTCAGCCTGTGCCCTCTTCCAGTCCAGTAGCCCTCGGGAGATGTCTGACTGCCACTACCACTGTGCTTGCCAGCCATGAACCCAGCTTAGGGCTTCTGGCTGAGTAGAGCTCCCCCTATGGCATGGTCGTCAAACTGAGGCTCATGGGCCACATGTCATGGTTTGCCACTGTGTTGACTAATGAGTTTGCCAACCACTGACCTAGACTCTTGATTTCAATAATTACAGGCTGTTGTTGTTCCTTGTGATTAAGCCCTTATCCCAGTGGTGGGCAAACTCATTAGTTAACAGTTCGGCAAACTGTGGCTCATGAGCCATATGTGGCTCCAGAGCTGCAGTTTGCCGACCACTGTCCTATAGGAACACACTGACCACCAGGGGGCAGCTCCTGCATTGAGTGTCTTCCCCCTAGTGGTTAGTTCACTCATAGTGACCAGTTGTTCCACTGTTCAGTCGATTTGCATATTAGCCTTTTATTATATAGATTTATTTTACTGTTCAAATTATTTTAACCCTAGTCATTTGGAGGTTCTTAGGAGGTCCTATGTTCATTGTTTCTTTTTTCTTTTTTTAACGTTTTTTATTGATTTTTTTACAGACAGGAAGGGAGAGGGATAGAGAATTAGAAATATCGATGAGGGAGAGACATCAATCAGCTGCCTCCTGTACACCCACTACTGGGGATGTGCCCACAACCAAGGTACATGTCCTTGACTGGAATCGAACCTGGGACTTTTCAGTCTGCAGGCCAATGCTCTATCCATTGAGCCAAACCAGTTTTGGCTCATTGTTTCTTTTTTGTTTGTTTATCATTACCTGAGGATATTTTTTCTATAAATTAAAAAAAATACTTTATTGATTTTTTACAGAGAGGAAGAAAGAGAGTCAATTAGAAACATTGATCAGCTGCCTCCTGCATACCCCCTACTGAGGATGTACCCACAACCAAGGTACATGCCCTTAACCAGAATTGAACCTGGGACCCTTCAGACCGCAGGCTGATGCTCTATCCACAGAGCCAAACAGACTAGGGCTTTTTAAATTTTTTTTTTAGTTAAAGTGAGAAGAGGAGAGGGAGGGAGAGAGAGAGAAAGATTGGTGTGAGAGAGACACATCTATTGTTGCCTCCTGCATGCACCCCAACTGGGGCTGAGGATTGAATCTGCAACTCAGGTATGTGCCCTTGATCAGGAATAGAGCTGGTGACCCTTCAGTGCATGGGCCAATGTTCTAACCACTGAGTCCCACCAGTAGGGTCCTGTGTTCTTTCAACAAGCCCCCATCTTTTTCTGCTTTCACATAAATTTCAGAATTTGCCGCTGGCCTCACTTAGCTAATTGTTAGGTATCCTTTTTGAGTTCTGCATAGATTACGAATTAATGAGGCCGCAGATCACATATCTGTATGCCAGATTATGCACCATATTCCTTAGTTGATTGATGTGTTGGCAGAGCTGGTTCTTTGAGCAAAATTCCCATTATTTGGCGGTTGGAAGTTGTGGTTGTGCTGGGAGCTGGTAAAACCAGGTAGAACCCAGGTAGGACTCCAACGCTACTGTCTTTTATAGCTTATGTTCCTTCTATCTGAAAGTCTCCACAGTGAACACTTGGAATTCAAAAGCTTCAGAATACCCATTTCCTATTGACCTGTAGCTTCCTTCTGTCACACAGAAGGATGCCAAGATTTCATGATAATAACCTTGACCTTTGTCAAGTTTTACCTGATTTTACCAAGAACTGAGAAAGTTGGGACATTTCTTAATTTGGGTTTCCCCAGAAGCTGACCTTATAAGTGTACAAGTGCAAGCGATCTCAGTGGGGAGTGGAGAAGTGAGACAGAGGATGGATGGCAGCCTTGATTGCATTATTATACTATCAAGCACCTCATTCCTTTGTACAGTTGGAGCCTGGTCCTGCAGGAGAACCCTGGGTGATAGTGTGGAACATGTGCCTAAGAGTTCTGCCCCTCAGGAGGTGGGGTGTTTATGTACCAACCCGAATTAGTTTGTGATTGAGGGCTGCCCCTGGACATGTGAATTCTCTAGCTTTTCTAAGTACACAGGCAGAGTGGGCTCCTGCCACTAGAGCAAGAGGCTCTGGAATAGGAAGGGTCTATAAGATATAGGTAAAGGCATATCCGCATTTTACAGATGAAGAAACTGAGGTGCAGAGAAGCTAAGTGACTCTCCTGAGGTCTAGAAATGGTACTGAGGGCTGGTACTTGAGGCAATGAATTTGAGTAAGGACTGTGTTAGGTGGTTCTCTGAAATCTCCCTTTGCCTCTGCATCTTATGGCAGGTTCTTCCTCCATTGCCTGCTCGCTGGCCTGAAGATGACCTCCAGGCTTGGCAGAAAGTGTATTTGCACAAGACACACCCCAGCAAAATGAGTGATGGTTTGGTCTAATGTCTTATAGTTGCAACTTCATTGTTTGAGTTGGATGGGGCCAAGGCCCTGTATTATTTCAGGAGGCTTGCGTTATGTCAACCCCACCAATAAGCAGTGTTGAAAGATCAGGCAAATAGGTGGAAGAAACTCCTGGCTTCTTGTTTGCTTAGACTGTTGGGCTGACAAAGAATTTGTTTATCTCTGACACCAGCTTCCTCTGGGCTGCACTTGGTGTGTCCTAGTGTCTCACTGAGTCCTGCCCTCTCCTGAACTTCCAGACCTAGTTCTTGGTTCTTTTTCTGATTATGCCCTCCCCACCACCCCTCATACATCCCCAACTTGTTTCCTGGTTAGCCTTTGGACATGGGCTATCCTTAGGATTCTGGAGAGGAAATTTTGTGCCAGGAGACCTGGGCTCTGCCAACAAATAACTGGGTGTGTGGGACAGATGTATTGGCCCAGCCTCAGTTTCCCACAGAAAAAATGTAATATTTAAAGAGGAAATTACTTTTGCCTGGTCATCTCCCCAGACAGTCTGGAACGCCAAAGCAGATGAAATTACCAAAGGATTGTCTGATCCCAGGGCCTGGCTGATTTCCTGGGCTCTAAGAAACATTAAAACAGTTCGCAAGCATATAAAAATGAAATTCTACTTCACTGGTGTTCAGGAACATGTGAATTCAAACAAGATACTAGTTGAGTGGGGATGGGGGAGTGTCTAGTCCTGTGGGGGCAAGTTGACACTATTTGTCACAACAAAAAAGCCCATATCCTATATCCCAAAGAATCACTTCTTCTTTTTCTTATTTTTTAAATATATATTTTTATTGATTTCAGAGAGGAAAAGAGATAGAAACATCAATGATGAGAGAGGCTGCCTCCTGCACACCCTGTCCTGGGTACTGAGTTCTGACCAGGAATTGAGTCGTGACCTTCTGGTTCATAGGTCAGTGCTTATCCTCTGAGCAACACTGGCTGAGTGAGAATCACTTCTTTAAATCTGTAGCAGAGAGTGCCTGGCACAGATGCACAAGGATGAAAGTCTGCGTGAGGCTGTTCACCAGAGCAGTGCTTCTCCACACAACAGTAGGCTCAGCCTTGATTTCCAATCTGTTTTGTACGTTTTTACAAAATTAATTACTAGAGAAATGAACATTTTAAAACCGAAGACTTTCAAAGCACAAACCCCCGATTTTTTATTTTGAAAACTGACAAAACATTACTCTGGGCAGTTGCTGTAAAGGGTCCTCAGTGATCACTCCAGTGTCTGCTCTCTTCTCATGATGGGCTGCTAACAGCTCACGGCTGCACCAGACATGCAACCACTACTGTGCTGGTTGCTTGCAAAACAAAACAAAACAAAACACTGGAAAGAACCTAAATATTTATCAATCGGAGAATGTGCACATAAACATATTATGTCCACACTATAAAATCTGTGTACTAGTGAAGAATCAAATGGGAGGTTTGTAAATTTTGACCTGGAAGGGTGGCTGAGAGACATTGAGTGGGAGAAAAAAAAACAAAAACATACAAGTTGTTAAAGGATACAGTTTTATCGTGTGTTAAAGGTGAAAAAAAAACAACATAACAAAACATTATGTATTTCCCAGCCTATCTAATAAAGAGGAAATATGTTAATTGACCATCACACCCTCACAGAGATGATGGCACACACAGCCAATAAGGAGGGAATATGCTAATTGACTGCTACACCCTCAAAGATGGTGCCCACAGCCACAAGATGGTGGCACCCAGTCCCCTCAGCCCCGTCAGGGTGGCAGACGCATGGCATGGCCGGGCCCACCCTCAGGAGGGTCTGGCTGCTCCATGTGCCTGCCTCTGGAGTCCCCTAGTCCCCTTCGCCCCCCAGCTGCCCAAGGCCAACCTAAGGCAAGCCTTGGATGGTGGCTGCTCAGCTGCCCAGGGCCAGCCCGAGGCAAAGGTAACCAGGGCTGGGCCAAGGCTTGTGCTGCCAGCAGTGGCAGCAGCAGAGGTGTGGAGTGTTGCCTTCCCCAGATCACCAGGTCGCCTCCAGTCCCTAAGAGCTCCCGGTCTGTGAGAGGGGGCAGGCTGGGCTGAGGGACCCCCCGCTACAGTGCATGAATTTTTATGCACCAGACCTCTAGTGTGTGTATAAATGTGTATAAACATATAGAAAAAGTATTGGAAATGCTATTGAGAATGGCAATAGTTTCATTTTTATGGAAAGACAACATTCAAATAATACTTGTATAATGAAAAAACAAACAAACAAAAAAACCCATACTAACATCTAAGCAAGATTCATCTAAGGCAGGTAAAGCCTCTCCCTAGTTCTCAAATTTCATTGGAAACTGAATTTTCCAGACTTTTTGCTGCCTCCCAATCAAAGGACACACCACACACTGCCACGCAGGTGAAATATGACTAGGCAAACAATCCAAATCAAGGACAAACTCATGAGAAAAAAGAAGACACTCTGGACCCAGTTGTGGCCTGAGAGGCTGGGAATGGGCTGGTTGTTGATAGCATATGATCCTCCTGTGAGATGGCCAGAGGCAGAATAAAAAATTTGGATTTTATTTTTTAATTTAATTAAAAAATATATTTTATTGATTTCTTACAGAGAGGAAGGGAGAGGGATAGAGAATTAGAAACATCAATAAGAGAGAAACATCAATCAGCTGCTTCCTGTACACCCCCTACTGGGGATGTGCCCACAACCAAGGTACATGCCCTTGACCAGAATTGAACCTGGGACCTTTCAGTTCGCAGGCCAACTCTCTATCCATTGAGCCCAACCGATTTTGGCAAGAATTTGGGTTTTAGATTCAACCACAGAGTAAAATTTTAAGACCTGAGTTCTGAGTTGAAGGTAAATTGAACATGAGTATTTAGTCTTGGCTCCTTCCTGAATCCCAGCTCAAATGATGGTCAAGGGAGACAGAACCCTACAAAGATGAAGAGAACGAGGCTACAAGACAGGTGAAGGAATGTTAAGGAAATTAGCAGAAGAAACACTGGCATCCTCAGTGGGCAGTGGAAAGGGGAAACTGCAGGACTTTCACTATAGAGCCCCCAAAGCCCCTTTGTTCTCTCCTCTCTGGGTTCTTTGACCCTACGGTTCTGACATTCATTCTGATTTACCTTGATATGAATCTTCCAATATGGAAAGTTACTTCTTTTGATTCTGGTAGGTTTATTGTATAATTGCCTTGATCATTTCCTCTCTTTGTTTTCTGGAACTCTTTTTGGCTGGATGTTAGACTACCTGGATTCATACTGTATTTTTTCCCCCTAGTTTTCATGTTATCATTTTTTGTTGCTGATCTACTTTTGAACAATGTCATTGTCTTTACCTTCTGAATGCTTCTATTGGATTTTTAAAAATGAAACTTTTAATTTTGTAGATGCACATGTAAGAAACAATACAGGGATATCCTATTTACCCTTTACTCTCTTCCTAGATGTAACATCTTGCAAAACTATAGGACAATATTACAGTCAGGATATTGACATGGATGCAAGATACAGACATGTTAGTCACCACAGGGATCTTTCCTGGGGCCCTATCATAGCCATACTTGCTTGCTGTTCCCTCTCACTTAATTCTATATTTTGTCATTTTAACAATGCACTCAGAAATGGAATCACACAATATGTGACCTTTTGTGATTAGCTTTTTTTCACTCAGCATAATTCTTTGAGATTCATCCAGGTTTTTGCTTGTATTAATAGTTCATTCCTGTTTATTGCTGAGTAGTATATTCCATGTTACTGATGAACTACCATTTCTTTAACTACTTGCCACTTAGAGAAATTTAGTTTGTTTCCAGTTTTTTGGCTATTACAAATAAAGCTGCTATAAACATTCATGTGCAAGTTTGAATTTAAGTTTTTATATCCTCCTATATAATGAAGAAGTAATATGCAAATCAACCCTTACACTCTTGCATCACAAGATGGCTGCCCCACATTGTCACCAGATGGCTGCCTCCACATTATCACAAGATGGCCACCACAAGATGGCTGCCCCTACGATATCACAAGATGCACGGCAGGGTGACTAGGGCTGTAGGAGAAGGCAGTTGAGGGTAATCGGGCTGGCAGGAGAGCAGTTAGGTATCAATCAGGTCAGCAGGGGAGCAGATAGGGAGTAATCAGGCTGGCAGGCAGAAGCAGTTAGGGGCAATCAGGCAGGTGAGTGGTTAGGAGGCAGCAGTCCCAGATTGTGAGAGAGATGTCCGACTGCTGGTTTGTGTGGAATCAGGCCTAAACTGTCAGTCGGACATCCCCAGAGGGGTCCCGGAATGGAGAGGGTGCAGGCTGGGCTGAGGGATGCCTCCCATCCTCAGTGCACAAATTTCATGCACTGGACTTCTAGTTCTGAGATAATTGCCCAGGAGTGCAATTACTGGGTCATATGGGAATTGCATGTTTAGTTTTTAAGATCCTTCCAAACCAATGTATGAGGGATTCATTGTCTCCAGATCCTTGCCAACATTTGCTGTTATCACTGTTATGTATTTTAGAAATTCTGATAAACATCTCATAGTGGTTTCAATTTATATTCCTTTGATGACCAATAATGTTGAGCATCTTTTCATATGATTATGTACTACTGGTAAATCCTCTTCAGGAATGTCTCTTTATGTCTTTTGCAATTTTCTAATTGGATTGTTTATTTTCCTACTGTTGAGTTTTTTTTTAAATATATTTTTATTGATTTCGGAGAAGAAGGGAGAGGGAAATAGAAACATCAATGATGAGAGAGAATCATCGATTGGCTGCCTCCTGCATACCCCTCTTCCCCACTGGGGGTTGAGTCCGCAACCTGGTCATGTGCCCTTGACTAGAATCAAACCTGGGATCCTTCAGTCCATAGGCTGATGCTCTATCCACTGAGCCAATCTAGCTAGGTATCTACTGTTGAGTTTTGAGGGTTCATTATATAGTCTCAATACTAATTCTTCATTGGATAAATGGTTTGCAAATATGTTCTCCCAGACTGTAGCTCATCTTTTCATCCGCTTAACGGGGCCTTCCACAGAGCAAAATGTTTTAATTTTGCTGAATACAAGTTTACTGATACTCCTTTTATGAATGGTGCTTTTGGTATCAAGTATAAACACTAGACCCCAGGGATTTTCTTCTCTGCTTATGTGGGAGCTAAAAAATTAATACTTTTCCTCTTATCTTCTAAATTTCTCTAGCTGGTTTAATAATTAAATTTATAGAGATAGATTAACAGGAGAAAATCAAAGTTTTAGTTCATGTGCATGAGGAGTTCACAGAAGCATGAAATTCCAAAGACAGTGAAGCAACATTGGGCATATTTGTTATTTTGGGCAAAGGAGAAGTGGTTAATGGGGCATTAGATTTCAGAAGTGAGAATGAGTGATTTACAGGTAGTTGAGGAAGAAAGGAACATACATGGCAGGAAAATTCTC